>JANQDE010000536.1:26917-43648 GCA_037157785.1 Cephalotes varians
TTCTCATCCCATGGTGAAAAACTAGGGGTTCCATTTAAAAAAACCATCGTGATCCCTGAATGACCTTCAAAATGACCTTTCAAGGATTTTTCAAGGTCAGTACCATACTTCCCCCTTGTAATCCTAAACTTTGCATACGAAACATTTTACCCTATCCCTACTAGTTTTCGAGATATTTGACTGGATCACTTCAGATGGTCCACCCTGTATATATATATATATATATATATATATATATATATATATTTCTTATTTAAATCGCGGATTTCTCTTTTATTATATACGCGCACTTCTCGGATTCTGCAATAGTATCAATCCACGGATCTTTCTCTTTCTTGCTTTCTGCTTCAATCATTGACCATTATTAATTATCCTCTCGATCCTTTCTTTTGAGTTCACTAGCTCTGATGAACTCGTTTCTTACTTTCATTTTCTCAAAGTTCATCGATAATATTCGATGAATTTGATTCAACATTAATCCATAAAACAGAGGGTCAACAATTTGGCGAACCTCAATCCTCCTCTTTGAGGTCAATAGCCGTTGAACTCGATCCTATATTCCTACTCCGCTCAAAGTTCATAGATAATATCTAATGAACTTAAATTTATTTCAAGGGGTTAACCAATATGGCAGACCTCTTATTCTTTTTCCCACTCATGTACCTTACCTTCTTCCTTTGATAATACCTAGTGAACACAAGCATAATCCACCTCTTTTAATTTCTCTTCACCCTCTCCTAAAGAAAGCAGATATTTCAATTCGCGCGCTTATTCGTAGTGAGAGACCGACCAGCCCCGAATTCGACCTGCAGCCGTCAAGCAGCAAAACGTTTTCAGCGTCGGGGACGCAAGTTCGCGCGACGACTCTTAGATGAGGTCTACGCCGTATACCTTCGTAGCCTAACGCCGCGAAATAACAATAATAATAATAATAATAATAGTAAAAATAATTGTAATGATAATTATCATCACTATAGTATAAGCGTGCCATTTTCTCTTCTCCCAACTTCTCCTCAGTTACCTTCCTCAAATCAACTTCCTCCACGTTCCTTTACACCCGCTTCTGTAGAACCCGATTCTCCTCACTCCACTTCAACACAAAGGTTATTCTCAGACTCTCCTCCTTCCTCTGTTCGCTCTTTCTTATCCCGCTCTTATTCTCCAATCTCCTTTCCCGAGCCACCTCGCCCAATCTCCCCCGCGAATTCCACCTCAAGCGTGGAATTCATTAATGAAATTCACATTCCTTCTCCTGGTCCTCGTCATTACTATCATTATGATCCTCACAAACCTTTAGATACCTTAATTCTCCAATTTCCACAACGCATGACTCCTCTTCCTTCTGGTTTGTATTCGATCGGGCCTGCCGCTTTTGATTTGTCCGAAATCAGGACTATCATATCGGGTCAGGACCCAGATACAATTATTCCTGTTTTTCTTCCTATCTCTCTCTTTCCTCATGAAGTTCCTGTTCGCTTCTTTTATAATCTTTTCCCACCCTCAACAGCCATTATCCATGAAATAGACTAACTCTACTTCCTCTCTGCATCCTCTCTCTTCTCTATCATATACCTGCTTATACTACACACATACACACACAATAACTGTAGAAATACACTTACACTCTATACTCTATACTCTTAGATAAATGATTATAATATAATATTAATATTAACTAGCTCACAACGATCAAATCATATAAATGTTCAAAGCTAAGAGCCTAGCTGGAAGAAAGGTACATTAATTCCTGATATATCTAAATATCCTTTAGCGTAATCTATTTTGCTGGAAGTGTGTTGGAAAAAATTATTACCTAATATACCGGATTGTGAAATTGGGAAATCTTTTGATACAATAAGAAAAGCTACTTCTTTTTCAAAAAGGGGGAGAGTAATCTCTCCTAATGTATAAACTATATTTGTTTATGCCGTTTAGTTTTAAAATATTATTATAATTGATAGGTTTATTTTTAGGCACAAAATTTTCCTTAATTATACTTGATCCAGAACCGGTATCTAACATAAAGGTTATATGCGGAGCGGATTTACAGAAATTGACCTGAACGGTAGGCACTCGACTATGTTTATCGAGGTTTACCGCAACAGATCGTGCTTCTAACACGTTTTTGTCTACTGGGATTTTTGAGATGTTGATGGGTGTGAGATCCGTTTGGACCCCTGTTGCACATCCAACGTCAAGGGTCCGTTGAAGTTTCCCTGTTCATTTGCTTTTCTTCGGTTATTACTAGCAATACGCACTTCGCAGTTTTTGAGAAGATGTCCTTGCCCTTTACAATAGCGACAAAATAGTGGGTCTTTAGATGCCGCGTTTTGCCCTTAGATCGACAGTCCTTAGCAACGTGTCTAAAATTGTTACAAAGTTGACAAACTAATAATAATTGTAACTAATAATAACTAATAATAATTTGTTGTTGTAACTAATAATAATTTATTTTGATATGTGATTTTGATAAATGGTTATTTTTATGAGATTAAATGTTTTCCTTATTTTTAAACCGCTCTATTTAATTTAAATACCCTCGTACCATCCTATTTCTCTCGAAAAGATCGCATGTTGTCCGTTCCCTGGTCATATGGATTCAGTTCCTTGACCTAAAATTTAAAAGACTGACGAACGCACTGTTCCAGACGGTGTCACAGCGACCATATGGTACGCTGACTCACATCTGGGACTTGAGACAAGTGTGTTCGACTCGCGGCTCACGYCATAGCGCGTTGACCTGCGAGAGAGGCATCTGAAACGTCCTTCCATATCCTTCTTATCCCAAATTCCTTCTTTCCAAAATAAAGAAAATTTAAACCCTGAGGTCTGGACCTAACAGAACTCGCAAAATTGAGGGCTCGTCCGGGATGATAAGTGCGATCTTTAGAGGCAGGAATGAGTACGAGATCTACATCAGATAAATCGGAAGTAGAGAATCTTTACAAAACCGCCATAAAGGGCAAAACTAAACACAAATCAAACACAATACACACATCTACTCCCTTTAGTTCTTCCAAGACTAGGCACGCTAACTTAGATTCTGAAATTGCAAAAGAGTCTGATAGTTCCACCAATACGTCCGAGCCTGATTCCGATGATTCCGGTGATATAACAGTACAACCCGTGGATAACTCTAATAAAATTATTAGTAAGCGGTTGCTTAAAATTAAATTCTCGAAAATGGCGCAACATAATCCGTTTGTTACGTTAAAATACGCGGTTGAAGCCGTACCCTTTTTCAACGGCAAAAATATCCCTTCGAATTATTTTATCGAAGGATGCGAGGAAGCCAAGTCCATGTTACCGGATGATGCTGAATCGCAATTTACTAAAATCATAAGAACTAGAATAGTAGGCGAAACACGCCGTACTATTCAGGGCGAAGATTTTGACAGTGTGGCACAATTAACTAAATACCTAAAACAAATATATGATCCTTCTAAAAATCGTATATCAATTGCAAGGAGAATTAGGTAGTATCTATTAGAAAAATAAGGAAGATGTTGTTACATATGCAAATCGGGTAAAAATTTTGGGAAAACAGATATTAGAAGCATATAAGATTTCGGGAAATATCCTCCCTGGACAAAATATTAAAGCATCCTTAAAAAAGGATATGTGCAAATGCTTCATTAGAGGGTTAAAACCGGAAATYGAACAAAGAATAGCAAGAGATTTAGACGTTCAAGGAACAGTAGCTGACGCGTTACGAATAGAAAGGGAGCTTCGCTCAATGTCGGATTTACGACAAGGGCAAGGCACTTCGATTAAAACATCAAACACTAATAACTCGCAAGAAAACTGTCAAATTTGTTATAAAAATGGACATTTAGCTTCAAACTGTAGAAAGCTAACTCATTTTTCTTTGCAAACTCCTAATAAAAGTAGTTTAGGAATCGACATATTAATATGTCAAATATGTAAAAAACGCGGACATAGTGCCGATAAATGTCGGCTACGCGATCCTGAGACTCGACAATCCATTAAAATAGTACAAGAAAATAAAATTATTTGCCAGTTATATTCTAAGTCAGACCATAATGCTAACGCATGTCGAATAAATAATATGAGTAATTAAATCAAGCCTTTAGTAATCTGTCAGTGGTGCGACAAACCAAGTCACTCAGCAACTAATTGTTGGAAAAAACAAAATGAACAACGTAATATAGAAAATAAAACAAAAACAGTTTGTCAACTTTGTAACAATTTTGGATACCGTATATTTGTTTATGCCGTTTAGTTTTAAAATATTATTATAATTGACAGGTTTATTTTTAGGCACAAAATTTTCTTTAATTATATTTGGTCCAGAACCGGTATCTAACATAAAGGTTATATGCGGAGCGGATTTACAGAAATTGACCTGAATATGCTTATCGAGAATATGCTGACTCGAATATGCTTATCGAGATTTACCGCAACAGATCGTGCTTCTAACGCGTTTCTGTCTACTGGGATTTTTGAGATATTGATGGGTGTGAAATCCGTTCGGACTTCTGTTGCACACCCAACGTCGAGGATCCGCTGAAGTTTCCCTGCTCATTTGCTTTTCTTCGGTTATTACTAGCAATACGCACTTCGCAGTTTTCGAGAAGATGTCCTTGCTCTTTACAATAGCGACAAAATAGTGGGTCTTTAGATGCCGCGTTTTGCCTTACCTTAGTTCGACAGTCCTTAGCAACCGGTTGCTAAGGATTGTCGATCTAAGGGCAAAACGCGGCATCTAAAGACCCACTATTTTGTCGCTATTGTAAAGGGCAAGGACATCTTCTCAAAAACTGCGAAGTGCGTATTGCTAGTAATAACCGAAGAAAAGCAAATGAGCAGGGAAACTTCAGCGGACCCTCGACGTTGGGTGTGCAACAGAGGTCCGAACGGATTTCACACCCATCAACATCTCAAAAATCCCAGTAGACAAAAACGTGTTAGAAGCACGATCTGTTGCGGTAAATCTCGATAAGTATATTCGAGTGCCTACCGTTCAGGTCAATTTCTGTAAATCCGCTCCGCATATAACCTTTATGTTAGATACCGGTTCTGGACCAAATATAATTAAAGAAAATTTTGTGCCTAAAAATAAACCTATCAATTATAATAATATTTTAAAACTAAACAGCATAAACAAATATCCGGTTTATACATTAGGAGAGATTACTCTCCCCTTTTTTGAAAAAGAAGTCGCTTTTCATATTGTATCAAAAGATTTTCCAATTTCACAATCCGGCATATTAGGTAATGATTTTTTCCAACAGACTTCGAGCAAAATAGATTACACTAAAGGATATTCAGATATATCAGGAATTAATGTACCTTTCTTTTCATCAGAAACYATCATAGCATCTCCGCGATCAGAATCTCTATTTTATGTAAGCAAATCCAGAAATAAAAATAGGATATATACCAAAACTAAAGATAACTCATGGAATTCATCTGGGAGATACCATAGTGGAAAATGTCTCAGGAAAAGCATATCTAAATGTCATAAGTACACTAGATGAAGAAACAGAAGTACAAGTACCAACCTTGCGTCTTAAACCTCTCGATGAATTATTTGATAATCATGAATCGAACATTGAGACACAAAATAATCAAGGAAAGGTTGCAGAAGCACAATCTTGTCTCACACATCCAAGGGACAATCAAATCCATAAAGAAATATTTTACAATGATGCGAATTTAAGGAATAATGAAGATGTAACGTTTGAGGAAAAATTCCTAAATAAAAAGAATCAAATATCAAGCGAAAGGAAAGAGGTAATCGAAAGCAATGTCCAAAATAAGGATGAAAATCAAACCAAGAGTGAGATCTTGAGAAGAAATAAAAGATTGAAAAAGAATTTTAATCTGGATACACATCAGGAAAGTTTCCAAACCTTTTCAGAGGTTCCAGATTCCAAAATCCTTGAAGAGGGAAGTTACCAAACCTCTTCTGAAGATTTAAAAAATTTCCAAATCCTTGGAGGGAGAAATTACCAAACCTCTCCTGAAAATTTAAATAATTATAAAATTACAGAGAAAAGTTTCCAAACTTCTCTTGTAAATTCTATTCCTTTCGATTGCGGGGAAGAAAGCAACAAAACCTCATTATGCGATATGACACTCTTTTATTTAAAGGAGTCGAAGGAAAAGAACTTCTCACTCCTTTTTAAAGGGATAAATTCCCAAGAGTTGGAATGCCCACGGGAAACAATTATAATACCTCTCACATTACTATCAAAGAATTAATAAAAAAAATACAGTTACATAAGCCTAACAACAAAACCTCTCATATTTCTAAAAGGAGAAATAAACCGTCTTCAAACGTCTTTGCATCTATACAAATTAAATCTCAAGAAATGCTAGAGAAATTTATGCGTAAGCGCACATCAAAACACAAGGAAAAGATAAGGCAAGAATGAAGTTACGAATGACGTTTCGAACGAATGTTTAGTAGTATCCGAAGAAATTAAGAAGAATAGACTTACCGAAATTATGGATTTGCTACGTCTAAAACATCTAAATAGTGCAGAAAAGAAAAGCGTTACTCATAACTAACAATCAAGATAGATTTCACATTCCTTGAGAGAAATTAACCGCAACTAATGTATCGCAACACCAAATACCAACAGATGATCGACCTATAAACACGAGACAATATAGATTTCCACAAATTCATAAAGAGGAAATAAATAAACAGGTAGAAGAACTGTTAGAAGGAGACATCGTAAAACCTTCTCAATCACCATATTGTTACGTCCGGGAGCAGAATTCCCGTCTTCGGGAATAACACACACACACACACACGCGCGCGCGCGCGCGCGCGCGCGAACGCGACACTCGCGGAGCAAAGGAATACAACACCGAATGAATAAACAGAGAAAGGATCTTTATTACAGTCCAAAATACAGCTTAGGACCGAGCACGTCTGTCTCGGCCGACAGCTCGATCCAAACTTATTTACAACATTTGCGACTCTCGTCGCCTAGCAACAGGAACACCGATCTTCTTATTCCGTTCGGCGTTCGGCAATCATAGCAGTATACAGGGTCGGGCAACAATATAATACGCCCATATGGATAGTACCAAAAAAGGAAGACTCGAAAGGAAATAAGAGATGGAGAATGGCTTTAGATTTCCGAGCCTTGAACGAAAAAACTATAGGAGATGATCCATTACCTAACATTGTCGATATTTTGGATCAATTAAGAGGAGTACGCTATTTTTCGGTATGCGATTAGCTTCAGGATTTCATCAAATAAAAATGGATCCTACAGATAGTCATAAAACCGCATTTACAACCCCTTCGGTCATTACGAATTTGATCGAATGCCTTTYGGATTAAAAAACGCTCCTGCTACTTTTCAACGTCTAATGGATTTAGTATTATCAGGTCTGCAAGGAGAAGATGTATTTGTTTATATGGATGATATCGTTATTTATGCTACCTCATTAGAAAAACACGAAATAAAATACAACTTACTAATGGAACGACTTCGTAATGCTAACCTGAAATTGCAGCCCGATAAATGTGAATTTTTGAAGACTGAAGTAACGTACCTAGGACATGTAATTAATAAAGATGGAGTCAAACCTGACCCTAAAAAATTAGAAGCTGTAAAACAATTGCCTAGGCCTAAAACACTGAAGAACATTAAACAATTCCTTGGATTAGCAGGATATTACAGAAGATTTATACCTAATTTCTCGAAATTGGCAAAACCATTAACAAACTTACTGAAAAATGATACACGCTTTGAATGGACACCCGCTCAAGAAGAATCTTTCGAAGTGTTAAAAGAAAAACTATGCGAAGTATTGCAATATCCTGATTTTTCCAAACCCTTCATTCTAACTTGTGGCTCGGGGCGGAATAATCGTGGAGAAGAACAAAAAGAATCGTTTTCGTCTTTATAAAACACAAGCAGAGAACAACTTTATTGAGTAATGATGTGGGTAGGTACAGTAAGTGAGAAAAAACAAAAAAAAAAACAATACCAACCTAAGGAAAGGTAACCAAAAAGTAACTAACATGAAAACACGAAATCTAATTTTCAACATAACTACTGACGCTTCTGGTACAGCTGTAGGAGGCATTCTGTCGCAAGGAGAAATAAACAAAGATCGACCAGTAGCGTACGCTTCTCGAACTTTAACAGATAACGAATTAAAATACGACACCTACGAAAAGGAAGCTTTAGCCATAGTATATTGTGTTAAACACTTTAGATCATATTTATACGGATGAAAATTTACTTTAGTTACAGAGCATAAGCCTTTACTCTGGTTTAAAAATGCACAGGACGCAAATATGAGAATACTTCGTTGGAGATTAAAGTTAGCTGAGTATGAATATGAAGTAGTATATAAGGCAGGAAAAACAAATGTGAATGCTGATGCCTTATCAAGAAATCCCGTAGATTTCGAGGAAGCGAATTGTAATGTAATTAAACCTAATAAACTGTTAAATCCTAACGAACGAAAGGAAGCAGAAATAATTTCTAAAATGTTAGAAGAATCGGATGAAGAACCAGAGGAAGACGAAGATTTCAAAYTATATCTTTCAGATAATGAAGAATTTGAGGACTTATTACTGAACGATAATTTACCCGAGGAAGACACTGACTCGATAGAGTCTGCTCAAGAAGAAATAGAAAAATCACAGGAATCACGAATTATAAAAAATGCTTCAACCCATGATTTCCCTGAAGGATACAGAATGCAAACTCGAAGTCAAACAACAAAAAATAACATTTGCCAAAGAAATTTACCTAAGGATCTCCAAGAAAGAGATGAAACCGAAGAGATAGAAGATCGAAACGACCCGCCAGACAAAGAAAGCGACGTTGAAGAAGCTGAAAGGGAAAATGAAGACATCGAGGAGAGAGATAGAAAATCAGAAGGAAGAACGAAATCTAGTATTGTTGATGATCAAATAATTAAAAATAATATCCTTGACTCCCGCGAATTATTATTCTTGCGAAAGGATAATGTTGCGTATTTTGTCGACACCGATGGAAAACCATTAGATTCTGGTTTACAAAACCTTTTTGAAAAGTTTTTTGAAAGAAATGAGATCCCCAACTTAGGAAACCTTGCATTAGGGAAAGCCAAAGCCATAAAATATAAAAAGCATTACCACATTGCTCTACCTATCTGTGAAAGCAGCGCGAGGGTCCGACCATGACCCTAACTCAAATCACAGCAGTAATAAAAGATATGCGAACCATCGTTGAAAAATTAAAATTAGAAACAATTAGCATCGCAAAAACAGACTATGTCAACAACGTACCATGGAACAATATTAAATCGGCACTGTATCTAACTTTTATTGACTCATCAGTTAAAATAATAATATGCAATGGATTACTCAAATATCCTCCTCAAAATTTTCGTCCTATTATAATCAGAGAAATGCATTGTTTACCCACGGGAGGACATTGCGGTGTTACAAAAACGTATAACAGAATAAAACACAATTATTATTGGGAAAATTTAAAATCGGATGTTCAACGATACATACAACAATGTTTACAATGTCAATAGAAAAAAATTAGTATGAGTAAAAACCAAACAACCCATGATAATTACTGACACATCAGGATCTTCTTTCGATAAGATAGCCATGGATATCGTGGGACCTTTACCTAAAACTGAAAGAGGTAATGAATATATCTTAACGTTGCAAGATCAACTAACTAAATTTTGCATACCATTGCCAAATCAAACCTCAGAGACAATAGCAGAGGCTTTTGTAGACAGATTTATTTGCGTATTARGAGCACCTAAARYAATATTAACAGATCAAGGACGGAATTTTATTAGCGACTTGATGAAGAAGGTCGCAAAAATATTCAGAATCCGCAAATTTCGGACAACTGCCTTTCACCCTCAATCAAATGGATCATTAGAAAGATCTCATCATGCACTAGGMGAATAYYTAAAACAATAYGCAAAYGARCAAAAACAATGGGATAGATGGATTAGCCTTGCAATGTTTAATTACAATATCAGCGTCCACGAAGCTACAAAGCACACTCCATACGAATTAGCATTCGGTAAAATAGCAAGAGTTCCGTCAAATGAACTTTTAGGTCCCGAAGACAAATTAGCAAATTACGAATATCTAATAAATCTAGTTACGCAACTCCACGCAATCCAGACGAATGCCCGCGAAAATGTTATTGAGGCAAAAGTTAAATCAAAGAAACACTACGAAAAAGATTAACCTACGGACGTTTAAGCCCAGAAACCACGTGTTTTTATTAAAGGGGCCTAAACCCAGTAAATTTGGAGATCAATATACAAGACCTCACGAAATCCTGGAGATACTAAACAAAAATAATATTAAAATCAGAATAAAGAAAAATAGCCGCATTGTACACCCAAATCGACTGCGAATTTCCCACATAAAATCAGTTCTCAACAAATAAATAAATTTTAATAATACAATAAAAATCAAAATTTCAGATGGATCCCCGGATTAGAGGAATAACCGCAATATTTATATTAATAATGTGGGCTCGAGAAATTCATGGAATAATAGGATACGACTGTGGATCCACTTCTGCAAATTTAATTATCCTGTCATTAATAAATGTTGAAGAGTGCGACGTCCCCTTGCACAGTGTAAATTCTAGTGAAGTTTATATACAATTACTCCAGCTGAACGATTTCAAATCCGTAAAAATAATTCAATGTAAGGTCGAAATTGACCGCTTAATCCGAAAATGCGGAATGTTTTCCCACACTATGGATGTATACAACGGCAAATATTCATATATAGATGAAGTGACTCACGACGCATGTCAACGCATGCACTCATATGGAACCTTCGAATTGTCACGAATTTATATAACTGGATTGAAATCAAATCAAACTACTATCCGTCCAGTGATTTTAGCCGGTCATGTAGACACCGACGGAGCATGCTACGGAGGCGCCTATTCTGATCCTTACGGAACTTGGGGAGACGTTGTTGTGCTGGGCAGTGTCAAAATCACGTTACAAGATTACGTTGCCGATGTCCGGGTAAACACAAACCGTGTGCACCTCAGATCTGGAGTAGCCTGCGAACTTAGCGCTACATATTGCACCGATGTAGAAGGCGGGAACACCTTCTGGAAACCCGTACCTGCCGATTCTTGCCAATTTTCTGACTACAGTGTATTATATACAGGATACGCAGACGGAATATATGACAAGATGAACGCAAGCCGTTTATTCACTAACAGCACARAATACAATTTTTGCTCTGACGAGCACAGGAAAATACGCTACTTGCGGTCACACACTTATCAGAACCGAACATTCAAAATTAATACTCTTTAAAACCACACCCGGCGTCTCTCTCTTTAAACTCTCTGGTCGTATAGCTAATCTTGATATTTTCACATACATGAATTCGAAATTCGTATATGTGGAAAAACACATTCGCACTCAAATTAACCAACTTTATCGAAACATTTTGCTATAACAATGACGATCTCGAGTCAAGAATGATGCAAAATGCATTAGCCATCGCCGTTAGATCACCCGATATCTTTGCTTATCATTTCATGAAGGGATCTGGATATATGGCTCTCCTGGTAAAATTAGCTTCAACAACCGAATGCTATGAACAGCTTCCGGTATTACGTGGAAACACAACTTACTTTCTAACCCTACAAACGCATATATTATTATGTCAAGGAACGCAAACCACCTGCAACTCTTTTGCACCTACTATGTATCTTTTAGGAGATGCTTGGTATAAATTTATGCCTAAACCAGTAGAAACAATAGCACCGACAATCATGAAACCATCGACAAAACCATCATGGAGATATATTAGCCCCGGAGCWCTTGCYACCAGCGGCATATATTCACAGGTCGATTTAGAAGAACTTAAAGATCACACAATGTTCCCTGCTGAGCGGCCTTCGCTTCTTAATACGGTAACGAGGAGCATAATGGGACGCGTTTCTGTATTACATGGAGGGTCATTTTCTCATCTTATAGACGAAGCGTCCATAGAAAAAATTGCCATATCCACCTGGCAAAGGTTTTGGAGCAAATTTTTAATTTTCGGCAATGTCAGCGCCGGACTGCTAGGAATATATTTGATCGTAAGAGTTGTTAAACTTTTATTAGATACATTCGTACATGGATACGCCCTACACTGTACGGCTGGTCAGTGTATCTGCTAGGAGCCATATGGGACTCACTAACTCAGCTCCTATTACACTTAGGAAAGGACAGACCTAAAACCGTAAACGCCAGCGCTCCGAATTCCGATACACACGAATCCAAAGGAATAAGCCTTCCCGAATCTCGAATTCACGCAGAAACAGGACATACCTACCCAACTCTTCCTTCAAATGAAGATTCTACTTACACTCTCGAACTCAAGGGTTAAACATCGCAGAAATTTGCATGACACCTCTCTCTGTCACTCATCCTGTTTCTTCTATACGGAATGTCAATTCTTTCATTTAAAAGATGCGGTGCTACACAAGCATTAAAACTTGATTCGTAATTTTCTATAGACATCATGGAAATCAAACACATGAACACAAGGCTGCTGACACGCAGTCCGTTAGCGGTTAAGATAATCAAGGTGGACTCGCCTACCTGGTTCTGAGTACAGCTTAAGAACAGTCACGAAGACTTTAAAAAAATGTTAGACGACCTGGGCCGAAGGATGTCAAGTTGGGGGTCGTCAGCTGCGTCAGCGACCCGACCACGTTAAAGAAGGAGAGATCGTGGCCATCAAAGAAGGCCGCGGCTGGCAGAGGAGCCTTGTTACAAGGCACAACAGAGATAGGACGGCCCTGATCTCATTACGAGACTGGGGTCGTACTATAGAACGATCCATCTGTGAAGTTTATCTGTTGGAGGATCGATTTCGAGAGCTCCCGTGGCAGGGGATCCCCTGTGGATTGGCCTACATGGGGCCCATCAACACCTGGTCGCGGAAAATGAGGGAGCTGACTAAGCTCCTTCTAGACCGGCAGGAAAGCTGGATAACCATCCTAGGAACATTAAAGGATGAGGCAGCCCTTATGAAAGTGAAAGTTCAAAGCGAATTAAAAAATAACGATATAAATTTAAAGGAAACCTTAATATTACTGGGGTATGCCCAGGACTATGAGCAGATAAGAGTAGGCGCATACCCTTTAGAATAAGAATATCGTATAATAAGATACTAACAGTAATATGACTTAAGTATTGCACAAAAAAACCTATATAAAATGCGTACTCTTAAGTTAAAATAAATTTGTATAAGATACATATACTTATAAATATAAATATATATATATATATATATATATATATATATATATATATATATTAAATATATAGTTTATAAAATATAATATAAAAATAAATATATATATATATATATATATATATATATATTGCAAATATTTATTAGATAAAGCAAACTTGCAGAATTTTCTACATATATATATATATATATTTCCATGATTTGAAAAAAAGGGGGTATATACATATATAAAAAAATAATAATAAATATATAAAATAAACATAAAATAAAAAAATAAAAAAATATAAATAAAAAAAATAATAAGTGTTAAAAATACGAACTATACACCTGTTTTAGAATAAGAATATTGGACAACTAAGATCTTGTACAAATTTTATAAAGCGAAAATTTTGTTCATCCCCTCGCTGTAAACCTAATACAAATAAGTATATTTTAATTATAACAACCTAGAGAGCAAGAACAAATCTATTTTCTGTTTTCTTTTTCTTTCCTTTCTTAAGTTTAAAATTTAATAAACTATCTGATCGTCGATTACAGTACACGAAATGCCAGTTCATTACGATCATCCTTAGAGTATGGAAGAAGATCTCCATACCCGGATAAAGCCGGAAACCCAATTCGATAATTATCGATATCTGATGAAACTTCGATGTATTACCACGCCAAGGAGACATCGAAGTCTCGGCGACCATCACAAAATTTGCGGCAGTTGTTACGCAAATACCCTAACCAAACTAAAATCTATTTATGCATTTGTCGTGCCATATAATCTGGTCCATAGAGACTCTGTGCGTTACCAAGAAAACTGCACAGCTTGTGGCAAAAAAGTAATAAACGGCAAGTCTGCAGACGAACGTCGAGGCTGCATCGAAGAATTTCGGCGCGCCGACCAAACTTTACTAAGTCAAGGATGGGGAGTCCCTGTGACCGCTACATGGGTCGAAGAATAAAGGCACGGTAACAGGACTCAAATTTCTTGCAATTCGACAATCAGCATTTCGTGTCATTCTGGCGACACTCAGGCGGTTATTTTATCCTTTGTGGTTGCTCACAAATATGCTTTATTTCCCTCTAAAAAAAAAGGGAAAGAAAATAATATAATAATTATACAAGTAACTACAATATGATAGAAATTAGAATATCTATACAGATATATTACTTAAGTATAATTAAGCAAGATTAGATATAATATAACAATGATCTTAATTTCATACTTTGTGAAAATTAATAGCAATATGCATAGTAATCTATATTCCCAATAAATAGACACACGAATGAATGATAAAATCTTTGTATAATTAGGTGGGAAAGACGAAAGAATTAAGGAAGGGGTTTTGGAGGTCGCCTTTTTCTTTCCTCTTTTCAATAAATTGTGCTAAAAATTGCAATGCATGAATATCTCTCACTCCTTTATAAGTATATATACACACACACACACATATATATACATATATATATCTATATATATCTATATATATCCATATTAAATAAAATCTGACATTAAAAATATCAGCATATAAAATATATATAAGTAATAATAACAATAATAATAATAATATTTCGCTATATATATGTATGCATGTGTATATCCATGCGCAAATCTACTAACAAATTACTATAATTAGCATAATAAGAAGGACGAGGGAATTAAAAATACATAAATCGCTTTTCCTTCCTTCTTCCATCTTTTAACTAGGATGCACATTTAAACAATAAAATCTTAAATGTGGATCCTTCTAAACCTAAAAAGCAAATTGCCGAATAAGTTCATTAAATGAAGGAAGAAAAGAATCGACCTTACTCTGGTTGCAAATGTTGCGCACCCCCAACATTTGTCTAAGGCGGGGGGGGTGTTACGTCCTGTGGACTCTACGATTCTTTCCTTTCAAAGAGATCTGGTCATCGTCATGATTCTTGAACATACGCGAGAGAATCGAATGGGATCCGTTTGCTTACAATTCTCAAGCCTTTTTCGAATAACAGACTCATTCGTTTCTTCTCAAGAACTCATAAAAGTCGCCTAAGAAAAATATTAATTGAGAGGTGCGTTGTTTGGGAAGCGATAAAAACTGAAGTTCAGAGCATGGTCTCTAGAAAACCAAACAAATATCACAGAATATTCTTTTTCTAGAAAAAGTAAACAGAGATATGAACGCTGCAACCAATAGTAACAAGTGACTAAGAGTGTTACTTGATATAGAATGCATATCGAGATAAGCTGTTGCATGCGCCTAAAAATCATAAAACGAAAAGATAACGCTTTAAGACCAAGAACTGAGCTTTTGTTTGTCGCTATCCGACACCGCATTCACGATCAGCGATGACGGGATCTCCTTGCTTTCAATAACTCTAAGGAACTATAAACATAAGAAAGACTTATACATGACACAAAGATAACAAATCTTAACTAATTCTCACCTACTAATCGTCCCCCTTTCCTCGACAACGCCTTTCGAATTTTGACCAATCCTAAGACAGAAAACAGACAGGGTAAACAATTTCCAATCTACTTTGCCAAATCCTAGACTGTGAGTGGAGCCGACTCCATAATAAACCTCCCAATCAAAGTCTAAGAAATTAAAAAGTGTAAAGGATCCTACTAACCAAAATCCTAACCGACCGACATGACACACCCCATAGGAACGAAAAGATTCCTATATGAGCCGCGACATCGTAAGATTCGCTCTCATTCTCTTCTGAGTCATCCGAGTTACTTATTCTCTTTTGATTCATTCGAGTTACTGATTCTTTCGAGTTACTCGTTCTCTTTTGAGTTTATTCATCCGAGCCGTTCCACAAGTTTTCTGTGTCCGGGCTCGTGAGTGTAATCGGAAAGTGCCAGATACACATCATTCCACGAGGCTTCCAACAACCGCTTACTCTGCGAAAGATCAACGATCTACGAGCCTGACTACCTTAGATGACCAACGTCTACATTAAATAGTAAGTCACACTATATGTATATATACATATATATACATATATATTTCTTATTTAAATCGCGGATTCCTCTTTTATTATATATGCGCACCTCTCGGATTCTGCAATAGTATCAATCCTTGGATCTTTCTCTCTCTTGCTTTCTGCTTCAATCATTGACCATTATTAATTGTCCTCTCGATCCTTTCTTTTGAGTTCACTAGCTCTGATGAACTCATTTCTTACTCTCATTTCCCCAAAGTTCATCGATAATATTCGATGAATTTGATTCAACATTAATCCATAAAACAGAGGGTCACCAATTTGGCGAACCTCAATCCGCCTCTTTGAGGTCAATAGCTTTGCCGTTGAACTCGATCCTATATTCCTACTCCGTTCAAAGTTCATGGATAACATCTAATGAACTTAAATTTATTTCAAGGGGTTAACCAATATGGTAGACCTCTTATCCTTTTTCCCACTCATGTACCCTACCTTCCTCCTTTAATAATACCTAGTGAACACACAAGCATAATCCACCTCTTTTCCTTTCTCTTCACCCT
>JANQDE010000537.1:36599-57566 GCA_037157785.1 Cephalotes varians
TTTTTTTTTTTTAATTGAAAAACCTTGATTTTGTAGGATGTTCCGAACTGATGCAGTTAGATGATTGTTCAAACATTAATATATTTTTTTATAATTTTGATAAGCAACAATAACTCTTCAGCTCTTAACTTCGACCTAAATTCTTTGGATGACTCTCAGTTTCAAGATTCTATCCTGAATGTGATTGATTTAAATGTGAGTGAGATTTCATTAACCGAGAATGATATTGTTTTACCGATTGCAACAGAATCTGTAACCAATGAAAAAGTTTATGATTTTGAACCTAATATTACTAAAGTTTCTAACCGATTAGATTGTAATGATAAAATAAACAATATTTCTACGAACCAATCTTCAAATATTATCGTTAAAACACAATCAGTCGACGAACTATTTAATAAATTGACTTTATGGCCAAATAAAAAAACATCCCAAAAGAAATGCAAAGCTATGGAACATTTACCTTCTGTAGTCACTGCGCAAGAATGGTTGGAAATTATGGAAGCTAAAGACAAAGATAAGAAAAATAAAGAAATTGAAAAAGAAAATAAAAAAATAGAAAGACAACTAAGAGCAGAAAAAAACGATTGAAAGAAGAAAAACGCATTGAAAGATCCAAAAAGTTATCAGCCAAAAAAGTTAACAAAAAATBTCAAGAATAAATCTAATAAATTATTCTCTATTTTAGAATTTTAGATTAAAAGCTTATATTGATATATGTAATGTAATAATTTATGTTTTTTCTTAGTATTATCAACAAAAATAAAGTAAAATAATTTTCTAATTAATAATTTTTCTTCATTACTTATATTTTAACGACTTGTGTCCAAAAATGGTATTTTTCCTGTTCAAAGATAGCTCAAAGTGTCCAAAAACCGTGAAAATAGGTAACGTTATATAATTACATTATTTTTTATTAAATAGAATTTAAAAAAATTTAGTTTATGCTATTATTAGATTCCTCATATATTTTTGATAATTAGAAATTATCTAATTGTGCTTTATGCTATGTTATTATRTCTAAAAAAACAATTTAAGTCACTAAAAATCTTAAAGTGTCCAAAACTGGTGTTTCTACCCTATATATATAAATGGAAGGATATTTTAATACATATAATATATGTACACATATAATTATTATAATAATAAATATAAATATAAATTTTATATATAAAGTAAACTTTAAAAATAAAACTTTATATACAGAGTGTCCTATATTAAATAATGCATTAAGATTTCTCAAAAACTATGGTAGATACGGAAAAATGTTTCAAACAAAAGTTGTATGGTTCGAAGAGGGACATAAGAAGATATCATTGATTTGACTTTAGATAACGTCGTTAAGGTCAGGTCAAGGTCACATCGATTTTATTAAACGGAATACCATGTTTTTTATTCCAGAATCTCATAGCTGATAGCAAGAGCTTTTCAAAACACTATAATGAAGTTCATTTTCGTTAGGTACTTTCCGAACTTTATGAGACTCAAAAGTTGCAGTCTTCATCATTGTCATTAGCATCGGAATATTAAATTTATTAATGCGCTATTCCCGAATTGTTAATTCCGGCCTTTTTGGCAAAATTATTCATGCCGATTACTTCCTGTCAATGGATTCTACGAGAACGAATGTATACGATCTTGTTTCTTCTTTTTTTCTCGCACGTGTTCTAGAACGTGTGTGATACTCAAACATTACAAGGATAGTGTCTTGCCTTTGCCTCATCAGTAAAAACGCGAGATAAATATTCCGATCACGATCGTTGGAGCTAGGTCTCTAGTTTCGTATCATTATAGAATCTTTGTTTACTGTCGTCTACCACGCGCGTTCTGCACTTGATTTTGCAGCAATTTTTTTTTGAAAAGTTCCATACAAGTCCATATCCTGTTGATCCAATGACATGAAAGAACAAATAACACAAGCATGTCAAAAAGTTACTGGAAATTTGTTACTGAATTCGATTCAGCATTACGTTTATTTGGCTACAACATTGATAAATTGATGTTCAGTGTAACATTTTTGAGCATTTATTAAATTCTTAATGCGTTTATTTTTAGTTCATTTTTTATGTACATAGTGTGTATAACACTAATAACACAATAAAACACTCCGGCGTGAGAGGCAAGGGGACTCACATTAATAAAGCCCCCCGACGTGAGTGGCAAGAAGAAGAAGACTCACGTTAATAAATTTAGGGTTCTAATACTGAAGACTGTAGCTTTCGAGTCTCATAACTCGGAAAGTACATAATGAAAATGAACTTATAGTGTTTTGAAAAGCTCTTGCTATCAGCTATTAGATTCTGGAATCAAAAATATGTTGTTACATTTAAAAAAATCAATATAATCTTGACCTGACCTTAACAACGCCACCCAAGGTCAAATGAATAGTATCTTCTAATGTCCCTCTTCGAACTATATGACTTTTGTTTAACCCTTTCAGTCACAGTGGGACGCTCAGCGTCCCACCTAAAAAAATTTTCATGTTCTAGCATTATCATAGTTTATTCACAACTTCAAACGATCTTTGTTAAACCCAGGCATGCATACGCACATACATGCACACACAAAGGCGCGAGTTTCTTTATTCGCACATGTTACAGAAGGAAAGCGGAAGGGAACGGAAGGAAAACGGAACGAAACGGATATATCTTCCTCTCCATACACGGACGCATAAGTGGCCACCCYCCCCCCCCCCACACACACACACATATACGCATAAGGATAGAGGTATCAAATATTTTCTAAAAACCAACTGCGATATCATATTAGAGACCTATCTACCACACAATACACATGGGCACCCACACACACACACACACGCGTAAACGAATGGACACAAATGTAATCTGCTAATGATTTATATAGCAATAGTATCACGATATAAGCCAATACTGATTCACAGGTAGCGCAAAACAAAATTCAAATGAATTTTGGAAATATGATCAGGATATAAACGAATATAAAAATGTACAAAGTTTATACTCTATATAATAATATTTTTATTTTTCAACATTTTTACATATGTTCAAAATCTTGTTAACCACCTGTCCAGAATTTTATGCGTTCTTACAAATAATATTATATTCAAATTTTCCGCCCTCCAGTTACATAACATTTAAATCACCTGCTGCCCGAGCAATTTCAAATTATAGCAGTATCACCGTCAATCACTACATGCCGCCACTTCGGAAACTTGCTACCCATAACTGAAGCATAATAATTTATATAAGTCCATTCTATCAGTTCCTTATAAAAAAATTAATCTCCCCTCTTTTGATTAATTATTTGGAATAAAGTAATGGAAGAAACTGACGAAGTCACAAGTGTTGAGTCATATAATGACAGTTATGATTCAGATTCAAATGAATCAATCCTCAGCGCTAATTCCAATTCCAACATTGAATCTGTACATGACCAATGTACATGACCATTTGTATGACTTTGAAGAAATAAGTTTATTTGAAAGGCTAGAAAAAATGGACAGTAAATGGGAAAGTAAATCTAGATACCGATGTGATGAAATGTTTTCCAAGGAATGTGGTTCAAATGTTCCAGATTATGCAACTTCTCCGCTCGACTTATTCTTTTGCTTAGTTTCAAATGATTTTTTGGACCATCTAGTAATTCAGACTAATATTTATATCAAGCAGCATAAAAAGAAATTTCCTAACAAGAGAGGAATTATTAAAATTTTTAGGAATAAATATCCTTATGGGTAATATAAAAAACTTCTTTCTTATAGATATTGGTCTATAAATCAACAACTAAATGATCCATACATCAGTACCATTATGCCGTTCAATCGCTTCTCATTTATCATGAGTCATTTACACATAAATGATAATGAAAAAAAACCGAATAAGGAGGATTCAAATTATACAAAATCCGTCCGATGATAACATGCTAGAATAAAAATTTCAAAAATTGTTTTAAACCTAATATGCATCAAAGTATAGATGAATCAATAGTCAAGTTCAAAGGAAGGAGTATCTTGAAGCAGTACAATCCTATGAAACCAATAAAACGTGGTTACAAATTATGGGTACGCGCCGATAAAACAGGTTATATTTGTGAATTTCAGGTTTATAAAGGTAAGATAGATAAGACATCAGAGACTAATTTGGATGGGCGAGTTGTAACAGATTTGACACGAGAAATCACGGGAGATAATCATCACGTTTATTTTGACAATTTTTTTACAAGTATCGATTTCTTGAAGTCTCTGAAAGAACATCAAATTCGCTTGTGGAAACATAAGGAAAGATCGGAAAGGATTACCGAAAAATCATAAATTTGACAAGGAAATGAACAGAGGAGAGAGCGAATACAAAACTTCTTATAATAGTCTCGTATGGTTGAAATGGATGGATAACAAAGCTGTTTACTTTTGTAGTGCCGCCGGAGCGGCTACGGAGTTGGGATTGGTGGGCCGAAGAAAAACCTCGCCTCAATCTTCACTTTTTCTATTGTTTTTTATTAATAAACACCTTTTAACATTTTACACTCGCGTAACTTATTTTATGGAACCGCACCTCACGGCTCGTCAAACGGGAATCGCCCGCAGTTCCGTCGCGCATCTCTTTTATAGCGCGTTTCGGCTCCTTGTTACCAGGTCGGTTTTACCGATCAGCACCGACCTGCTCAGCAAAGTCGCAGTCGCTTCCAGAGAAGAGGTGACTGCGACCTTCAAACGGGTGTCGTCTTATCGCGGTGGCTCGTACCTTCGAGTGACCGTGATAAGCAAAAATTTGATCGCTGTATAACGCGTTTCCGGGCCAACTCCTTCATGAGGAATACTCATGACATCCTTCCCCCTTTAATGAAAGAAAACGAGAGGGACGAGTTTTCTTATTCTATTTTTACATGTTATTTTTCCCGATATTTGTATTATAATCGTGTGCTTAACTTCTACGTGGAAGTCGGAGTCGCCCGGTTATTGCGTCTCCATTTTTTGGTAACGCATATCGTTAATCATATAACTATTAAGATTATCGTTATTATGGTTGCACTCACTATGGGATATACAAAGTATTTATTTTGAAGTATATTTTCTTCATTTTGTTCTAATTCTTTGTTTATTTGGTTCAAACTGTCACTAAGTTCGATTAGTTTTATCGGATTGTCTATTACTTGTTTTAGACTGAGCCTTTTTGATGGCTTTAGATTATTTTCGTTTTTAGATTCTTTTATTAAAGAAATATTAAAGATAGGGAGGTGAGCCATAATAACTTTTGGATGTAATTGGCTAGTCGTTTTAAGCGTTAATTCGGGTGTCGTTAGTTTACAATTCGATTCTAATGTAATTTTACCCGTATTTTCTATTATAACTTTATTCTCTTTTTGATTCTTACAATTAATTGTTATCTCTTGTTTTCCGGATGTAGAATACAACCAGGAGTGTTGTTCTGACAGGGTTATCCAGAACGTGGTGTTAGTAATTATATGTCTTTTTTCGCAATTTTGAGTTCGGCTCGACGTTCTTGCGTATATTTGTATTTCGCACGGTGCATCTTCTTGCACGTGATATGTCGGCCAGTTATGGTCACACGTGCATCATATAGAGTCTTGGGTGCATTCTTTTAGATCATGCTCGTTTAGCAAGAGATAACGACGGTTCTCCTTATCTATTGCTATGAGGTTTTATGTAGCTTTTATTAGTGTAAATACATTCGCACTGTCGTGTATGGGTATAGGCGTTATTTTAATTATGTCGTATTCAGGGTATGCAATACAATAGGAAATCTTAATATTATATATATGCTAGGGTAATTGTAATGCGCGCCTGTAACAATATATTTCTGTATTATTCGCCAATTTGCTGTTTGAACTCTAAAAGGGAAATGTAATCCGCTTGTTAGTAGGGGAGACCGGGGCTAGTTGACTAAGTTTTTATATTTCTCATTTTTACCATTAAATTAATAATATTTTATTAACTTCTTTCATACCAAAAGTTAACACATTTCCTTAGATAAACAAGCGTAATTTTCAAAAACTCTTTAATTGAACATAAATTGTAGTTTTTATCACATTTATACTTGTGGTACCAATAAATCAACAAATCCCGCTAGTGGGGTTAGTTGGCTAATATAACGGGGTTAGTTGACTTAAYAGAAAAAATAAYGATTTTAACAAAAATTATRTAGTWATTTGTTAACATTGCACAAAATGACGCCACATTAGATYTATAAATCATCATCCGTATCACAGTTAATGCATATATAAAATATTTTATCAGAAGTGATGCAGGTTTCGTGAGTCCATCTGCTACAAAGTGTGCACTGAATCCAATTATCACCAGGAACGCTATCATTATAAAGTGCATTGCATACTAAGCATTTTGTATCATCTTCTGACTCTGAGGACGAAGAATCTTTTTTGGATGACGTGGATGGTACAGGATTTTTTTCTCGAAATAGAACTTTTCGAACTTTGACTTTATTTTTAGGAATCCTCTTCTCAATCTTTTTGTTACGTGAATATTTCTTTTTTTGAATGTTTTCTTTTTTTTTGTAATGCTTCTTTTACGGGCGAGTCTGTTAAAATAGCAGTTTGCCTCTTCTTTCTCGCCTTCCTAGTGCTCTGTCGTGCAGCAGCTTTTGAAAATAGTCGTATTTCTTCAGGACTCACTATGTTTGTATTTTTACTGATTTCACGACGATTTTCATCGAGTTCATTTACACTTATATTTATTGTAGATGGCTCTTCATTGGCATTCAAGTTTTCATCTTCATTTGTAGGAACAGGTCTATCTGTCACGTATGAAGATAAGAAGTCACTGTCGGAAAAAATGTTTTCATTAAATGGAGAAATTCCAGTTTTCTGAAAACCAGCCGTTATATTATTTGGTGTAGTAGCTAAAGGTAAGGCCGTTTTTACAATATCAGGGATATCATATATTGAAAATGTCTTGCCAGGATTATTTACCATCCAATTATCAATAGCAGAATTGCAATATTTTTTTAGTGGTCCATAAACACTTCTATCTAATGGTTGCAATTTGTGTGAGCAGTGCGGAGGAAACGATAAAACTGTCAYGCCATTTTCTTTACAAATATCCAACGCTGTTATTGAGAGATGGGAATCGTGATTGTCAAGCAACAAAAGCACGGGTCTTTCCTTAGAACATCTTGCATGATGGATAAAATGTTTAATAAATTTTATAAAATGTTCTTCTTTCATCCATCCAGATGGATTGGCATCACCCAAACTTCCAGAAGGTCCATCTCTGAAAAAATGATCTCGATAATTTACCCGAGGAAAAATGAAAAAAGGGGGAGTTGTGTTTCCGCTTGCAGAGACTGCAACAGTGAGTGTCACTAAAGCTCCTTTTTCGGCTGACACAAGTTTGCCTATTTGTTTAAAACCACGTCGAGCTACTATCTTACCTGGTTTTTGAACTGTGGTTATGCCTGTCTCGTCAACATTCCAAATATCATCTGGTCAACATTCCAAATATCATCTGGAGGTTCTAACTTCAGTCGATCATATACGGTCTTCAAATTGGAAAAAAACTGTGCTACATTAGTTTTGTTAAACGATGTGGCTCTTGACAAACTTGTAGCTTCTGGACTTCTTAAAGATAAACTATTATTTCTTTTAATAAAAGAAGTGTACCAATCTGGACCTGCCATTTTATTGTCAGCCCAGTTAACTGGAACTTGAAGATTATTAGAAATAGCATATTGATATGCAAATTTTCTGAGTTCTTTCGGCGTTAACCCGTAGTAAATATCCGACGCTTGTTTTACATAATTAGTTAGAAGAGTTTCGTGTTCTTGAGAAAAGACTTTTCGTCCGTTATTGTATCCAACATTTTCTATTTTAATTTAACCATTTAATAATAATTTTGCCTTTTTGACATAACGTTCAAGCGTTTTTTGTGGTATTAAGAAATCTTTAGCGACACTATTAATGCTCCTACCTTCGTTTTTAACGATTTTAACTGCTCGTAAAATAGTATCAGCAGGTATTTTGCCGTTTTCAGTCTTCCGTTTGTAGTTTCTCATTTCGATTTCTATAAGAAATGTAAGCAATCAATACTAAGCACATAAAAAAATATTAAAAATAATATCCGGGGTTAGTAGACTAACTCAAATAACCCCACCTATGCTTAGTCAACTAACCCCGCCAGCATCTTTAACATGTTAACGGTTGTACGCACAAAACCTCAACGCATTGGATAAAGTAACATATCGTAAATTATAGTCAATGCCTCACACTTTCATAATATATTCATAAAAACTTATGAAGCAGCACATTAGGCGATGAAACTTTACAAATAGTCAAAACAAGAATATTTACTTACAGCTGACGTTTTCAGAATTTTTATTCTCACTGATATAATATGTCGATTTTCACCATGACAACACATTACATGGCGCTAGACATTCATTTGTTTCAATATAGTGAATGAGAGCACCATTTACCGCATAATGCAGTTTTTAAACGCAATGAGTCAACTTACCCTATTAGCCAACTAGCCCCGGTCTCCCCTACAGTAGTTGCTTCTTTTAATTTGGTTACTATGGTTTCTATAGGTGTTATAGCCCAAACGGCTATTATTATATATTATTATTGTATTAAACAGATATTACTCATGAAAGTAGATCGCATGACGACTGTGATCTACTTTTACGAAATGCCGATACAGCAAAACGCGCGTGATAACAGCGAACGCACCGGCGACATATGGCGAAACCGCGAAATCTTACGAAAGAAGAGCGAAACCTAATTCAAAGATTAAGAAATTAAGAATTAGGTTAACAATTATGAAAATGCAAGCTAAGAACTTCGATCTCAAACTTCTTAGCTTGCACCCAAATTGGGGACACGAGACTCCTGAGTCGGCATTAAGCAATAGCCCCCGAGCCGACCCGTGTCCCACATTAATTAAGTTAAGAGAGACTGACTACAAGAGCTCGAGAGTCAGTCACAAGACCTGAAACACGCGTCACGTAAGACCGTCCCGGTAAAGAGTCCGCTAGTATGCGAGTTCAAGTGAGAAGCCGTGCCGACACCCGAGACCGAACGTCAGGCAGGTCAGTGCCGCGGCGCGTAACGCGATACGGTAGAGCGTTTCAGCGGAAACGCTCAAGGGAAAAATCGATAAGAATCAAGTGTAAAGATGAATAGTGTATATATTGTTAAATAAACCATTATAATTGAGTGTTATAATCAAAGTGATAATTCAATCCCGTAGTATGTCCTTCTGGCGACCTCGGGCTTTCAAGTCCTAACCCGATAAAATTCCGAATTTCCGTGGCTCCCATCAAGGGCTCGCCACAACATAGGTAATAAATGAGTTAATATAGCGCCGTTTTTCGTATGGGTCATAAAGTCTATAATGTCGTTAACATCGTTTGTCAGATCAGTCATTATTGTGTTTAGTATTAATAAACGCTCGTCGACATCTTCTCGACGTATTTGTTTTTGCTAATTGTTGTTGCATTCTATTCGTGACGTTTAACAGGTTTTCGTTATAGACTAATGTTTTTTCTAGATTTTCTATGTGTCCTATTGTGGCATTAAAAATTTTTATTTGATTCTGAGTAACATGTTGAAGAGTTAGATGTTTGTTTTGTAATAGTCTTAGTTTCGTTTATCAACGTTGCGTCCTCAGCATCCCTGGTGCCGAACAGTGTCTTGCTTATGGATCCTATTACATTTATCAAGCCGCGTTTTAGCTTAGCTGTCTGATATAGGGTGTTTAAGCGTTCGATTAACAATTTTAGTTTCGCGATATCTTTTCCGGCTATCTGTATTATGTTTTGACAGGCCGGCTGTATGTCTTCGTGAGTGTTTTCACATAAATTCTGTGTTCGTTCGCGGTAATCTTCTAGTTGTAGAAGTCTTGCATCTATTGCTCGAACATTTATTTCTATCACTAGTTTCCATGTCGCTTCTACTTGTTGAAGTTGACCGGTGTTCTCGAAGTATATTCCTGGCTCGTCATGTCGAAATGTTGTTATCATGAATGAACGGAGATGTGTCTTCCCGTTTCGCATTCGTCAGGTAGATACGCAGGAGAAAGCTACTGCAAGAGATATTATATTATCACCTTATATCATCTCGCCTTTCTTTCTATCTACCTACACAGCCTTTTGGCACGTTTGGCTGGATGCGATTTTTTTCTTTAGTTCGCTGCAAGACTTCTCAGGATGCAGTGCGCAGTTTGTGGTACAGTGTTTTGTGCGGTGAAGTGCCCTGCCTGTTGGCGGGATTCAGATTCGGAGGCGCCTCGAGGTGACCGAAGGCCTCACCCCTGGGAGTCTGTCGATTCCTTACTTATGAATTTCGAGCAGCGGGGGCGCTTGATAATTACCATTTCTCGCACTGGCCCGCGAGTAGTGCGGCTGCTTCCTCCACGTGCGCAGATGGAGTAATTGTAAGTAATTTTATATAATTTATTTTTATTTTTGTTTTATTTTATATTTTTCTATCTTCTATTACTACTTATTGTTACTTGCTATGCTTGCTATCCTGCCTTTAATGTTCGACGAACGATTTTAGTCGATTCGCGTGTACGCATATAGTTTTGCACTTTATCTGAATATTATAATTTACGTCGGACAGTTTTTCTGTGACGCGATAGGGTCCTGTCCAAGACACTTCTAATTTCTTTGAACGTCCGCATCGTAGCGTTTCGTCCTGCAGTAACACTTTATCTCCTATTTTGAAGGTTTTGGTGTTAGTATCTTGGTCCGCATTCACTTTCGCTTTTATTTTTGCTTCGTTTATGTGTGATTTAGCCACTTATAGTGTAGCTCTTAATTTCTGCTTCAATTCTTCCGCGTAATCGTCGTACGTATAGGTAGACTTCGGTGGTAGTGACAGGGCCGTAGGTAGTGTAGCTCGGTGCCCGTAGATCGACTTGAATGGGGTATACTGTCGCCGTGTGTGGTGTAGTATTGTAAGTAAACATTGCGAATGGAATCCAATCATCCTAGTCTGTTTGATCTTCATTGATGTAGTGTCGCAAATACTCGGACAGAGTTCTGTGCGATCTTTCCAAAGCTCCATTACTTTCGGGATGATATGCAGTTGTTTGGACCTTGGCAATTTTTAGTAATTTGCATACATTCTTAAATATTTCGCTCAAAAAATTAGTACCTTGGTCCGTCAAAACTATTTCCGGAATACCGTGTTCGCATATGATTTTCGTTACGAATTCTTTAGCCATCGTTGTTGCCTCCTAGGTATCAGGATAGCTTTGCTGAATTTCGTAAGATCACCCTGAAAGGTTAGTAAGTACTTATTCCCAGATGAGGTAATACTAAGCGGTCCGACAATGTCTAATGCGCATTTTTCAAATGGTTCACTCAAAGTTTCTGTTATTACTAGCGGCATTTTAGTTTTTCTGCTTAGTTTGTTCTTTTGACAGAATTCGTATTTCGCTATATATTCTTCTACATCTCTTGTTATACTGGTCCAATTATGTGTTAATCGCGGTTTAACGCTATTCCTTGATGTCCTCCGAGGGGAGCATCGTGGTAGTCGCGCAATATCTGTCGTTTTTCCTCTTCACTATATTCGCGTTCCTTTTCCTTTTCGATGATGTGTAAAGTCTTCGATTCGTTGGTGATCGGATTTCTGCTTAGGGCGTCGGCGTTCGTATTATTTTTATAGGCACGATGAATTATCTCATAGTCGTACTCTTCTAACTTGAGTCGCCACATTATCAATCGTGATCCGGGATCGTTTACACTGAAGAGCCATACTAACGGCTTATGATCCGTTATTATTAGAAACTTTGTTCCATAAACATAGGGTCGGAAATGTTGACTGCCCATACTATGGCCAATGGTTCTTTTTCTGTTGTATTATAATTCTGCTCCGCTTTATTTAATACTCTGCTTGCGTAAGCGATAGGCCGGTTCTGGCCTACCGGCCCTTGCGACAGTACCGCTCCGATAGCGTAATCCGACGCATCTGTCGCGATAGTGAATTGTCGCGTGAAATCGGGATAATGCAGTACCGGAGCGGTGGTCAGTTTTTCCTTTAGAATATTGAACGTTTTTTGTTGTTCCGTGTTGTTCCGTGATCCACTCAAATTATATATTTTTCTTTGTTAATATCGTTAACAGTTTAGCGATCTTAGAGAAATCTTTTATAAATTTTCGGTAGTATCCAGCCAATCCTATGAAAGATTGGACATCCTTCACCTTCATTGGATTCGGAAAATCTTTCACTGCACTCAATTTCGCTGGATCGGGCAATATTTCATTTTCGGATATTATGTGCCCCTGATACGTAACTTCCTTGCGTAGGAATTCGCATTTGTCTATTTGTAATTTTAAATTATGCTCGCATAATCGCTGTAGCACTTCTGTTAATCGTTTATCGTGTTCCTGGAGACTCGCTCCGTATACCACGATGTCATCCAAGTAGATGAGACATCGAATATCTTGTAGACCGGAGTTCATCAACCGCTGGAAAGTTGCCGGCGCGTTCTTCAGGCCGCATTCGATTGAACTCGTAATGCCCATATGGTGTGGAGAATGCTGTTTTGATTTTGTCCTTCTCTCTCATTACTATCTGGTGATAACCAGATGCGAGATCTAAGGTCGAAAAATATTTTGCATTTCCCAACTGATCCAAAATGTTGGTAATGTTTGGTAATGGAAAGGAATCTCCGATCGTCAGGTCGTTCAATCTTCTGAAATCCACCATTATTCGTAGTTTCTGTTTTTTCCTGAAGCGTCGCTCTTTTTGGGTACCACCAATATCGGCGCGTTCCACTGACTTGTGCTTGGACGAATAATTTTTTCGCTTAACATTTTCTCGATTTGTCGACTTATCTCTTTCTTGTGTTTCTCGGGTAAGCGATACGGACGAACATTCACCGGCGCGCTATCAGTACCCGTATTAATTTCATGCGATACGGTCGAGGTGCAAGTTAACACGTCGTCTTCTAAATAGAATATATCGCAAAATTCTTCGCAAATTTGCTTTAGCGCTTTCTTCTCTTCTTTGTTTAAATGTTCCGTTCGTATTAGATTCTTTAATTGTTCTTTACGTGCTTATGGAGGCTTCTTGTCTTCACGTTGCGTCATGTGCAGCACGGACTTGTCCGCGTTATCGGGGACGGTCTCGGGTATCTCTTCTATGCTTACCAGTGGCGTCGGTATTGTTACTTGATCCTCCGTAGTGCTAATCACGCTGATCGGGCACGTGCCCTCCTCAGATTTTACTAAACAATTTCCGATAAAGACTCCTGGCATTATCTCTTCTGAGTTCATCACTCCTACACATTGTGTATTAGTTATCGCTCGCACCACTGTCTCACTACGTGCTTTTAATATTACTGTCGTGTAAGGTCGAAGTTTAAATATCTCGTCGCCTATGCGAAGTTGCTTCTTGCCGAGATCGCATTTAGCTTTTTGCTTTTGAAGAAAGTCTATTCCTAAGATCCCTTCGTATTCTATTGGGAAGTCATCCTTCATTACATAAAATGCATGTTATATTATAATCTATGTTAGTTGTTGCATAAACCTTTCCCAGAGTGTGTATCTTATGTCCGGTTATTCCGGTAAGTGCAATTTTATTCTCGTATATTAACGCGTCGTTCTCCAACTTTTTCAATTTCATTAATGAAATTGTCGAGCCTGAATCGTATAACATATTGATATGCTCTCTCTTGGCTTCGTGCACGGATAATTTCACTATTAATAGTTCCGGCTTAGCACGCGCGTATGGTTTATCATTGATATGAGTAACTTGATACTCGACGGCCGGCCGCGGCTGTTTCTTTCTTGCGTCTTCTTCCCTATCACTGCTTCCGTTCGCCGACTCGGAATTTCGCTTCTTTTGCCGTGATTTCCTTTGATCGCCTTCATTTTCCATATGCGTTTTCTTCTTTTGCTCCAGAGGTTTTATGCTAATTCCCAGTCGTCCATTCAGGTGCCAGCATTCGTCGCGGCTATGCCCTGTTTTCTTGCAATGTTTACAAAATTTGTTTATCGCGTTTACTCGCGAGGGTCTCTCAGGTTTCGGTAATGCGTACTTGCTGCTTCGACAATCGCATCCGTAGTGCCTGGTTTTCCCGGTTTTTAAAACATTTCAAAGTTGAATTTTGAATTCCTGTCGCGAACGAGTTGTTTCGGGTCGATTTCTGCCTGTGTAATTGTTAGCTCTTGTTGGCCCGATAAGTTTTTCTTCCGCACTAGCGCCCGTTATTGCTTCTTGGAGCGTTGTATGTCTTTGCGATCGAACAAGTATTTTAAGTTCGTCGCGTAATCCGATCTGGAAGTTAATTAACGCTTGTTTTTTTATTGTTTGTTGTATCGCGCCTTTATAAGTGGCGGAGTGTTCTTCTCTTTCGATCATTGAATCATATAGTTTCATAGCTAATAGGTCTACGCGTTATCCGAAAGCGTGCGCCGTTTCATTTGGTTTTTGTTTAAGCGAGTTAAATTCAATTTGCAAATGCGTCGTGCTTTGCTTTGTCTGATAGCAAGTTTCAAGTTGTTGCTTTAATTTATCGTAGGGGACTTGGTTAGAGGGCGTGAGTGAGTGAGCGTAGCGGTGAGTGAGTGTTCAAGCGTTTTGCGAAATTTTACGAGCGATAGAGAGATTTAGGACGAACGAGGGGGTGATTGGGTGGATTAGGGGTAGAGGCGATAGGGTAAGTGGAGGTGAGGAAGGGGAAAACTTAATTTGGAATAGAAAAAGGAAGGAAAAAGGACACGAGGCATTTAGGTTACGGCGGGCAGGAGAGGAGAAAGTTCGGGAAGCCCAAGCGGCGGCGGCGTGTCGGCCGGCAAGGTAGGGAAATTTAAATCAGAGGGACGACAGAGCAAGTCAGAGGATAATGAAGAGAGAAAAGAGTGACGTTTAAGCTGGAAGGCGGAAAGCGTGGCGAAGATAGACAGGAAACGCTCAAGGAAGAGATTATGAAAGAGGTTAAGAAGGAGCTACAAGAGGTTAAGGTAAGCCTAGAGAATAGGATAGAAGAATTAGAGAGACTGGTGAGGGAGGAACAAGGCAAAAGGGAGGTTATATGGGATAAGAAATGGGATGAGATGAAGGAAAGGATGGAGGAGTTTGAGAGGGAGATGATAGAGAAAATGGAAAGGAGGTTAGAAGACAAGGGGACGGAGATAGACAGAACAGAAGCGACAGAGAGGGGTGAGAGCAGTACGGGAACTAGGACGAGAAGTACAAGTAGATGGGGAGAAAGTAGGGAAGGAAGCGGATGGGGTAGCACGGGGGACAATTTGGAGCGAGGACAGGTTGAGTTTGAAAGAGGTAGAAAAGGTAAGGAAATGGGTAATCGAAAAGGAAAAGGAGGAGAGGAAGGACAATATAGTGATTAAGGGGGTGGAAATGCCGGAGGAGGTAACCGGGACAGGAGGAAAAGGACAAAATGGGTAAAGGAGATGTTGAGAGACAAGCTCGGAGTGACATGTGAGGTCAACGATGTAAGAAAGAGTGGACCAGTGATAGTGGCGAGGATTGAAGGGAAAGAAGGGAAAAAAGAGGTTATGAGGAATAAATTCAAATTGAAGGGAGATAAAATGTTTATAGAGAATGATCTAAGCTTCGATGAGAGGAAGGTTCAAGATGTTATAGCCCGAAAGGCTATATACATATATATGAGTATTAAATATAATAAATATTAAATATTAAAATGAGTGAATCGCATGGCAACCGAAATGTCCATGCAGTAAGAATTAGCGACTTTGCGAAGGTAATCGCGAAAGCGGAAGATTCTTGTAAGACGATCCTTACGAAGGTGATTGCGAAAGTGCAAGCTAAAACTTCAATAATAAAGTCTTCGCTTGCACTTGGACTTTRCACTGACACCTTTGCAAKAAAYGTYCGATTTCCTTAATCAGCACCGGGGCGAAGTCCGCCCGGGCCGATCAATCACCCGAAATACCGGGCTTAAAAGAAAGGACCGCCAACGCGAGGCGGGCAGTCTCTAATCAGAAATATACGCGTCACGTAAGGCCGTCGCCGAGCTTCACAGTACGCGAGCACGCGAGTGACCATACGCTATCYYCGAAAYCCGAGACGCTCGACGTCGTTACGCGTAGGTCATTGCCGCGACGGRCYGGTGAAGTACGAGTGATATTAAGTTACGAAGTGAGAGTAACCAAATGACTGTTATGTTCATGTAACTTTATTAATAGATTAAAACACAAATAAAGTAAAATAAACAAGACGATTCCGAGTCAGCCTTTGGATCCCAATCCTTAATCCGGCAATACCCTCGTGCCTTACGAAAGGCACAACAAAGAGAACTTGGGTAGATAGGCGAAAGCGAAAAGAGAGGAAGGAGTGGAGGTAAAAATTGGGAGAGGGAGAGCTAAAGTAAGTGGGAAATGGATAACGTGGGAAGCGATCGAAAGGGAAGAGAAAGATAGAGGAGAGAGGGAGTCGAGAAGGACAGAGGGTGAAGGAAGAGGTAAACCGGATTTTGATTAAGCCAAGAAGGGAGAGAGAAGGGGGAGGAGGATGAGAGGGAGGGGGAGAAGAGGGGAAAAGACAAGAAACTTCTATTCTGGAATGTGGCAGGATTAGGGAGGAAGGACGAAGAGTTTTGGGAATACGTGTGCAGCCACGATTTCGTATGTTTAGAGGAAACATGGTTAGAAGGAAAGGGATGGAAGAGTATGAAGTGGCTGCCGTGGCTGCCGAACTCCCATGAATGGTTTGAGAAAGAGGCTAAGAAAGAAAAGAAGAGGGGAAGAGCGAGAGGAGGTATGTTGTTGGGAAAAAAGAAAAATTGGAGCAAGGAGACGGAGAAGTGGACCTGCAGGGGGGGAGGAAGGGCTGATGATCTCAGAGATCAGGGAAGAGAAAAGGAAATGGATTATTGTGGTAATTTATAATAAGTGGAACTGGATAGATTTGAAACAGAGGTTGGAAAAGATAGGGAAAGGGATCGAAGAGATAGATGAGAGCTTTAATTCATCGTAGGTTTGGACTTCTCGCGTTTCAAAATCGCCTTTCCTTTTAATTTTATGTACAGAATTGCTTGAATGAATGACTCTTCATCCGCGGGATTTATGTTTTGTACCGCGTACGTACAGGCATTTAAGAATTCCTGCAATTTATATCGCGACGTTCCGTCAAATTCGGGGATTATTGTCCTTGCTTCCTTCAACGATATGAAGCTCGGTGCAGTGCTACGTCGGTGTCTTATGTCGCGTTCTATTCTGCCGTAAGCCACGTTACTCATGTCGTTATCCGTTTCTCGTCGATCAACTTCGTGACGAGAATTTTCTAGTCGTGCCACGCGATCGTTTAGGGAGTTGATATCTCGGCGTATTTCGCGTAGTAGATTTAGGTTAGCAGTATTATTATTTGCATCTTCGCGTGTTGGGGCGCGTCGTGTTCGACCTGCTTCTATGTTCTGCTGCTCCAGCTGGTGTGCGGCCTGGAGAGGAATGGACATCTCGGTGTCTATATCCACGGGTATGCTCATAGCGTTTTCTGGCGGGGTGCGGACATTTCACCCCTTAGATGTCGATAGATTTCTTCCGGGTCGAATATGTCGCTCTCGTAGGAAGTCAACGAAGACTCTCGATGCAGAGATATGTTGCTAGGCGTTCTGCTTATGTAGAGTCTTGGTCGTCTAATCTCGCGTCGAATTTCGTCAGTCGGATTAGTCATGAATACGTTCTCGTCAAACTTTGTGAATGGAAATTCGCGCTCGGTGACGACGTTCTCGGATAACTCGACTTCGCGTTCAGTTGGATATCGCACTTCTAAGTTTTCGCGTACACTATCTATTCTACCTAGCGGAGTTGCGTTTAATCTAGCGGCTCGCTGCGCTGGTTCGCTAAGTAGCCACGATCGGTTCTCAATTGGTCGGAGATGATTAGCCCCTTCCGACATTTACGCAATTATTTCATACAATAAATTTTTCGGACTTACATAAGTACTGCTCGCATTTTCGCTAGTATTACGGCTGGCGGCTCGATGCTGCGTTCGGTGTCCGGTGTCGGCTGGCTGCTGATGCTGCAGTTCCTTCGGCGAGTAGATACGGCTAACGGCTCGATGCTCGTGCTCCGATGCTCGTTGCTCGCTGTAGATATTCTGCTTGGAGTTGGCCGGTTGCGGTAGGTCAACGTCGTTTCGGGTTGCGCTGTTATCTGCTCTCTGGCTACTCTACCGGGTGCTTCCTCGCTCTGGATCGGGCTTATGCTTTGCTCCTTGGCTGTTACGTTGCCTCTTGCTGATCCACTCCTTTTTTTTTACAGATTACAAGATGTCGGCGTCTTCAGGGCCCATCCAGTCTCAATCCCACCGCTGCCACCAAATGTAGTGCCGCCGGAGCGGCTACGGGGTTGGGATTGGTAGGCCGAAGAAAAACCTCGCCTCACAATTTTCACTTTTTCTATTGCCTTTTATTAATAAACCTTTTGACATTTTACACTCACGTAACTTATTTTATGGAACCGCACCTTACGGTTCGTCAAACGGGAATCGCCCGTAGTTGCATCGCGCGTCTCTTTTATAGCGCGTTTCGGTTCCTTGTTACCAGGTCGGTTTTGCCGATCAGCACCGACCTGGTCAGCAAAGTCGCAGTCGCTTCCGGAGAAGAGATGACTGCGACCTTCAAGCGGGTGTCGTCTTATCGCGGTGGCTCGTGCCTTCGAGCGACCGCGATAAGCAAAAATTTGATCGCTGTATGGCGCGTTTCCGGGCCGACTTCTTCGTCATGAGGAATACTCATGACATTTTCTATCTAATTTCCATGATCCATTCCAAACTACAACCGTAAATAGAAAACAAAGAGACGGTTCTTCGAAACCATGCCCACCACTCGTTTGCGATTATAATCAACATATGGGCTATGTCGACAAGGCAGACCAGATGAAATCAATCTATGCAATAGATAAAAAATCTAAGAAGTGGTGGCATCGATTTTTTTGGCACCTTGTGGACACCGCTATAGTAAATGCGTATGTAATTTATAATGAACAAAGAAATAAAGATAAACACACTATATTTGAGATTAGGACCGACTTTGAAATAAACAAATACAAATATCATAGAAGGCTAAATGTCGGTCTTGCAGTATACACTGCGNACACTATATTTGAGATTAGGACCGACTTTGAAATAAACAAATACAAATATCATAGAAGGCTAAATGTCGGTCTTGCAGTATACACTGCGGCGGATCTTGGTGCCTAATTATAATTTGTGAATCTTTTTACATTTCCTGCTCATGCGAACTGCGCGCCGACAATTCGTCGGACTTATAAATAAAGATAACTTTGAAAACTTTTAGATTAACTCTAATAAATAATTTGATTGGAAAATTGAATCCATTGAATGTAAGAAAGGTAGACATCCAAAACCAAAAAGAGAAATAGTCATTGTAAACCTCAAATATCAGTAAATAAAAGACGGTCAAAATCAAAACATATGCCACAATAATAATATAAACGAAGACGTTGTACTCATTGTAGTGCTAAGAAATACGAGCAAAGAACCCCTTGGATGTGTACATTGTGTCAAGTATCATCCATGCCTCAATTATTCAAAAAATTGTTTTGCTAACTATCATAAATAAGCATATTCAGTGATTATTCCTTCTTACAATCATAAAAAAACAATATATAGAATAGCGAAGGAAAAATGCCACGAATACAAGAATACGAAATATATTTTGGAAAAATGAAAAACTAAGAAAAACATACAAAAAGTAAGAATATACAAAAAAAAATTAAAAACATACGCAAAAAAGAAAAATAGAAAAAATATAAAAGAAATAAAAAATACAAAAAAAAAGAGGAACTAGTTGCTCTCCACGTCCACGTCGTTAGTTCTGGGTAGCGCTAAAAGAGAGTTACTAATATGCACCTTGCGAAAGTTACAAATATATGACCCCAATAACTCCCGAATGACAAGATTCGATCGAAATCTTTGAATTTTGATAGTTTTATCGATTTTCACACCCGTCATATTGAATCCGCCATCTTAGATATAAAAATTATCAAATACAGACCTCAGATTTGTGATCAGCGACCCAAACAACTCCCGAGTAACAAGATTCGGCCAAAATTCTCAAATTTTAATAGTTTTTTAGATTTTCACATCCGCCATCATGGATATAGAAATTTTCAAATTCTGACCTCAGATTTGTGATCAGCGACCCCAAAAACCACCGATTATCAAGATTCAGGCCATAATATTGAGTAGAAAAAGGTGTGACTGAAAGGGTTAAAACAGTTTTCTGTATCTACCATAGTTTTCGAGAAATCTTAATGTATTATTTAAAGTAGGACATGTATATATAAAGTTTTATTTTTAAAGTTTATTTTATATATATAAAGTTTATATTTATCTATTATTATATGTAATAAGTTTATGTGTACATATTATATCTATTAAAATATCCCTCCATTTATGTTCATACAGGGTCATCGAAAAGTATTGGTATCCCTAATATCTTCAGTTAGAATGCATTTTGGAGAAAATGTCCAATAGCAAAGTTGTATGGTTTCAAGCGAGGAGTAAGATGATGACCTTGACTTTGATCTTGACCATGTCCTTTAAGGTTTTAAGGTCATTTCAAGGTCAACCTTATTTTTTTAAATAGAACCCCCTACATTTTATTACATATTTTTATAGCTTATCTCGAGAGCTTTCCAAAACACTATAATAAAACTTTTTTCATTAAGTACTTTTTGAGTTATAAAGGTTTGAAGTTAACAATTTTTTGACACAAAATGTAAAATATCTTGTAAAATATTATTTAGTTTTCAGTAATCATTACTTATTACTTAATACTTTTGTGCGTGGAATAATGAGACCAATTAATTGGTTTAAAGAAAATACATTAATCAAAAAGTGTCGGATCCCCCTAATATTTTCAGTAAGAATGCATTTTGGAAAAATGTYCAATAGCAAAGTTGTACGGCTTCAAGCGGTTATGCTAGTAGGCTACGGCAGAAAACTGCCCGATGGTGATCGCGAGAAGTTGCTCGAATGCGTGATGTCCGAAGG
>JANQDE010000538.1:3002-17317 GCA_037157785.1 Cephalotes varians
TTTTATATTTATCGAAAAATATTCTCCCAAATATTGCCGTACTGCATATGTATTCAAATTGCGCATTCCATTTTCATATCGAACGAACAAATGCAATTCTTAACTGTGATTGGTCAATTCGTTACTGCTTAGTGGAAATTCACCCTTACAAGACACATGTCTTTGTCCACTCTACGTGATTGGTCACGTTCAGCAGACTCAACTGTTGCGGAGTGGATCCGTGAGCGCTCGCTGCTATTGGATGATCTAGAAGAATACACCAATAGCAGCGAGCGTTCACGGATCCGCTCTGCAACAGTTGAGTCTGCTGAACGCGATCATTGATTAGTGCTATCTTACATCAAAAACACAAACAGTACATTTCCCCACTACTGGCCAGCAACGACGATAATGACGACGTTTCTTAAATCAAAAATTTCACTTTCAAACTTTACGTYRYAATATCTCCGCTCGSGTGTTACGTAAATAAAAAGTGAAAACACTTTTCTTATATAAATTAAACCCAAGCTATCCATTGAATCTATTTAAAATTTAATCAGTTCAGTCGTTATTGAGATCCGATAATCGAAGGATCTGTCAATACGACGTTTCGCGTAAAAGAGCACTGCGGTCTCGGCGCGTAACTTGGCGCCGAGACACTATCGTGCCTCTTGATAAATAATACAATAATAATTCAAACAAAAATTTACATTAGACACTTGTTTAAAACAATACCGTTGCGGAAAAAATAATTCAAGTAGACATTGTCAATAAGTTAAGGAACCAACCACAATCGTGAAACAATTAGTTTATTTTTTAGATTAATACATTTTGAATAAACAATTTCATTGTTTTGAATGTAGTATGCTAACGAAAAAAAAAAAAGGAAGAAACGTATCGAGAGAGCGTATTGGCGTGCGTCGAATCGAACGACTTTTGTTTTGTTAAACGAGCGACGTTTTTCGGGAAAGACTTTACGAAGTCAGTCTTGTTGTAGACACCGGGAGAACCGGACACATATTAAATATATCCTGACATATATCACGCTCGTTTATAATTTTCCTGGTTCCTTATACCCAAATTTACCGGATTTTACCTAACAATCAGAAGCGGGATGAAGGATAAAAGATCGAGAATCGAGGATTTTTGATAGAAATTCGTGTAGTCGATACGGTCGATATACGAAGACGAAAAGTTGTGAAAATGCGGTGATCGAAAAGATACGGCTTTGCGGATCGCGGCGATTTGACGTATGAATAAGTTCACAGAAGAGATTTAATTCATAAGCAGAATTCATCGGAAAAGAAGAATTAAGTTCGGGGACTAGTGGCATAATGAAAGACCCGAATATGTTCACGGTGATGGCGTTGAAAGAGAAGCTAAAGCAGATGAAGTTGAATACCAGCAGGAACAAGGCGGAATTGATTCTTAGATTGAATCAAGCAGATCCAACTGGTCAGTGGATATATGATCTTGAGGCCGAAACACAGGCAGAGGAAGTTGGAAACGACACGATCGTGGAAGATGCAGGGATGGACGCTCGAGAACCAAGATCGTTACATGAACAGTCGAGGATGAGTGAAAGAGAACTCGAATTCTCTAGACGAGAGAATGAATTACTGCGACGAGAAGTAGAAGTAATGCGGCTGGAGAACGAACTCTTACGACGTGGAACACCAACGCTGCCCGCGAACGGTACGAATGTAACGGTGGCTCACCAGGTTAGTCTGTCGAACTTAAAAGAAATGTTGCCTACGTTTGACAGAAGGAAAGGATCATATCGAGGTTGGCGAGAACAGTTGCTGTTAATAAAACAAATGTACCAACTAGATGATGGCATAACGAAGTTGTTGCTAGGGACCAAGTTAACGGGAGACGCAGCAGAATGGTTTCATTTGGTGCCGACACATCTTTCTTTGTCAGTAGACGAGTTGTTGAGACGGATGGAGGCTATGTATAATCGACGAGAAAAATGGTTGACTCTGAGGAAAGAATTCGAGAATAAAATGTGGCAACAAGGGGAAACATTCGTGGAATATTTCCATAAGAAGCTCATACTAGCTAACAAAGTCCCAATAGAAGAAGACGAGATCGTTGACTATTTAATCGACGGCATTCCAGTCAGGTCAATTAAACATCAAGCGTTGATGCAACAATTCCGAGATAAAGAGACGATATTGAGAGCCATGGAGAACGTATCCCTCGGAGCCGATCAGAAAATGCAGGCTAAAGCCGATAAGCAGGGTGTCGGTAAGAATGTGAACAAGACGTCCGTAGTTAAGAAGATGGATAATGAATTAGCAACAAAGCAGGAACCTAGATGTTTTAATTGTAATGTAACAGGACATATAGCAGCCAAATGTACTGAGCCGAAGCGTGAAAAGGGAGCATGTTTCAAGTGTTTCCAGTTAGGGCATAAGTCCAAGGATTGCCCCTCGAAGGACTCTGCTAAGGCGAATGGCGCGAAAAGAAATGGAGAGAACAGGAAGATAACATCGACATCCAACATTAATAGTGTGATCGAAACAGCGTCACCTGGCATGAGCGCGTGCGAGGCGTCGTCGACTAACGTCAGCAGCGTGAGTGCTAAAGGAATTGGAGATTTTCATCGAGATGTGAATTATCAGCTAAGTGATGATAAAAACGATTTTGTGTTGGATTGTAAGCTCGATACGTTGTTAGACACAGGTAGCCCTATAAGTTTTATTAAAAACAATTTTGTACCGCCAAAGTTGATTGAACCGACGTTAACAGGAGATGATAAGTATTGCGGATTAAATAATAGTGAATTAGAAGTAAAGGGTCGCGTAAGGGTAAAATTAGTGCTTAATGGTAGAGAGGCGAAATGTGTATCGCTATTGGTAGTGCCCGAGACATCGATGAAGTCTTCTGTGATAATTGGTAGGGACGTATTAAAGCATTTCTTTGGAAAGAAAAATTCAAATGACCGAGAAATTGAAGACGAGGCCATTCGCGAATTGTTGAACATTGAAATACATGATCCGAATAAAACTGTGCGTGATTGTTTAAACATTAACTCTGAAATAAAGGTAGAAGTACGGGAAGAAATGCAGAAATTGTTCTTAGCTAATTACGTTAAGCCAAAAAGACCGGATCAATCGGCGATTAATGCAGAAGTTAAATTGATGTTGAAAGATTTTAAACCTTTTCATTTCTCTCCTCGTAGACTTTCCTATGCCGAGAAAAATGCTCTTCGCGAATTATTAAATTCTTTATTAAAAAGAAATATCATACGACCAAGCGAGTCAGAATATGCTTCACCGATTGTATTGGTTCAAAAGAAAACGGGAGACTTAAGATTATGCATAGATTTCCGGGAATTGAATAAGATGTTAGTGAGAGATAACTATCCGTTACCTGTTATAGAGGACTTGATTGACTGCTTATGCAGAAAGAAATATTTTTCTAAATTAGATCTTAAAAACGAGTTTTACCACATAAGAATGGCGGAAGATTCAATAAAATATACTGCTTTCATTACTCCATTTGGCCAATATGAATTTGTACGTATGCCATTTGGCTTAAAGATAGCTCCGTCACGTTTTCAGCGATACATAAATCAGGTACTTGAAGAGCTTATACGAGAGTCGAGAGTAATTGTGTATATGAATGATATTTTTGTCATGTCAGAAACGTTAGAACAACATTTTGATACATTGCGAGAAATATTTAGAATATTCGTGGCGAATAAATTAGAACTAAGAGTAGACAAGTGTATCTTTTTGCAAACTGAGATAGAGTTCATTGGATATTTGATTACAGAAAAAGGCATTAGACCAACAAAGGACGGAATACTGGCCGTCCAAAAGATAACCGTGCCGCGAAACCCTAAGGAAATGCGTAGCTTTGTAGCATTATGCTCATACTTTCGGAAGTTTATTCCATCATTTTCAGTAATTGCTAAGCCACTATACGATTTGTTGCGAAAAAACGTTGCGTTCAGATTCGAAGCTAATGAACTCCATGCGTTTAAGAAGCTTAAAGAAAAAATGACGGAAGCGCCGGTATTAGCTGTTTACAATCCTAGTAAAGAGACTGAACTTCATTGTGATACTAGCATTGCTGGATTTGGAGCAGTATTAATGCAGCGTGGAGAGGATACGCAATTTCATCCGATATTCTTTTTTTCCAAACGTACGACTGATGCCGAAAGTCGTTACCACAGTTTCGAACTGGAAATGCTAGCAATTATATATGCATTAAGGCGTTTTCGAATATATCTAAGTGGTATTAGATTCAAAATAATAACCGATTGTAATGCATTGACACTCGCTTTTAAGAAAAAGGAAATCTCTCCTCGAATAAATCGTTGGATTCTCGAATTGTTAGAATACGATTATATAGCGGAACACCGACCAGGTACAAAAATCAATCATGTAGATGCACTGAGCCGTTTGCCTTGCGAGATATTAGTAATAGAAGACAATTCGTTCAAATTAAATTTAGCGTTGAGTCAAAATAAGGACAGTAAATTATGCGAATTACAAGAAGAGCTTCAAAGAACAAACGACTCTCATTTTGAATTAAGAAACGTGTAATATTTAAAAAACAAGAAGATTGAGTGAAGACTTATTGTTCTATGTTCCCCAGGCGATGGAATTGCATGTTTTGTATAAGTATCACGATCAGATGGGACATTTAGGAATAGAGAAAACGCTAGATACGATTCTAAAAAGCTATTTCCAAATGCGAGGCTTAAAGTAAAAGAACATATCTCTAATTGTCTGAAATGTATTTCATTTTCACTGCCGCAAGGAAAAAAGGAAGGATATTTAAATTGTATTCTGAAAGGTCAAGTACCATTCCATACATATCATATTGATTATTATGGACCTATTGATAAGGAACGGTTAACGAAGCGATATTTTCTAGTAAGCGATATTTTCTTGTAATAGACGCTTTTACTAAATTTCCTAAATTGTATCCTACAATGACGACGGCTACTAGAGAAGTTATAGATCAATTATCGTTACATTTTGCTAATTATAGTAGACCATGTATCATTATATCTGATAGAGGTACAGCCTTCACGTCGAGTGAATTCGAATCATTCTGTAAAGAAAATAATATACTGCATGTATGTATTGCTACTCATTCTCCTAAAGCGAATGGACAGGTAGAACATACGAATAGAGTATTAGGACCTATGATTAGTAAACTCATAGAAAACGATAACAAATTGTATTGGTATAAAATTTTGTCAGATGTTGAATTTGCGATAATAACTCGGTTCACAAAACCACGAATGAACCGCCGAGTAAACTTCTGTTTGGGGTTAAGCAAAGAGGCAAAATAGTTGATGCTATTCAAGAATACGTTGAAACTCATGTGAACACTAATGACCGTGACTTGGTTCGTTTTAAAGAAAGAGCAGCAGATAAGATAACGAAAAGCCAGAAATATACGAAAGAATATTTTGATAAAAGACATAAGCGTGCTCGCGTTTATAAAATCGGTGATTACGTTATGATTAAAAATATCGAAACGAGAAAGGGAGTTTCACAAAAGATTATTCCCGAATTTAAAGGGCCTTACGAAGTAGTAAGAGCTCTCCGAAATGACCGATATGTTATAAAAGATGTTAGTGATTATCAGACAATGCGTAGATCTTATGAAGGAACGTGGGAAGCGGCAAACATGAGGCCATGGACTAATTCTATGTAACTCCGAGGTCGGAATTGGTGGTTAGAAATGGCCGAATGTAGTATGCTAACGAAAAAAAAAAAAAAAGGAAGAAACGTCGAGAGAGCGTATTGGCGTGCGTCGAATCGAACGACTTTTGTTTTGTTAAGCGAGCGACGTTTTTCGGGAAAGACTTTACGAAGTCAGTCTTGCTGTAGACACCGGGAGAACCGGACACATATTAAATATATCCTGACATATATCACGCTCGTTTATAATTTTCCTCGTTCCTTATACCGAAATTTACCGGATTTTACTTAATATGAAGTTTATCAAAGTATTTCAATCTTTTGCCTACGAGGACGTATATAAAAACTAAAACTGTATTTACACAACATGTATATATATATTTATACATACATATATATATAAGCATATTAAATAACATTTTTTTAAATATTTTTCAGTTTATGAATTATTTAAATGTTTCTAGATTTGAAAATTAAGATTTAGAAATTCAATATTGACATAATCCTTGTGCCCAGTATTGTAGCTTAAAATAATTGAAAAATATAGAGACACTTTTTTTTAAAAAATGGAAAAACATAATAAGCACTTACAAAGAAAGCGACGACGCAAAAACATATTCTCATTAAAGCATTGATGATTACAATAGTGACATCTTACTGTGCATCTGTGTAAATTATAATTTTTTCATTAATATAGTAATCATAATAAAATGTTATAATATATTTTTGAAATTAAACATTTTATAAAAAATCCTTGTTAAATGCTACATCAGCAAAAATAATATATATATGTTTCTTATAATTAAGATTATAACAAATTGTAATATTTTTGGCTCTGACACTGACTTTAACAAAATTAAAATATTCACAACGTTTATCACAAACATTACGTTTTTAACACAACTAAAAGATATATCTTTATTTAGTTAAACTTGAACATAAACAAACTAAAAAAAATTGAGCCATTATTCACAAATAAATATCTATTACATTTAGGTAACAATAAAGTGAAATAGAAAAGTAATGTTAGCAAAAAAAAAATTTTTTAAGAAAATTTAAAAATATGTGGAAGCAAAATATAAATCTTATTATTACGAGAACTTATTGGTGCAGTAAGAGTTTCAAATATTTTGTTTCGTCTTAAACTGCGTTCTGACTCTTCCATTCCTTGTAATGAAAAAGCAATAAATTCTGCAAAAGCTTGTTCAGCAGATTTAAGGCCAACGTTTTGATGTAATGAAGTTAACTCTGTACAAATATTAACTGCTGCATTAAATCTCGTAAAGCGTTATCATTTTCATTGTTTTTCGTCGTAGAGTTTTTTCTTGCTTTAGATGGATTTTGATAAGACATAGATGAATCATCAGTCGAATCATCTTCAGTATTTATCTGGCTTGATGATGCTTTAAATTCTCTTTTTTTTAAATTTATATTCTCTGCTTTTCTTTCTTGATATGCAGTATTCTCATTAACAGAAGTAGAAGTAGGAAATAGTTGTGAGATATTCACATTTTTTCTCATATTTGTTAATGTTCTATAAAAAGTAAAATTAAAGTAAAATAAAAATTTAGTGTAAATATAAATATTAAAATGTAAATAGCAATTTGTACGTAAAAAGTATGTAAATCACTGATTGTCTTCTTTGAATAAATTCATGTAGGAAAGATAATTGAGATAAAAGAGAAGAAATACTTTGATTTCTTTTTAGTCGAAGCTGCACTTCCACTTTTCAAATCATTTTCTTTTTTTAATTTTACGTATTGTTCTCTTAGATTTGTCATTCTYTTCTTGCAGTATTCAGCAKTGTAATGATTTCCTGAAAAAGGATATATTGAATAACCGTTTTACGAATAATGAAAAAACATTACATACATATTGAAATATTTACCAAGATTTTTATCTTTTGTCATAATTCTTAATATCTCTTTCCATGCATTATTTTTCACTTCATTGTCTTTAAAATCTCTATCCTTTTTGTCATATAAAAATTTTCTTTGTCTGTATAGTTCAATTAGATACTCGTCGCCCACTTTTTCTTTAACACAGATATTGGTTGCAGCATCTTCAGTATTTTCAGTATCGTCAATAACAACTTCATTGTTTAYCATCTCTGATTCCTGGCTATTATCATCTTCACTCAAAGTACTATAATAGCAATTGTATTGATGATCCATATCGTAGTTTGGACTTATCCTTATCTAAATCTATAAATTTATAACGTAAAACTCAAATAGAAGTATATGTAAAATATATATGTAATGAGAGTTATATGTAAAATAATAATTAATATGTGGAAAATAAAAAATACACATAGATATATTTGGTTACTTCAAAGTAAGAGATTAAATCATATATATTACACATTACATTTTAATACTATTAAGTACAAAAATAGACTAATATATGTATATAACAGATGAGTTATACCACATACTTTATCTTATATTGTTGCATTTTAAAGTACTAAATAATAATTGTATATATAATGTACTCACTATTTCTCTAGGGTGCGTTCCATTTAACGTTTGCAACGCTCGCGTGCATCATTTCATCCTTGTTTGACATTCGATTACAACGAAGATGAAATGATGCACGCGAGCGTTGCGAACGTTAAGTGGAACGCACCCTTAATGTATACTCAGTTTTTTCTTTATAAAATATATAAATAAATATATTTTCTAGAACAATGTCTCAATTTTCTTTTCCTAATTTTATAATTCCCTGAAAACTTTATTTAATTTTTTTATATATTATCTTAGATGATGACGATTCTCTAAATCACTCACTTAATCTTATGCTACGTTACGGATTTCTATCTGCGTTGAATTAAGTTTAAGGTTACGTACGGGTCTAAGTTTATGACTAATACTTAACGCAACGTAACGCGCTACGGAAAAGCTTGTGCGGTGGCCCTCACTTTCACTTTCACTCTCCCTTACGTCAAAAGCCAAAGCTGTTTTTAATATATTATTGTAAGAAATCGGTTAGTGCGGCGGCGCCACTTTCCAGGCGCACCGGTAAATCACGCTCTGCCGCGTGGGAAGTCAGCTGATCGGACTGACAGCAAATCGGCGTTTGACGCGCATGTGTGCCCGTGCCAGTGTTACCGGCACGTCGGAGCATTACTCTCCGGTGAGACGACATATGAGACAGACGTGTGTCTGAGAGTCGAATAGTGGAAAGACTTGTAGTTCGTGAGTTTATATCTATTGTAAAGCCAGTGTACTCGTGTTAATTAAATATAGTTTAAACCTTCTTAATCAAAGTGTTACATTATTATTGCCACTTCCCTGTGCGGTCAGTACCCAAGTGAGGAGCACCGGTGGTGATACGGAGTCAGTAAGATAAGTACTGTATCGATATATCCGGAAAGGGAAACCGGAGTATCGGGATCGGAGCTTTTAATAGGCAGTTATTTCGTTTAACTGCATCGAGACAGCTTACATTATTATGCTGCATTTAATAACAGAATGACTTCCATTGTATTAATATCTAAAATTAAAAAGAATATTATAAAATTTTTATTTCTTAAGGGCAGATAACTACAAATAAAAATGTTTTAAATTAATTAATGATAACTTAATTTGAAATATACATACAAAACATAATATAATATCTAAACAGAATAAATCCTTTAGTTCAAGAAACGAACACATAACACAGTAAATGCTGTAAAAAAAAAAATAGGTTTTTGAATATGATTATTAATCTAATCTAATCTAATTTAGGATCTCAAGCCTGATCATTACTCTAAGGCGTTTCAAATTTATTTTATGTAGTAGCTTACTTTGGCTATCGCACACAAAATGACATAACCTGCATATGCATAACATAAGACCGCTGAATCAATGAACGTCCAGCATAAAGCACAGCCAATCAATATGGCAGCTTTATGCTGGACGTTCATTGGTTTAGCGGTCTTATATTATGCATATGCAAGTTATGTCATTTTGTGTGCGATGGCCTTTATATTTAAAATCATCTTAAGATTCCATTTCAACCAATAAGAGAACCGTATAAGCTTACTTAAGACGATCTTAAATATAAGACTCGACTGTAAATATCGGCCTATATATATTATCTTTATGTTTCTTTCTTCTGATTGGTTAAATTCCAATCTAATCTCAATTTCAATCTCTAATTTCATACGGGCTTAAGCTCATGGCACATACAAAAACGTAAATTCGTATGTATTTGATCGGACAAGAACGCCAGTTGAAAAAATTACTATTTCAAATCGTTTGTATTTCGTTTGAAGAGTTTTGAAGTGCAATTGAAAAGATTTGTGAGTCATTCTGTTAATTGTAATTAAATAATAATTTCTACATCATGTATTTGACCGGAATAAATAGCCGGAAATAAATTCAACAAAAATCTTGTATGAAATCATTTGTATTTCGTATGAAGACTTTTGAAGTGTTATTAGAAATGTTTGTGAGTCGTGCAGATAATTTTAATTAAATATTTAACAATCATGTAAGTGACAGAAATATTTACGTCATCACTGTTTCGGAAGTTTTATCAAGCGCCATCGGCAGTCTATCTAGTATTCCGTATTCATGGTTCTCTCTCAATAACGTAAATTTAGATTACATTCAAAACATTCCTTTCCGAAGAAAATTTTACTCGTTATAATAAAGTATATGTTACATGTACTATACAGGGTCATCGAAAAGTATCGGACCCCCCTAATATCTTCAGTTAGAATACATTTTGGAGAAAATGTCCAATAGCCTTTATAACTCAAAAAGTACTTAATGAAAAAATGTTTTATTATAGTGTTTTGGAAAGCTCTCGAGATAAGCTATAAAAATATGCAATAAAATGTAGGGGGTTCCATTTAAATAAATTAGGTTGACCTTGAAATGACCTTAAAGGACATGGTCAAAGTCAAGGTCATCATCTTACTCCTCGCTTGAAACCATACAACTTTGCTATTGGACATTTTCTCCAAAATGCATTCTAACTGAAGATATTAGGGGGGTCCGATACTTTTCGATGACCCTGTATATACAAGGTAAGGAAAAAGTACCGGGACACTTAAATAACTTCTGAACGGTTCGAGATAGAGGATTGAAGTTTACAGAAATGCAAATGGCATCATAAAATCTATCATTTAATACCAAAAACACCCATTTTAAAACTCCCTGGAGGTGGAGGGGAAGGGGGCGGAAAAATCTTAAATTGCACGAGGGGTCGAGTGAGGACTCGTTTGAAAGGGCCTTCCAAGACGAGAACAACGCGTGGTGTTCCAGGTCTGTACGATTTTTTTTTTCGCAGAGTTATGATCATTTAAACATTAAGATTTCGCAATAGCGGAGGGCTCACGGCGAGGACGTTGTTCTCCACGCATTATTCTCGTCTTGGAAAGCCCTTTCAAACGAGTCCCTCGACCCCACATGCAATTTAAGATTTTTCTGCCCCCCCCCCATCCCAGGAGGTTTTAAAATGGATGTTTTTGGTATTAAATGATAGATTTTATGATGCCATTTGCATCCCTGTAAACTTCAATCCTCTATCTCGAACCGTTCAGAAGTTATTTAGGTGTCCTGGTATTTTTTCCTCACCCTGTATACGTTTCGAGTAAAATTTTCTTCGAAAAAGTCATTTTGGAATCAAAACGATAGAGCGACATTTTTGGCGTTTCAAGATCGCGTGAAAGCATCGACATGCATGTCTTGATACTTCTGAATTAATTATTATTACTTTTACAAGTATAAATAAATTCTCCAATGACTCTTAAGCCCGTATCAGACTAGAGATTGAGATTGAGATTAGATTGGATTTTGACCAATTAAAGCAAAGATCACTAAACTTGAAATTGATTTTCTTTCTTTTGAATCATATTACATCTCTAGAAAGTATTTATATAATTATTATTTATTTAAACAAAATAATAATATATTCGTGTGTACAGAATGTTCAGCAAACAATCTATTTAATCATATGCAATACAAAAGCTGTCTTGTAATGCATATTAATAATTGCATGTTTATATTACAGATAATATAAACGTAGAAGTACATTTTTAGTTTAAAATTCTCTATATAAATGTATTTTTTTTTTTAGATCTATTCTCGAGTTTAGAAATATACTCGTTCTTCTATATGTCTGCAAACGAAGACTTGCCTATAAATTATTTCGTAAAGGTAAAAAATTTTCAGGTTGATACATTATTTTAGTTCCTTTAAATTTTAGTTCACAGAGACAAGAAAAAACGAGCAATATCATAGCTTATCATGGTACAACCATGCAGCTGCAGAGAACTGAATAAAACACTCAGGAAGCAATCTTTTATAAACATTTGATTATTATATTATTATTATTATTATTAAATCTTGCAGTGCATGCAGTCATGTTGTATATAATTGAAAAAAATAAAGTCTAAAATCATTTGTGTCAATTTGTTATTCAGAGTCAATATAGAAATTTTTACTTGTGTAATGGAACAAATTTTGCTTACAGAGAATCGATGATAGACTAATCGGAATGCTCAACATAAAAATGTCTTCTTCGCAATTTGAGTATTTTTAGAACGTTGTAAATAGTTAAGGTTTCTGTAATGGAAATCGATAGTGGAAATCTATAGTGGAAATCTATAGTGCACGTACGTGTACTATAGATTTTCAGCGCTAATAGCGTCTGCTCGAACGCAGCCAATAGCCTAATTTACATCGAGTACTTAATATGCATACTAACTAGTAACTTTCTATTAAATTATCTTAATTTCGGTGATACGTGTAAATATATACATCATACATGTATTTAATTGATCATCTTGATGAATATTGTACCAGCTCAGTACATCATTCTGTGAATGCATTGCCGAAATTAAAATAATTTGATAGAAAGTTACTAATTAGTACGCGTATCAAGTATTCGATGTAAACTAGGCCAATGTAATGTGTATATTCGTATATTTTTTCAAGTAGAAGCTGTTGGCAGTGTCAAAAATATTAATATTAAAAATAAAAACATTAATTAAATATTTTTAGAATATAAAAATATTCTAAAAAGTTTATGTATACATTTCTCCTATCTGAATTTATAAGAGGTTTGTTTTTTATTGTTACACTGGAACTGCACTAGAACTGAACTGAACTGAATTAAAACTGAATTAGTGCAAGCGAGGACACAGTGCAAACAGGCAATAAAGAACGTTAAAGTGCAAAAGCAATATGGCGGATCATGTTGCGTCTATAGAATTATTAATAATATAATTAATATGTCAGTCTTTTTCGTTTAAGAGAGTTACTTTTATACATACTGTTTTAATATCTTAGGATACATTCCAAAGCATTCTCTCTAAAGAAAATTTTGTTTCTTCTTCTTCTTTATTACTGATTGACCCGATTTCACGGTGAGGATCTTACTATCATAAATCAAAATAATAAGGTTTGTTCGCGCCATATGCCCCAACATGCTCCTATTTGCTCCAACACGTTTCATTCTATAATATACGTTACGTAATACTATAGATTGGAGCGTGTTGGAGCAAGTAGGAGCATGTTGAGGCATGCGACGCGAACAAACCTATAATGAATGAACACAAACAAACAGAATGATCAAAAACTCGAAAATGGTGTGTTAATACAAAGGATAGGCTTCAAAAAAATTGCAAGATAATGTAAAGCGAGATAAAACACATCCATTCAATAATTGAACAACAACTAAGAAAAATTTTGCTCGAAATATATACACGTTAACCTATAATTAAACGTCCTTAGAAAGGATATTTGAAATGTAGCGTTAAAAAATTTTTTCAAACTTACCGCCTATTTCACATTCTGTTTGCCCTGTACTGCTTGCATTAACTCTAGACCTAGTGCAGCCAGTTCAGTGAACTTTTACACTAAGTTTCGCTGCACTGCAATAAAGAACAGTATCGTTGACATCAGTTCTGTAATAAAGAACGCTTCAGTGTACACTTCTTACACTAGTTCAGAAAGTTCAGGAATAAAAAACAAACCTAAGGTTATCAAAGTTTGAATTAGAGCGGGAGTTGCCACAAACGACGGACCAATCAAAAGTTGTCACTCTCGTGTGTTGTGACGTCTGGACGACCAAAGAAATTTTCTTTTTTTTAATTATAATTATAATCTAATTAATTAGTAATATTTACAGTACGCTGATTCTCCAACATTAAAATTTAATTAATAATCTTTTTTTTATTATTATTATATTCATTTTATAGTTATTTCTAGTACATAAATATTATTATTATATTCATTTTATAGTTATTTCTAGTACATAAATATATATATTCATAAAAAATTACAAAAATATTAAAAAAAAGAGAATAATCTCATATGGCAAAAAAAAAAGCGTTAAAGTTAAGAACGAGCGAATAACAAAAGAATGCACTAGCAAATATACAGGGTGATTCAAAACAACCCCGGTGTCCTTGTAAAGACGTATTCCTGACTTAATTTTGAAACGATTTTTCCTTTGGCAAAACTTTATCCGAAACTTAGTTTTTAAATTATAAAAGGAAATAGTTAGCTTGTTACGGACCGATTACAGATGGTAGGCAGGGACGGCGCAATCCATCGCCTGACGCGGGTCGTTATGCGGGGCACTTACTGCGATCAGCTGGTTGCAATACGCGTGTTGCAAGCAACTGACGAACATAAAAACACATCGCGTTCACACACACACGCACGC
>JANQDE010000538.1:17598-30087 GCA_037157785.1 Cephalotes varians
ATACTGATGTTGTCTGAATAAGATGATTAATTTCTTGATCGTGGCTAGAGGGATCACACGTTTTCAACTAATTCACATTGTGTATAAGCTCAAACTTTTTATATCTTTTATAAATTGTACCGACACGTTTACGAATTTACCCACGCACTTGATTTACGCACGAATCGGTAATTGCTTATCAATTTATTTTTCGGCGACTGAAAATTACTCAAATAACGAAACACATTACGCACAATCACAATAATCAACACAGTAATCACAGAAGTATTCCTTTTTTAATAAATTTCATCGCGCGTTTATCAATAAAATTTACGGATTTACCCACGCACGTGATCGATAAAATGAAAATTCTTTATTAACAAATGTATTCACTGTTAATCACAATCGATTAATAACCGATTAATCTTTAATCCAAATCACTCGAAGAAAGAAACACGTTTGTAAACACAGTCAGTTGCTTGCAACACATCGCATATTGCAACCAGCTGATCGCAGTAAGCGCCCCGCATAACGACCCGCGTCAGGCGATGAATTGCGCCGTCCCTGCCTACCACCTGTAATCGGTCCGTAACAAGCTAACTATTTCCTTTTATAATTTAAAAACTAAGTTTCGGATAAAGTTTTGCCAAAGGAAAAATCGTTTCAAAATTAAGACAGGAATATGTCTTTACAAGGACACCGGGGTTGTTTTGAATCACCCTGTATAATAAATTAAATAAAATAATCAAGACGAGCAAAATAAGGATGTTTCTTTTTATCTCTTATAAAATATTCAAATTGTTATCAATCATTAATTCACTTATGATAATGTTAAAATGAGATTTGCCAATGCATTCTTCTATCATTCGATAAGTAAGTAAGTAATATTATAAGAATAAAGGCCTGGATACCCTACGCAGATATATACACGCTAGATAATTAAGATCCCTTTTTGATATTTGATAACCATGCAGACCAATAATTCGAAACGTCGGAAAACCGTTCAAGATCGATGCACCCGCTTAACGTTGACAGATGAAACCGATAGCCGATATGGCGTCGCTCTCGAAAATTAGCGTAACCGATAGCTGATGCGGCGTCGCTCTCGACACCACCTGCAAATAATAAACCATGGGTGATATCAATTCAAACACCTCCTTTTCTAAGTAGAGCATATTAATTTACACCAAAAGGTCCGAAACTGTTTATGTTCTCACGAGTCATCTACGGAGAACCTTTGTCATGCGACTCAACCGTAACTACCACTGTATATAGAAGCGAGCGATAACCGACGCGGCGTCGCTCGCCGATACCACCCATGAAATATCAAACGCTAATTCAAACATTCGTCTAAACCGGACATACTAGATTACGTAGCACTATCCACTGATCAATTTCGGAGAACTTTCGTCATGCGACGCAAAACTACTATATAACTACTATATAAGAACAGGCGAAGCTCGAGCGTGGGCATCATTATTTATCGAGTATTCATTCTTAAAAGAGCATTCTTCAATCAGTTTTCATAGCTCAGAGAGCAAATTCATTTTTCAAGTTCAGTCAGTGTTCGAACGTTCCCTCTGCCCGAGCTTCACCATCTTGTCAAACTACAGCCTTGCGACGTCATTTGTCGACATGGTCTAATAGAAGCAGCAACCAATTCAATCACAAGACTAACAACTCGAAATTTTTTTCTGAATCAATATTAACGTAAGTTCTTTATATTTTTTATCGTTAAATTAACTCACTGCGTCCCCAATTTTATAAATTAAGCGATAAGAAGTCTTAATTAAAACAATTATAAACAATCATCACTTTTAAAAAGGGTTGTGAGTCCAAATAAAGCAATTTCATAAGACTATTTCTGAATAGTTCTCTCTCCAATAAATTAATAACCAGTGTTCACATAAAAGATAACAATACGTCCATATATTCTTTCCATATCTATATGTATAACCACAATTTCTAATAAGTGAAAGACCATCTGCATATTTCCATCAAATCCATTCATGTCGCAGATATTTAAGCGTTTCCCGCTTGAAATATTTATCGATTTCCTTTAAATCTATTCTTAAGCGTACTTCGCTTCAAGAATAAGTTCCTTTCAGTCACAGATATTTAAGCGTTTCCCGCTTCAAATATTCAGCGATTTCCTTTAAATCTATTCTTAARCGTACTTCGCTTCAAGAATAAGTTCCTTTCAGTCGCAGATATTTAAGCGTTTCCCGCTTCAAATATTCAGCGATTTCCTTTAAATCTATTCTTAAACGTACTTCGCTTTAAGAATAAGATCCTTTCAATCCCAAATATTTAAGCGTTTCCCGCTTCAAATATTTTGAGACTTACTCGACAAAATTTGAAACTCCATATTTATCTTTTAAACCTCTTCTTAAAATATGCTTAAGCGTCTCTTCGCTTCAAGTAATCCCTTATTGCTGAGCGTATATTCGCTCCAGTAATAATCCTTTAATCCTTAGATGGTCTAGCGTAATCACCATCGAGCGGATCGCAGGAAGCGCGARCGCGAGCGCGACATTACAAAAACGACCGACCATCATCGCTATTGAAACAAGCCAATTCCTCTCAGACAGCACGAAGCGAAAATTACAAAGGGCTGCGTGGCGAGCACGCAAATCACTCAGATGAACAAAACGTCGAAATCATTGATTTGACACAAGAACTAGAAGGGACGCCTAACCCTACTAATACTGAACAAACAGAATCTTCTGCCGCAGTCTATACCGCTACTATTACCTAATTATTTACTAAAATAAAACAACAGTTATTAACAATACGTCATATAAAAGAAAAACAAATCAACAATCAACATAAAATACACATTTATATATATATATATATATATATATGTGTACACTCATTTATACGCATTAATTCACTCTAAATATAAGATTTAAGAAACTTACAAATATATAATTATACACATACTTAACCTAACAATAAATTTATTTCTACCCATAATTAGTTGAGATCATTAGTATTGTCTTCAATTTTCCCTAAACCCTTCCGCTTAGAACTGACAACTCTCGCCATCCCTGGGTAAAACCGGCATTGGTAGGTTGACCCAAAAATAAAGGAGAGCAACTCTTGCCAAAACAGCTGAGGCGCGGCAGCAGGAGAAACACTCCGGTAGAAACCTGTGACAAAAGCCAAAAATTTGTCAATTTTCAAGTAAAAATATATTAATTTAAACAAGTTCTGCATTCTAACTATCTAATTGGCTTATTTTATTGGTTTTGTCCAAAATTTCTCATCCGGACGTGACAGTCCAAACTCTGGTACAGGGTCTCTAGGGGTGAATTCGTTTATGTAGTCACTACTGCAGAAGGTATTTATCTTCATTGTTCATTGGACGTAAACAAAGATAAAAATGATACCTTCTGCAGCAGTGACTGCATAAACGAATTCACCCTAGTGCTCCGCTTTTGTTGCGCACTTTAAACGCAACTGCCGCTGTCCGTCGCTCCGATTGGCTTAGCAAGCTCGAGACGGAGGTTTCCTCATTCGACCAACAACAGGCAACAGGACTCCAATCTAGTAACCAAGACTTCCTGGCCCATTTATCTCCATTTATACCGCGAAGACAAGAGGGATTCGCGTGCGGCGCCCCGAGCTGGACGGACGTATTGTGAGTCTCTGCGAGTGCTCATAGGTGTGTAGTGAGTGAGTGCGAGCGTGTCTCGAGTCTCATTGGACCGGGTCGGCTGAGTCTCGACCTTTTAACATTTTCTTTTCGGCTTCTTGCCGGAAAGTTTTTCGTTGATAAACCGCGTATGAATCGACAGTTTATAAGTGCGTGTAATCCGATGCAGAGGGCTCAGGCCTCTTGCAACCCCGAGGGGCTTCCCCTCCCGGACGATACTTCGCCGTTAACCTCCCTCCCCCGTCGACCATCATTCTCCTTGGAACTGCACGACAGATTTTCTCAAAACAATGCCTTTGTTATCCCCCCCTTTATCCCCTGATAAATCATATCCTGATTTAACGGATGTCGACATGATCGACGCAGATACAGTAGCGGGGGTCCCCCCTGCCCCAACCGCCATTCCCTCTACTCTACCTACTTCTTTGTCCGATCCTTCTACGTCGCAGTTCATTGCTGTCAAACCAAAAAATAAAAAATCAAACGGCAAGCGCGAATCCTCGGACGACGCGAAGGTTCCCGCTAAAAAATCGGTTTCGATTAATCCGATTTCCGGTAAATAGTAAAATCCGGTAAATAGTAAATAGTAAAAAATCCGATTTCCGGTAAATAGTAGTGCATCGGACATCATCCAGCCTGCTGTTCTGGACTCTTCGACGTCTACCCACCCGGATCCATCTGCTTCTTCACTTCCGACCACTAATACTTCCACGTACGCCCAGGCATTCAGGTACAGTCTCAAGGATCCTCCCCCATACATCGTTCAGGTACAGTCTTTGGACGATTCTTCTTTTATTCATCCTCTCCACATCAGCAAAACCATATCCCAAATTCTCCCAAGAGATATCCTCGAAATTAAGAAAGTCGGTAGAGGTAAGGTGCATGCCTACTTAAAAACATTCGATTCTGCTAATAAACTCGCATCGAACGGCTCATTGGCGAGCCATAATCTTAAAGTTTTTATACCCTCCCATCGTATCTTGCGCACAGGCGACAGGTTGTCCGTGACATTCCTCAGGATTTTTCACTCGAGGTTTTGAGGGAGATGATAACTTCCCTCCAAAAAATTTTGAAGATTCACCGTCTCAATAGAAGAACCCAAGTCGGTAACGACATTCAATACACTCCATCTCGGACCATCTGTGTCAAGTTCGCGGGCCAATCCCTTCCCAATCACGTATACTTTTACAATTGCAGGTATCCGGTCTACCCATTTATCCCGAAGGCTAGAATATGTTACGAGTGTTATCGCATAGGACATCTTAAAAAAATTTGTAAAAGCAAGCCACGGTGTTTGCACTGCGGAGACTTAGCACATGATTCCCCGGGGGACTGCGCCAACAAACCCACTCCACCCAAGTGTCTCAATTGGGGGGGTAATCTGGCTAATCATCTGGCTACCTCTCACGAATGCCCGGAAGTTATTAGACACAAGATGGCTTTATCCCTGGCGGCTAACAATAATATTTCCTATCTGGATGCTAGAAGGTCAGTGTATTCTTCTTCGCCCTCTCCATCCTCACTCCTCTCATCGCATTTGCCTCTTGACCCTAGGTCCGACTTCCGCAATTATCCCCCACTTCCTCAAACAAACTCACATCCGTCTTCCCCCTCTTTCTCTACCAATAGGTTCGCACCTCTAGCGGATTTACCACAGCAGGACTACGCTAACAATACTTTTTTAATTACAACTTCAAAAACTCATTCTCAAGGAAACTATTCTCAGGCTGTCCTTCATTCGAGATTTCCTGCGGCCTCCTATTCTCGTTCCCCTCTTCATTCTTATCCACAACCTCCTCTCCCTGCTTACACTCCCCTCCCTCGCCCTCGAGAACTCCTTATTCTAAGGAACATCAATCTTTACTGATAGAGCCTAATGGCCGTTCCCCCTCCTTTTCGACACCACAATTTCTCCTTGCCCACAACGGCCCTTACTCCTCGGCGTGTCCTCCCTCTGAATCGAGCCCACCTCACTTTGGTTTGAATAACTCTTCTTTCGAACAGCTGATTCAGCTGCTCAACTCCCAATTCACTTTATTCCATCAGCTAATGAGTTCCCTTAGAGGCCTTCCAGCAGCGTTCAACTACCCCGAGGACTTCCCTCCCCTTTCTCACAATAATCCCAATATTTCACAAGACTTCCACTCCTCGGTTCCAGGATACCCCTTCGCAGCACTAAACAAATCCTCTCATTTTCCCCTGCGGATCCTGCACTGGAACTGCAGGGTGCCATGTCATCCCTCACAGACCTTCAGCATCTGGCTAACTTCCACGATATCATTTGCTTGCAGGAATCTCTACTATCTCCCTTATCCAGATTCAATATACCAGGCTTTCACACCATCAGACAAGACGTAACCTCCTCAGGTAACAAAGGCTTATGTGTTCTTATTAGGGACAATTTTCTTTTTTCTACGTTGGATGTCTCTTGCATTACACATCAATCGAAATTATGGGTTTTTTGGTACATTGCTCTCTGGACTCTCCTATTCTATTTTTCAATATTTATCGTCACCCTAACACAAATACTCTTTCCCATGTTTACAACTCTCTTTTCGACAAGGCCTTGTCTGCCAGATATTCCCTGATCGTGGGTGACTTCAACGCCTATCACCAGGCCTGGAGGGATGCTCGTAACGACAAACAGGGAGAATATATCTTCCGCTCTGCCGACGATCATCAGCTGATTATACTAAACGACGGAGCCGCTACCTTCCTTTCTTCTTCTGGCCCATCTTCTTCGACCATAGATCTGTCCATCTCTTTCCGAGACTTGGGATTGCTTGCCAGCGTTTCTACTTCAAAGGACTTATGCGGCAGTGACCACTTCCCGGTGAGCATTGTTATCTCTGACACTTCCCCATCCTCTTTTCGCTTTTCTCATAAACTGAAGTTCAACGATCTTCAACTAACTTCTCTCCATTTTAACCTCTCTGCTGCATATCCTCATTTCAATAACCTCGCGGCTAGCTTCACCTCTTCTTCCAATCCACTTGCAGCGTACGATTTCTTATACTCGTTTCTTTTAAACTCTATCTCATCTCTCTTTTCTTCGGGCCTTCCTCCTCCTGGGAAAAGAGCTGCCTCTCGTTGTAAAAATCCAGCTCCTTGGTGAAGTGATCGGTGTACAGAGGCGGTGGAGCATCGCCGATCTCTTTTGCGATTGTACAAATCTAGTCCAACTCTCGATAACTGGTCCGCTTATCATCGGGAAGTCCGCTCCTGCAGAAAGACTCTCAGAAGGGAGAAGCTACTGGGTTGGAGACGTCTATGCTCGGAATTCACACACAAAACCCCAACCGCAGAGATATGGAGATTCATTCGTTCTTTTAAGAATAAATCCCTTAGCGTCAATCCTCCTCCAGACATTTCTTCTCTTCGTGACTCTCAGAACAATCTTTTAAATAAACTATGTCCTCCCTCCTGTCTTCACTTCTGCCCCATTCCATTACACAATTTAAAATTACAAGATTCACCACAGAGTCCTTTTTCCTGGCTGGACGATCCTTTCACCCTTCACGAATTTGAGTCCGCCATCAATCATTCCAAGCGGAATTCCTCGCCCGGATTGGACAGATTGAATTACTCGGTTCTACGTACTCTCCCTTCAGATTATCGCAACTTTCTTCTCTCTATTTACAATGATTTTTACACACAGGGCCTTTTCCCAGTCTCCTGGAAAGAATCATTACTTATCTTTCTCCCCAAATTTGGGGGGAAAGGCGTACGTCCTATTGCTCTTCTCTCGTGCTTTCTTAAATTAATGGAGCGTTTGCTCTACCGTAGACTTCAATGGACGATTGAAACTCGCTTTCTTCTCCCCGAATACCAGTCCGGCTTTAGGACTCACGGTCATGCACTGACAATTTGGTTACCTTCACCAACAGAATTCATTCGGCCTTCTTGAACGGCGCTTTTACTTTCGCGGTCTTCCTCGATATCAAGGGAGCCTTCGATAACGTCATTCCAAGCATACTCATTCAGGACCTTCGTGACATTGACTTCCCCGCACAATTTTGCAAATTCATCGAAAATCTTCTAATAGAACGCTACATTTATTATTCGCAAAACGGCGATCTTATTGGCCCTTTAACTACGCACAAGGGTACCCCTCAAGGTTCAATACTTAGTCCTACTTTATTCAAGATCTATTTAAGAAACATAGGACAATACCTTCACTCTGAAACACAAATTCTGCAATACGCCGATGACATAGTTCTTTTCGCGTCCAGTCCATCTATTACTACAGCTAGAAGCTCACTCGTCACCTCTCTGGCTTCGATTTCCTCTTTTCTCAGACAGAGAGGCCTAACTTTGTCACCACTTAAATCAAAATCGATTCTTTTCTCCAATCGTAGAAAATTCCCTGTTCCTCTGGAGCCCATCAAGATTGATGGTTTGGAGATCCCACTGGTCGATAACGTAAAGTTCTTGGGAGTGGTGTTGGATAAACGTCTGATAGGGGCAACCCATTTAAGGGCCCTAGTCTCGAAGGGTTACAAGGTGGCAAATATCATCACTTCTCTCGCTGGTGTCTGGTGAGGTGCCCACCCCTCCTTGCTGCTCTCCGTTTACAGGGCGGTTTACCGAGGCTATTGAATACGGTGCTCAAATTCTACCACTCTACAAAAATCGTACTTTGTTTCTTAAACTTCAGAGACAGCAGTTTCGGATTATCAGAGTGGCACTTGGTCTTCGACAATCCACGCCGATTAACATTCTTCTCGCGGAGGCCCCCACTCGATCTGAGATTCTCGATGCTTACTTCTAGGTACATCTTTAGAAGCCTTGCCAAGAATTCTAGCTTGGTCGTTCGTAGCTTTCGCAGACTTGATATATCCTCTAAATTCGTCCCCAGGAGGAAACGTATTCATCTAGTTAAAGCAATTCCCTCCTTTAAACCTTTTATCTTGCAAAATTACGCTATGGATATAATTTTCCGATCTCTTACCCCCCCTCTGTTTTCCTTTAGTTTTCGGCGCTGTTTCCCATTTCCTTCTACCACTCCTTCGACATCCTTAGCTCCTTACCCAAAAAGAGTCGCGACTCCACCGGCTTCTCGGTCACAGAAGTCCGTCAGAAATTTAGAGAATTTGCAACCCCTCTTATCGGCAACGGGATAGCTATTTACACGGACAGCTCTAAGCGGGATGAGGACTTCCCGGTGAGTTCAGCGGTTTTTTTCACCTGATCTTCATCTGGCCATTAAACATAGGCTTCCAGCAGACACCTCAATTTTCTCGGCAGAGGGTTGGGCTATTTTACAAGCCCTTATTCTACTTGAAAGCTCTTCTTCAGGAAGGCGGTTGTTTTTTCAGACTCAAGGAGTGTCCTGGACGCCCTCTCGTCTCCTTCCACCAAATCCTGCCTTAACTATCTGATTCCCATGATTAGATCTAAATGGGAGGGTCCCGTTAGCACACGTCCCGATAGCACACGTCCACACACATCGCCCGGTGCTTAGAGTTTTTCCACTGGACTACAAATCAGAAAATTTTATTTTAAATTAGCCAATCGGCGACGTGGGCTATCGGAGCCCACCCGATCTAAATATCATAACATGACAAGAGAAGGTTACCAGATCAGCATGGCGTGGGTTTCCTCCCACATGGGGATCTAGGGCAACGAGAAAGCGGATTTCATGGCTAGACAAGCTGCCTCGCACGGTCATAAGCCGAAATTTAAAATCCCTGTCACTGATCTCTTTTCGCGTTCACAGCGTTCTCTCAAGATCAAGTTCTTGTCCTCTTTAAAAAACGACTTTTTTCAAAAAGGAACTCTGTATCACTCCTATTTTTTTAATCCGACCTTACCTACCAAACCGTGGTTCTCCCACTTATCTCTCCCCAGATACCAAATTGTTACTATCAATAGACTCAGGTCCAACCACTACAATTTGAACCTCAGCTTATACAGAAAAAACATTGTTAATTCTCCTTTATGTCAATGCGGGGACCCCCGACAGGACGTCAATCATGTAATTTTTCGTTGTCTTCTTACCAGAATCAAATCTCAAAAGTTATTATTACATCTTTACCGTGTTGATCCCAATAACAGATCCGATCTTTTCCCATTTATCGCTTCTCCCTCCCCAAAACTTTGTCGACTTCTTTCCTCTTTCTTTAAATCAAGCGAACTTTCCATATAATCTTTGAATTTCCCGCCTCTCCCACCCTCCTTAGCTCCCCTCGCCTTTTGATGATTGGTGCTCTTCTCCTGCCGCGCGCCTCAATCAAGACCTGGGACGCTCGCTGCTCCGATTGATCTGACGGGTTCGTGACGACAGTAATCTTCTTGGTCGTCCAGCGCTCTACAACGGGACTCCAATCTAATATTCAAAGGTTTGTTCGCGTCGTAATGCCCCAACATGCTCCTATTTGCTCCAACACGTTCCATTCTATAATATACGTTACGTAATACTATAGATTAGAGCGTGTTAGAGCAAGTAGGCACAAGTAGGAGCATGTTGGGGCATGTGACGCGAACAAACCTCAAGACTCCCTGGCCTATTTGTCTCCGAACATAGGAGATAGGAGTCACATTTAGAAGAAGAAGAAGAAGCGAAGGCAAGAGCCACATACAAGAAGAAGATGTAGTAGATGCGGCTGTGCATTGATTGTGTACGATTTATGACAAATACTTTAATTTTTAAATTTTTTATTTATAAAATTCAATTTAATCACGTTGAATATATGGATTCTCGTATCCGATCATTGTTGTTATCAAATAATATTAAACACAACAGTGTCACTGTGCTAAGTACTGCGTTTCGAATTGTCACGTGGTCGTAATTAAAGAAAAAAATATGCGCCAAGTACACAATTGAGTACAGACAGTACGCACAGAAAATAAAACCGAAGAATTCAGATTCGCAAATGAAAACGTGAAAGCGAAAACTAGCAAGTTTCGAAACAGAGACAATGGAATCGTCAAAGAAATTTAATTTGAAGGCGTTATCGAAAAAACAAATCTTAGAATGTATTTCTGCGATTTTTCACTTGACTCAGGAGCAGTTAAAAAAGTCGAACAGTCTTCTGGCTAAGGAAGCTCAGCCGATATTCGTGCAAGTAACTAGTATCTGAGTCCCAGAAATGCCTTGTAGACAAATCAGAATGTAAGTAAATTTATTTTAAGCTTTGTGTTCATGATGCTAGAAACCACTTTGAGATTTCAGAGAAATATTGATCAATTGCTTTTATTAGTTAATTAGTCAAATTAAAAAAGGTTACAACGTTATTTATTAATTCTTTCTGTATTTGAGATCTCAGAATGATTTATGGACACAGCTTTAAATGATTTTCACTTTTTTATAATTAATATAATTAAGTTTGTCTACAATAGGTGTAATAAGTTTTAAATCACGAAAAATCAATAGTCTGTTGATTATCAATATTAATAAGTATAAGCTATTTATTAAGCTATTTATGTGATGAGCTCTTGAAATTTTAACAATAATCAATTAATCTTAGAAGAACTAATAAGAGCAATGCCGCAGTTAACAGAGCGTAATTAATTAGTGTAATTTATTATCTATATTTACAGACGTTTCGGCTTTCCTTTAAGCCATTCTCAATGAAAGTACATTCTTGCCAACGTTCGATGTTCAAATGGGTTTACGTTAATTAAATTATTAACGTAAACACACTTGAACATTGAATGTTGGCAAGAATGTACTTTCATACACTGAGGATGGCTTAAAGGAAAGCCGAAACGTCTGTAAATATAGATAATAAATTATACTAATTAATTACACTCTGTTAACTGCGGCATTGCTCTTATTAGCCCTTCTAAGATCTGTTGATTATATTTCATTTGACTGATTGATTAATTACGACTTAAAGCTTACTACACTTATATAAATAAATCAGATAACTTTATATGATTACATTTTATAATTACCAATGGATCCTTATGAGATTTTCTGATTATAAATTTTATAATGATTATATCTTATACATAGTAAAATGATTGTGTTTTTGTCAAATTTATTAAAAAATTGTTTTTGTTTGTAGATTATTGCCATATTCAATAGTGGCTTCAGATGATGAAATAGTTTTATTTGTTTGCGATTTAGAAAGAGGAAGAAGAAAGGATTATGAACCAACAATAGAATACTATAGAAATTTATTAGACAAGCATGGGTGCACTCGTGTGAATGAGATAATACCTATAAATTGGATGAAAACCGAATTTGATCAATTTGAATTAAAGAAAAAACTCTTATCCAGTTATGATCACTTTCTTGTCGATGGTCGCATTGCTGGTCATATATCCCACTTATTAGGAAAACTCTTTTCCAAGAGAAGAAAGCTGCCAACATCAGTCAGAATGGAAAGCAAAGATTTGAAGCATGAGATTGATTATGCATTGAAAAAAACCAATATGCAGCTTCATTTTCATGGTGATACCCATTTGATGCAAATAGGGAATACATCCATAAACAAGAAAAAAATCTTGAAAAATATATTGGTTGCCTGTGAAAAACTGTCTAAAAACTATCCTGATGGTTGGGCGAACATACAAGCTCTTCAATGGCACAACTACTCCAGCATTGTCTTTTTACCCAGATAGCATTTGAACAGCACAATAATCGTACATTGTCGGCACGGTGAAGCTCTGAAACGTTACTCCGTGTGCGTAAGTTGCACTCATGTGAGACATCATGTGTTTAAATTCGTGAAGTCACATGAAGTCAAAAATCATATAAACAGCACGTTAACCGCACGTTGCTGACATAATGTTACGTTTTATAGCTAACACACAATTACGTTGTAGCAGCACAGTGACGGTATGATAAAAAAATTACAACTCTGTCTTTTTGAAACGGCACGTTACACGCACGATATTGT
>JANQDE010000538.1:31422-45338 GCA_037157785.1 Cephalotes varians
TACATGCGGACTCGGAACGGGCACAGAGATTCAGCACGAAACCCGACACGCGTAATAGCATCATGCGCTTTCAAAGTTACAGTACGCAGTTTTGTTTTAATGCTGGCACTGTGGTACAATTTGAAGCAGTAACTAAAATCTTATAACATTGAATTGTACGATACCAGCACGATATTTAAACTATTGAAAATCACAGCGCGTTTCAGTCGTGCCTTTGCACGTTTGGCTATCTGGGTATATGACGTTAAGTAAGTTATCAAAAAATAATTAATTGATAATATAGATTTTCTTCAACAGATTTATAAATTTTAGAAAGTAAAAACATAGTTAATCCACATACGATTGTGATACAGCCAAAGAGACCGAAAGCTTATCATAATGTAGAAGGGGAGCTTTCGACATTCATAGGTAATACCACAGTCACGATTAAACCCGAGGGCACGGTTATACTAAAGAAACATAAGAAACAATCAAGTAAAAACATCATGAAAGAAGCTAAAAATTGAGACATGGAAATTCTGTTATTTTGAAATTATTAATTTGAAATCTTATTAAAAAAGTAATTACAAAAATAATACATAAATTCTTCTAAATATCTAATATTATGTATATTATCTAAATTTAATAATAATAATTTAATTAACATTGAATGTTTTTATCATCCCTTATTTAATCATGTCTTAGGTAAATATAATTAATCTTAAGTTAATGATTAGATAAATATAATATTCTTCATTACAAATAATCAATCAAATCGACTAATTCAATCAATCATTTTTAGACTAGGTTACAGAGTGGTCCTTAAGTATTCTAAAAGATTTAAGGAATGATTCCTCACATTAATTCAAATGAAAACTTTATATATGATCACCTTGTATAACAAATGTCTTTAGATTTCATGAATAGAACTGTTTATGCTACTTTAATTTTTTTTTTATTTCACTTATAATGATTTTTTCTCATTTTTATTTTTTATTTCGTATTTTGATATTTGATCTCTATTTTAATGGTGGAATGTCTTATCAGTTAGGATAATAATCTTATCTTGATTTTTTGTCTGAGAGGAAGATTCTGATCTCAATATCAAGGGAGATCATTGTTTTTCAAATATTACATTCTAATTGTCTCGAAGATTATCTCTTGAATACCATCTTTTGGATATCATCATGATAAATAAAGGTAGTTTATTGCTCAATAAATGATTTTTTTTTTATTAATATACTAGATCATGTGCAAATACTTAAATTGTTAGGAAAGTTCCTTTCCCAATGCAAATGATCAATACAAAATGGTCTGATCTTTCTTGGATATACTCTGATATCCATTAGCCGGCAATGTTGGCAAACTGTTGGCAACACCATTAGCATTTTGCATGTTCTTGTATACATTTGTCGCATCTATAACCACTTCAATTTCTTGGAAATTCTGAAGTCTCTGAATATCCTTGTCTCTTCTCAATCTGGTATCAGGCAACTTTCGTAGTTTTTGGATTTGATGTGAATTGAGATCCAGCTCCTTGCAACATAGACATAACAAAGCCTGATAAGTCAGCTCACTTCGTGGTAACTCTACTTCTATGAAATCTGGATCCGGTGTATTGGCAATTCGGATTTTTAGTACCAATTCTAAAGATATATAGTTATAAGTTTAAATATAAATATGTATGCACTATATTATGATATATATTATAAATTGAGTATATAGTTTCTTAAAAGTTTTTTTTTCAATTTACTTTAAATTGAATCAATGTAATAACATAACTATATTTTTTTAAAATAAGATTATAAAAAAATTATAATTGATTTAATTTTTTTCTGACTAGATTCAATGCAGATAACTATTAAATAATTGAAGGAATTGCATCAATTTATATCAAACCATCTTGAAATGATGAGATGAGTCTGCTTTTATCATACATATTATTTCTGGCTTTTGAAGAGTTTGTAGCAGTACGTAGAAAATCTGGTGGAGTATACACAGATGTAACTGCACGTAACGACGAATCATACATGATTCGCTCGAGATCATCGCTTGTACTCAGAAGATACAAAATCTGTTGATTGCTGCAGACAGATGCTGGGGTTTCACCTATTTCAGAGCGTATATTTTTATCAGCACCATTCTTCAAGAGTAAGATAGTGATGTCTAAGTATCCTTCTTTGCATGCCCAATGTAGAGCAGTCCTTAAGAAACACGAATGAATAACATGGTATTGGAAATACTTGACAAATATTTTACATTGGCATTAGAGTACAATATCTCAAGCAATAAAAGATAAGTTGTTCTGCTTAATGAATATAAGTGAGCATGAACTTTGTACAGAAAATAAAAAAAAATCAAATTAAATTTATGTGAATGTATTTTTGTACCCTGCCTTTATGAAAACAAAGCAAAGTACCATCCACTAACAGGTTCTCGCGCATTAACATCGACGCCTAGATTTAGAAGATCTTGCACGCCATCAGTATCACCAAGGCAAACTCTTTCCCTTAGACGTTCTTCGAGCATTCTTTCCATCTTGCAATGATTTACACGCTGTGAGTTTTATATTTGAGTCTTACATTTAACGCTACATTTGAGCGAGACGACTCAAAGATGAAGATGGAACACTAAATGTGCAATTAGATGTCCTGTTAAAAAATATAAGCTCGATTTCTCTATTCGATTATATCATTGAAATCATGTTAAGACTGCGACATACGATGCTTTTCCTGCTGGATTGCTTGCGTTTTGGTAAATTACTAAAATTGCACCAAAGAATGCACAGAATGCGGTCAAATCATCGGTTTTTTGTGGCTGAACTAGTGTTATCGCACTTAAAATCGATATATATTTTGTAGAGATCGCGTCTCCTTTACTGATCTCGATCTCGTCTTCGGGATTGGTTCGCTGTGGCTATTAGAGCTCTGGTGAACGGTCCCCTGGTCAGGAGTGTTTTAATCCGTGAAGATCGAAAGTTTGTTATATATTTAAAGAGAAAAAATATTGTGGAGCAATGAGGCGGAATCGAACCTGGATCCTCGAGAATGTAAACTGCACTGAAATATAATAATACTGGAACGTGCGCGAGCGCTAGTGTCGTGAAATGACAAAGAGGATCTTAAGTGGTATCTTGTCTCTTTTTAGTAAAATCTGGCCAAAAGTTTCATTGTTAGGGCTATCGCACACAAAATGACATAAGCTGCATATGCATAACATAAGACCGCTGAACCAATGAACGTCCAGCATAAAGCCGCCATATTGATTGGCTTTATGCTGGACGCACTGAAATATAATAATACTGGAACGAGCGCGGGCGCTAGTGTCGTGAAATGACAAAGAGGGTCTTAAGTGGTATCTTTGTCTCTTTTTAGTACAATCTGGCCAAAAGTTTCTTTGTAACGTTTATTGGATACACCACTGAAATATAATAATACTGGAACGAGCGCGGGCGCTAGTGTCGTGAAATGACAAAGAGGGTCTTAAGTGGTATCTTTGTCTCTTTTTATTACAATCTGGCCAAAAGTTTCTTTGTAACGTTTATTGGATACACGTAACCATCTTTTATAAAAYGAGACTGTACGATCCTCACTATCGTTTACCACACATGCGTAGTATAGCTTAGAGAAGGCTAAAGATACCACCTTGGACGCTCTCTCTCGGATCACACTTATTCATAGGGTCGCGCTCGTTCCAGTATTATTATATTTCAGTGGCTGGACGTTCATTGGTTCAGCGGTCTTATGTTATGCATATGCAGGTTATGTCATTTTGTGTGCGATAGCCCTTAAGACTATCGCACACAAAATGACATAAGCTGCATATGCATAAAATAAGACCGCTGAACCAATGAACGTCCAGCATAAAGCACAGCCAATCAATATGGCGGCAGCCAATCAATATGGCATATGCAGCTTATGTCATTTTGTGTGCCCTAAGGATTATCCCTAAGGGCTATCGCACACTAAATGCACAGTGTAGCATAAGTAGGGTGGCCTCCGTTTGGACACGAATCGATTGGACACGAGCCATTCACAGCGCTTGAACAGTGGAAAGCCTCTAGGCACCGGTCGCTATGGTTGGTGGTGTCCAATCGAGACGTGGTCAATCGGGATACTCCCGCATAAGTATGACATAAGGTCGTTGGACCAATGAGAATCTTACGTAAATCAATATGGCGGCTTTATGCTGGACGTTCATTGGTTCAGCGGTCTTATGTTGTGCATATGCAGGTTATGTCATTTTGGCTGCGTTCCCATTTCGTCTCATTCAATGCAGGGTGCATTCCGAAATGTGCTGACAGTACTGACAGTACCACCACTGAAACTACTATTTTTTAGCCGTTTCAAAATTATCAGTAAATCTGGCAGCAGTGAAAATCGGAACGCATTTGCAGTACACAGTGCATAATCTAAATCTTGACGTACTGGTGCAACTAAGGATCGCAGACAAACTTGCATAGTTGCATAACCGTATGTATAAAGAAAATTATCCAGTCACATTTTATGTGCTTCATTATGATAGAAATGCGGTTGGATAATTTTTGTATGTATATGATTATACAGGTCTTGATAGATCCTAATAGCGAACCTAACACTGATTTTAATTGGCATTCAAAGTGCCATATCATTTATGCAATATAAACTGCATTCGTTTTATTCTATGTATCGTTTATCTTTATCTAATCCATTGAGCTGATTCAAAAAGAGCTAAGCCATAGGGTAAAACGAATACAGCTATTATTCTGAAAGTTCGTCAGATGATGATGAAGATATTTTGAATATTTTAAAACAAATTTCGAAACGCCATTGATGCCAAGAGCACGCATGAAAAATATTATATTGAAAATGTAAACCTTTCAGATGAAGGATTTAAAGAACACTTTAGATAATATTTAATAATTAAGTTGAGAATTTATATAATTAAATTTTAAAAATTTATGAAAAAAAGATTTAAAAGATATCTTGAATTTATTAAAAAAATAACATTAAGAAATTAATTAATCATTGTATATTGTATTAATTGAGACATTTTTTAAAATCTTTTTAATAAATATCTTTTCCTTTTTCTTCAATCAATCTAATTTTATCGATCATTATAAGTCGCCATATGCATTACTGAACTTGCACTATCTTTTGAAATTGGGTGCATCCAGAAGCAGAAGCGCTCACTGAGAGCTCAGTGAGCTCTTGCATTTGATTGGCCTATATTTTTGGATCTAATGGAATACGCTAATCATATACAAGAGCTCACTGAGCGCTCAGTGAGCGGTTGCGCTTCTGGATGCACCCATTGTGTAAATTCAGCCGGAAGTCAGTAATTTCCTAGGACCTACTTCCGTGAAAAAGGTAATAATATTATTAACTTACAGTAGAACTGAAAACAATTTCGGAACGAGAAAACAGTATTGTCAGTACTGCCAGCACATTTCGGAACGCACCCGCAGTATCCAGTAGCCACCATTTTATGCTGGATACTGTACTGGAAAAGCGTTCCCAAATGACTGGATACTAGTGACGTCATACTTCGCACACGTGTTGGCTAACCTGTAAAATAGTTTCCCGAAATATTATTGCTAGTAAAAGTTATTGCAATCGTTATTATATTGCTATACTACGAGCTATACTATTAAGCCTGGATCATCATGCAGACATCGGCGCTTTGACACCGAGCGCTGATTGGATAAAGTGTTGTTTTAGTAAAAATTTTCTAGAGAGTTTCTAGTAAAAACAACACTTTACCCAATCAGCGCTCGRTGTCAAAGCGCCAGTGTCTGCATGAGGATCCAGCCTTAGCCTGGATCCTCATGCAGACAMTGGCGCTTTGACACCGAGYGCTGATTGGATAAAGGGTTGTTTTAGTAAAAATTTTCTAGAAAGTTTCTAGTAAAAACAACACTTTACCCAATCAGCGCTCGGTGTCAAAGCGTAAGGGTGCGATTACATGCAGCACGGTACACGTACGCGGAACGCGGAACGCGGAACGCGGTAAAGTAACTAGGTAACTAGGATCCGCGCGCGTCGAGCCGCGCTGTTTCTTTTCTCTACTATTACATGAGGCGCGGAAAGGCGGCGCGGACTAGTGACAAATTAACATTTGTATAAATTTTTAAAATATATTAACTTATTTTTATGCATATTTTATTAATACTCTTATTTTTTCAACGGATCTACTCAATAATTATATTTAAATCAATTAATTCCATTAAAAAGTGCATAGAAATGAGAATTTGTCACTAGCCCGCGCCGTTTTTCCGCGCAGTTTCTGCTCCATCTAATAGTAGAGAAAAAAAACAGCGCGGCTTGACGCGCGCGGATCCTAGTTACCTAGTTACTTTACCGCGTTCCGCGTACGCATACCGCGCTGCATGTAATCGCACCCTCAGTGTCTGCATGAGGATCCAAGCTAAAGATACCACCTTGGATGCTCTCTCTCGGATCACACTTATTCATAGGGTCGTGCTCGTTCCAGTATTATTGGCTGCGTTCAGCAGAGAAAGCAGCTTAGTAAGCGCTTTGCGCTGATTGGATTATATTTTTAGATCTATAGGAATAGTCCTATCTCAATTTAGATCTAAAAGTATAATCCAATCAGTGTAAAGCGCTTACTAAGCTGCTTTCTCTGCTGAACGCAGCCATTATATTTCAGTTGCGTTCAGCAGAGAAAGCAGCTTAGTAAGCGCTTTGCGTTGATTGGATTATATTTCTAGAAGAATAATCCTATCTCAATTTAGATCTAAAAGTATAATCCAATCAGCACAAAGCGCTTACTAAGCTGTTTTTTCTGCTGAACGCAGCCAGTGGCGATAGCCCTTATTATATTTCAATGCTAGGAAAGGCCGAAGCACAGACTCTTTCATAACGCATAAGACATAAGGCATAAGAAAATCAACCAATCAGAATTCTTTATTTCACGGAAAAGAAGGAAATAAAGAATTTTGATTGGTTAATTTTCTTATGTCTTATGTCTTATGCGTTATGCAAGAGCCTGTGTTTCGGCCTGAATTCTGATGGGTCGCCTTCAGCAGATTCAACTGTTGCGGAGCGGTCACGGTTGACACTTTAAGCTTAACCGACGTTGATGAAATTGGCCCAAAGACCGGGATGGTCGCTCTCAGGTTTCTCTCTGATTTAATCTATAGGTAAGAACCAATCATGTTCATAAGGCAACGCGCCCATTGGTTCTTACCTGTGAATTATCGTCCAATACATGCGATATCGGTCTAATATTGTTCTTAACAGAACAGTGGTTGATAGCCGTTACTACATCTTTCATTATCATATGTTTTCCGCACACTGTCGCAATTATTACATTCATACACCTGTGAGCTGTTTAAGGCAGTGCGAACTCATCGCCGAAAAAAATCTTTACTAAACACCGTTTTATTCTTATTGTGGAGGATTATACGGGGTTAATTTTGTGATTGCTTGACGTACGTCGCGCGAGCTTATCACCCCGGCAATATGATTATAACGCTAAAAAACTTACAGCAGCAAACATTCACGATAGAGATCGACTCATCACAAACTGTAAGTAAAATCAGGTGAGATTGAGCCGAGCGATTAATGATTAAAATATTTGCTTGTGGTCTCGTTATTAGGTCAAAGATCTCAAAGAAAAGATTGAAACGCAAAAAGGCTTCCCTGCTGAACATCAAAAATTGATATATGCTGGTAAGTTGATATAGTTAAATAACCTAGTTTATTAGAAGCATTGTCCAACACCTAGTGTTTGTTAATACAGTCGAGAGAAAGTCCATGTTATAATAGTATACTTAATATCACGCGGCTCACATATGTTTAAATATAGCTTCCTTGGGATAGGAATGATCTTGCAGAAACGCTTATAGGTTATATTTCCGATTCACATACGAGATTTCCGATAAGTATTTTTACTTTTGTGATCATAACGATATGTAAACATTTGCAGGGAAGATATTAGCGGATGAGCAGCCTTTAACAGAATATAATATCGATGAAAAGAAATTTATAGTTGTTATGGTAACAAAGCCTAAAGCTGGTGCTACACCGAAAACAAGTGAAGAACAGCACACAGAGAATGATAAGAAGGAGGAGTCTACTAGGTAACTTGAAGATTACAACTTTGCATGTAAAGTGCAATAAATTTGCCATTTGTCATCAAATGTTCATTGTTCACCAAATATCAATTATGATTATTTTCAAATATTGGCTGCATTTAGCAGAAAATGCAGCTTAGTAAATGCTTTGAGTTTGGATTATTCTTTTAGATCTAGAACAATGGTCCTATCTCAATTTAGAAACATAATCCAATCAATGCAAAGTACTTACTAAGCTATTTTTTTCTGTTGAACATAGCTATCATAAAGAAGATAATCTTTTTCTTTTTCAGATTATGAGTAGAGCAGAAATATCTCATTTTTCTTTATCTTTCTGTTATAGCTCAGCAACTATACAACCTAGTTCAAACCCTAATGTTCAAGATACTATACGAGCAGCTAGTAATGTGCAAGAGCAACCTGCAACAGCTATACCATCGGCTGGTCAAGCAGAAAGTGCCTTGCTAATGGGAGAGGATTATAATACTATGGTAAACAACATTATGGATATGGGGTATGTATATAGATAGAGAAGAATGATACTAAATTGCAATTATTGATATTTATGACATTCTTATCGTTTGAATTAGGTATGAACGTGAGCAGGTTGTGCAGGCATTGCGCGCAAGTTTTAACAATCCTGATAGAGCTGTCGAGTATCTCCTAACAGGTATACCAGCTCAACTTTTTGAGGATCCACCTGAAGATCCACCAGAAACTCAAGAGCAACTTCAGGATCAGAGTCAAGATCCATTGGCCTTTTTGCGTGTACAGCCACAATTTCAGCAAATGCGTCAAGTCATTCAGCAGAATCCACAGTTGCTAAACAATCTTCTTCAGCAAATCGGTTCCACTAATCCTGCCCTTTTACAGCTCATTTCTCAAAATCAGGAAGCATTTGTACGCATGCTCAATGAACCTGGTTAGTCTATTCACATATATTCAAAAAAATCATGCATTGTAACAAAGTATGTAAAGTATATAATCATTAATATCATTATTATTTGATAATAATTTATATATAACTTGTCTTGCTTTCTCTTTTTGTCTCTATAGTGGAACCTACTACAGGAACGGGGACGCGAGTTTTGCCAGCATCTGGAGGAAGCGTAGCACCTGTGGCTGCAGCCACAGCAGGAGGTGCTGTAAATGGTGGAGCTGGCACGGGTGCAGCAGCAGGTGTAGGATCCGGTTTAATACAAATAACACCACAAGACAGAGATGCTATTGAGAGGTTGAAGGCATTAGGTTTCCCAGAACATTTAGTCGTACAAGCATATTTCGCCTGTGAAAAGAACGAAAATCTTGCTGCTAACTTCCTACTTTCGCAAAACCTTGACGACTGAATCGCTCATTTGATTTTGCGTGGTGTTTCGAATAAAGAACAGAACTGACAGAGGGTGGATGATCGCACCATTATCATTTTTACCTTACAATAATCATCTTTATTTTGTATATAGATATACACAATATCTATTTTATTTGTTGTGTAGATAAAATGCTGGTGTGTTTGGTAAGCAATTGAATCTAAAGATAAGCGCATACCATAACATTATATATGTCAACTCTTTTAAGCATTGTTTCATACTTTTAAAAACATTTCATTCAATATGTAACAAATGTTTATGAGAGGAAGAATTGTTGCTTGCAGCAGACGGTGTTATAAAATCCATCCTTACAGCCTACAAGTGCTCTAAGATCTTATATTTCTTTAATACATGGAGCAATATAATTGCATTTTTATATGAGAAAGCCTTATGAGCCTTATTCTGTAGAAGAATACCTTGCAGTAGTTACATATTGAAGGTCGGGCATATATAAATTAAAGATGTGTTCACTCTCGTAATTAAGGTATGTTTTATACATATCTAAATGTTTGCATGTAGGTATAATAAGTACATTTTGTACATTTCTTGGCTTTCTGATATAAAAATTATATGTATCTATTTGGGCATATGTACTTGCATATATTCGTATTTATGTATGTATGTACAAAAAGATTTTCTATTTTTAAATGATTATATGGAGAAATTGATTTAAATGTTAAAAACCTTTTTTTGCACACATAATTGTCACAATTTGATCGATTGTAAGTTTGTCATAAAAAAATAACTTGTCACACACACGCGCGTGTATATATGCATGTGTATATATACATACATATAAAATCTTATTTAATTTATTTGGATTCTTCTTGAAAATTGATCTTGGTTCAATACAAATATTACATTATGTTTTCATTATGAGAGGTTTATCAAATCAATTAGAATTCGTAATTCAAATAAAATAATTGAGACACTACGTATCTATTAAATAATCTTGAAATTATAAGCTTTCGACTACTAATTGTTACATATATTATATCGGAATTCTATTAAAACTAGACTGAAACAAAATATTATAAACTTCAAAAATGACATGCTTGATTATGAATGCCTTCCATTTAATGACACAAATGTCATTCTGTCCTTTTTGGTATCAAATGAATAACAAAGACAGAACCACATTTGTGTCGATTTGTGTCACTAAATAGAAGGCACCCTATATTTTCTTTTGTAGCATAAAACAATATTACCTTTAATACAAAGAACAATTTATCACATAATAACATACATACGTATGTACGTACTTATGCATGTTACATAAGTAAAAAATTCTTAATTCTTAAATTTGTACCATACAGTTACTTATAATATTGAAACAATAATAAATATTGAAAAATTGATCTTACATATATTTAGTGCAAAAATAACATAAAGAATTATTCATTGGAGAGTTGTAACAATGCATAAAATTCCAATTTGTTTGTTATGCTGACTCGAATTTTATCTCCTCCCTTTTTTATAAAAATAGAAAAATTATTAATAGAGAAGAACTGCTGTTAAAACAACACATTCTCTGTTGTGTGCTCAACACACTTGTAATACATAGTATAAATGAATAAATTACGATTTCCACAAATGCAGTTAGTCCATTTTTATTATTACTAATAATTTTCTGAAAAATTTGAACACATGCACTGACTTTATTTTCCAAAGCTAATAAAGATAGCAATATATGAAGACATCTAAATGCAAAAATATAATTATAATACTTTAAAATCCTTTCTAAAAAAGAAGATTGGTTCTCTCGCTGCGCTAACTTCGTGAGTCATTATGGAATTAGCAAATGACAATTTATAGATATATGCATTAATAGAAGGTTATTATTACAATTTATTAAAAAATAAAAGTAAAAATTAAAAAACTAAATAGCGCGCGCGAAGCGCTCGTCTGTGGTGTCTAATATATATAATTATAAATGTATATTCTCTTAAAAGTATAATGATAGTAACATAAGATATTTTATTGATTAAGATGTTTACATTATGTCTTTATATCACTAAATAACTTCACATAATAACTTTTTGCACTTTTATAAAGTCATATAAATAATCAAATTTGCTATTAAGAATTAAGATTCAACTCCTATATACAGGATGTTCGACAACAGAATAGGAGAAAATTTAAAGAGTGATCCTGAGATGATAAAATAAGAGGAAAATCGAAAATAATAAAGTTGCAACTTATTTCTTAATAATGTTTAAATATTTATATAAAAAATAAAAAGCACATGAATATTTAAACATTTATTATTAAAAAACAAAGCTTCCATCGAAATTTTGTTATTCTTGATTTTGTAATTCTATTTGTTTGAATGTCACATAAAAAGTACTTAAAGCAAAAAATGGAGCATCCAATGCAACACATACGCACGCACAGTGCACGCGCGCACACACACACACACACAGTGTGTATATAATCATGTTTGCAAAATTGTGTTTGTAATTTTGCATAGTCTACAACATCATGACATTATGCATTTATACAAACATGATTACAAATACGTACATATATCCATATCTTTATATGTAAAATCATAATTGGCACATTGACTTCAAAAATTACAACTTGTTCTTCAAATACATCTTCAGAGCAAAGGTTAAGACAATCTTAAAAAATTAAGTTTTCCAGAAAACAACTATTTTTCAACTTGACAAATTATTGGCTAATCAAATAATAGTGAAAAATATATATATAATTGTGTTTTCCAAGTAAAGCAGATTAATGTGAAGATTCAGATTTTTTTTTTTTATTATGATTAGTTCTCAGATCCAGCAAAGATCTAAAAAAAGAAAACAAGAACCAAATATATGAAAGAATTATTGAGCACTCACTAATCTGCTTCATCCACTGAGCATTATTTCTTAATTGATCGAATGTCATTTTTGCTTTACATCATGAAAAACTATTTTTGAATATATAATTTTTTTTATAAGCTATGCTTTTTAAATTGTGACAATTTTGATTGTTTTTTTTTTAATGAAATTACATTAATTCCATTTTAATAATTTATAAGATAATGTTTATGTAATTAATTCATAATAATTCGAAAATTACATTTCTTGAGTTGTCATTTTTTAAATAAGGATAGTTATATTTAAATATGTACAAATCAGAAAAGTTAATATTTTTTTATTTTATACTATTTACAGTAGTTTTAAGAAGTTGAAGAAACATCAGTCCTTTGTAATATTACACCTTTGTTCTGAAGATCCCTTTTAGCTTCTCCTATTTGCTAAAAGAAAAAGTAACACTCACATTAAATAACAATATTTCTTGTACAATTATATTTTCTTAAGTAAAAAGAAAAAAACTAACTTGCTGAAGTTCAATGGCTGCGCTTTCACAGGTATTAAAAGTAAATACTCTGAACAAGATAACAGTAACTGCATATAATCCAAAGAGAAATAAGAAAATAATTGGAAGAAAAAGTATCATTTCATGCCATTCTTTGACAAAAGTAGAGTTGCTTGTAATTACAGCAAACCACACACCAAAAATCACAGTTGCACACGACAGCCACTCCAGCAATTTTGTCATCTGTAAACAAAAAAGTAATATCTCTTGTAATATCTCTTAATTTATCATCTTTATCATCATTTAACCTTTTTGCTCCCAGGACATATGTCCTACATACGTTTGGAAATTGGGAACGTAAAAATTAAAATGGAACAAAATATTTATTGAAGAATAATATAATTCTTTAAATACAAATAAAAGAAAATTAACATATATACATATATTTAATGTTACAATACACGTATATAATCAAAAAATTATATATTAATTTTACTGAAAGTAATGTTTAGAATACCCCACTCACCTTAAATTTTGATAAAATCAATAGATACGTTTTAATGTAAAAATAAAAGTTTGACAAGAAAAAAGCGCCGCTCTACTCCACGAATTAAGATAAGAGGTTTGTTCGCGTAGTATGCCGCACATGTTACTTCTTCTGGTGCGTTCCACTTAACGTTCCGCAACGCTCGCGTGCATCATTTCATCTTCGTTGTAATCGAATGTCAAACAAGGATGAAATGATGTACGCGAGCGTTGCGGACGTTAAGTGGAACGCACCCTTCGTGCTCTAACACGCTCCATTCTATAGTAGGGATGGGCGATGTTTATCGATGCATCGAAAATCGATGTTTTTCTCTTCGATGCATCGATTTTTTCATCGATGTTTTTTCTGCCGATTAATCGAGTTTCGATTTTTTTTTAACCAACATCGGAATTAAAAATTTTTTAATTTACAGTTGCTATCATTAAGGGTCGATTTAAGCTTCGAAGTACTAATCATGTGCCGTATATCTATTAATCACACACACACACACACACACACACACACACACACACACACACACACACACACACACACACACGCACACACACAGATATATGACCATGATAATATTCACTAGACCGATGCATGTAGAATGCACCTATTCCCGTATACTTTCCCATGGGACCGATAAAAT
>JANQDE010000055.1:9209-19749 GCA_037157785.1 Cephalotes varians
TGTGTGTGTGTGTGCGTGTGCGCGCGCGCGCGCGCGTGTGTGTGTATTTTTTTCTAATTAGACAACATCTATGTTGCAATTACAATAATTTGTATTTTGTACCTGATCGATGGAGAGATCATAGGAGTTCCTCGGCTAACTGGCAATTCCACTGGCGGATATAAATTAGCAACTTGAGGCTGTAAGCCACAGTTGTAAAGCCTCCCAATTCCTTGAAAAATTACATCGTTGTTTTGTTCAGAGGATTGAGTCAATACAATGTTCGTAACATCCGGATGCAAGCATTCTTTCAAAACGTGCTGTAGAACGTCGTCTGGTCCGATTTCGATAATCACAGCATTTCTTGGAATTAATTGTGTTATTTGTTTAAAGAGAACAGTATTTACTATACTATGTGTATGATAGTGCGCCGATGACAATTTTGATGCTGAATCAAACCMTTCGGTACGAGGTATGGATGTGCTGATCCACTTTGAACTACGTTTTTTCGGTTGTGGTATTATTTTGTTCAAATTAAGCAAAAGTTCAGCTTTTGCGGATGTGAGATAAGAACTGTGATACGGTACTTTGCAGTTGATCTCTCTCACGTGAATATTATTAACCTGATAGTAAAATACAAATTTAACATATGCAGATATGGTAAAATGTATTTTCAATTTCAAGAGTCTATATTTTAAAAATTATTATGCAAAGTTTTCTATCCACATATGAAATAGAGAGCAATTCAATTCTACCTGTAAGTTTTTCATAAATTCTTGTACGGATTCTGTGGGTCCACTCACAACGTTGCTGTTTTCGCTGTTGTGACAAATTATTTCAATATCCGCTGGACATATATTTTTAAGACGCTCATAATCTAATGCGACAACTGCCATAGAGCTATGAATTATTTTTTCTTCGGTACACGTCAAACCAATAAAGTATGCTGATAAAATAGTTTGTTCAATTGTGAGACATTTATCTGCGTACGCACAGCCGAGTTCACCAGCAGAATGACTAATCATGTAATCCGGAATAATTTCTAAGGATGTTAAGAGATCTACTAAGCCGATCTACAAAGATATAATATGTTATAACTGTACAATATATCTATTTTAAGAATTTATTACTGATAAGATAATAAAATGTGAAATAAGTCTAGAAGATGCTTAGAATATAAAGTAACAATAAAAATAGGAAAATAGAAACAACATAAAGCAATAGAATAACAACATAAAAAATTTATGTTTATCGCGTGTGTTTCACTAATAAATATAATAAAATTAATACTAATTTATAACTTTGAAATATAATATTTTACCTGAATAGCGACAATGCCAATAAATGCGTATAATGCGTTTTCGCACACTTTTTCGTCTACTTTAGTTAATATGTCCGTGATACTTATATCATATGATTTTAAAATAACATCGCACCTTCTTATTGCGCTTGCAAAGACTTCAAATTTTAATAAGTTTCGTCCTAATTTTAATTTAAAAATTATATAAACTTAATATTCAGATGCTAATATAACTAAAATATATTTAATATATATTTATATATTTAATTTTAAATATACCCATTCCTGGCCATTGCGAGCCTAAGGCTGAAAATATAAACCAAACAGGTCCTTTCACACTCTCACAATTTTGAATTTCCTTTATTGATTCTTGTTGCAAAGTATTCAATATAGTAAATCCTCTCCATGGATGGCCGTCTATATTATCTGTATGAATATCGTGTAATAAACGGATATATTCTACATCTGTCGGAAGGTTAATAATCTGTAATAATACATTTTTTTAAATAAAAATACGTCATAATGTCTCCAATTGTTCAAAATAATATCAAATTATCTTTTAAAATATTTACTAACATCATTTAAAAATGACGTCACTGATTCTTTAGTGCGTCCAGATAATATTACAAGTCTTGGCAAGTCATCATTTGGTGCTTTATTATTAATTTTCTTATGATTCCACTTTAATAACATATGAGCGTTTGATCCTCCAAAACCAAAAGAATTGATACCTATATAACCGTTTTTAAGTGGCATTGGTTCTGTGACAACACGAACAGTTCCATTTATCAAGACATCTATATCACTTCGTGGACATGTGTAATTGATATTTGGTGGAACTAAACCGGTTTCGAATGCAATTATTACCTTCAAAAATTAATATAAATTGTGAAATGTAAGTTTGAATTAACTTTTTAGATATTGACTGATAGTCATAGACTGTTATGATAGTTATATATTTCATAGTTTTACGAGGACCGCCGTAAGCGGTATAAGTTGCACAAGCAGTACAGCTGCACAAAGACGTATTAACACGGAGGGTACCAAATTAAGTTTTAAAAATTAATTCTCTATTCTTAACATCAATTGCAATGTGATCACTTCTATCCCATTTAATTTCTTTCAAAACATAGTATTATAAACATAGTATGTATTATAGTCTTGTCGACCGGATCCGCTGCTGCAATAATTGCGGCGAAGAAGGCCATATCGCGGCGATGTGCCGTTTAAAACCGCACTGTCCGATATGTGCGGAAAGGGACGGGAGTGCCTCCTACAGATCGGGTGGGCCCAGCTGCCTTCCCCGTCCCCCACATCGGGTGGACGGGTGTAGCGCGCGGGTTCCCGCTAACGCCCCTGTCCCCGAAGTAGGGGTTCATGGCGCCGCCACGCCGAGAGTTACCGACCCGGCGATCATCGCCGTGCCGCGTGGGGGTAACTCGACGACGCTTTCGTCGTCTCCTCACAACCCGCCGGGAAAGAAAGTGTGCGTGGCTCCATCAAAGCCACGGCGTCCGGGTCTTCGGCAGATTAACTCCCCGTAGTTCGCGACCAAGTAGCGAAAAAGTATAGGCGTGGATCCCGGAGCATGGCGCAGCCCTGAGTCCCATAGTATCCCAAAGCTTGAATTCCTCGGGGGGAGGGGGGGGAGTGGGGAAATATGCATAAAACATTTTTCTACTAAAAAAAAATGTTAGCAACGGCCCTATGTGTTTCACTATTATCCCGGGTGGAAATTACGACCTGGTACTATATGGGTCCCAGCTAATTTTACACGAGTTAATGTGGGCGCTATGATGAAAAGCTAGCCTGGGCAATAACGCCAAAAATGGCCAGCCCCAATATTGGAAAACTATCTAGGCCCTGGTTCGCGATGTGGTGTAGCTCCAGTATTGGAAAATAGTCTAGGCCCTGCCTCACGGGAGTGTTGCCCCAAGATGTTAAATTTATTTAGCCGTTAGCATGTTGGAGCAAGTGGGAACGTGCGACGCAAACAAACCTTTTTTAATAATCAATTTTGTAACTAATTTAGAGTAATTTGTTTCTCGGTAAAATTTCTGCTGATAGATTGCACATCGAATATTTTGCTCTATTGTATATATCGTGAAAAAGTGAATTGTAAAATTGAATTATGCCACAATTAAAACAAAATTTCACCACGTTAAAAATTCGTAACCTAAAAAAAATACGTAAGAAAAAAAAGAAAATATGAAATGTTGAATAACTTTACATTTTATTTGTATATTATTTAATAATATTAATTAATTATTAAAATATGATATAATTCTGCATCACCGGGCGTTAGCTAGCCCCTGGCTGGTTTTCTCATCTTGGCCCCCGCACAATTCTACCTAGTGCTTAGATGAAATACTAGACAGCGCCTGGCTAGAGTTCCGATACTGGCGTGCCACGACATTCCCCACGGAGCTCAATATAGAAATTTGGATCGAGAAATATTTCCACCCGGGTATACGAGAATTCTTATTGGCTAAACTTAACGTATGTATGACGTGGAACAAGTGTGTGAACTCTAATTCCACAAAAGCAAAAAAATTCCCATTAAAACGTATGTTCCTGCCCGCGTGAATTAAAATAATAAAATAATTGAAAAGGCTAAAAAAAATTATCATAAAAGTAATAACAAAGGAAAGGGCTACGAGCCAAGCTGGGTGTTTTTTACTTTAATAATAATTGTTTAATAATTGTTTACGAATATTCAAAACATTTAATGATAATATTAACATAATGAGTTTTCGACTCATATCGGGTCATCCTTAGTGCTTCACAAAATAATTCGAAGATAGATCTTGTTCCACGTCACACGTTAAGTTTACCCAATAAGAATTCTCGTATAACGATCTTAATCTAACATAAATGAAATTTAATAAATATTTAAAAATATATAATTATACATATTTATAATTATAAAATAAATATTTTTTTCTTGAAATGTCTATGTAATAAATATTTGCTGTAACAAACATTTTTTTAACGCAATCCTGCATATAAAATAGTTTCCCTTGCTTGATCAAGGGAAATGATCTCTGAAAATGAGTTACAAATTCTGTTTTCAAAAATTTATTTTTCGGCAGAAACTGTAATTCGTAAGAAGGCACTAACGCAAATAAGTTTTGTTTGTTGAAAAAACAACATATAGCGTATGCTAAAATTATTCAAATGCAGTTAATGAACATGATTCTCATCTGTATTGAGTTGAGAAAATCAAACACAGTGACTGCATTTTGTGCTAAAAAATTTTCAAGAGATATCCAGACTACTATTCCTTTTGCTACCTCTATGAACGATTTTCTTTTATGAAAATAAATAGATAATCTTAAAGCAGCAGGTCCATCCATGTTCTATCAAAAAAAAAAAAAAACTTATTCACGTGAGTGTCTTTTAACGAACTACAGTATCAATTTCTGCCGGAAAATAAATTTTTAAAAACAGAATTTGTAACTCGTTTTCATCACCCCTTATGATCGCCCCTTATGATCAAGCAAATTAAACTATTTTATGTGCAGGATTGCTGATTAAAAAAAAGTTGATTATAGCAAATATTTATTATATAGACATTGCAAGAAAAAAATATTTATTTGATAATTATAAATATTTATAATTATATTTTTAAATATTTATTAAATTTATGTTAGATTAAGTCAGATATTATTTGTATTAATAAATACATGTTTTGTATATCCTATTATTGAATTTTACACTAGACCAGAATGTAAAATTCAATTTCTATTGTCTCATTCATCGTGATCCAATCTTATTCTGCATTATCAGTAAAGCATGCCCTTGCCGCAGATAGGCAATATGACTTACTGATGTGTAGGTTGCGGAAGCACCCTATATGTATATGTATGCGATTGCGCAAAATAAAAGCAAATATTATTATATAATAAATAAAAATAGAATCCATTTATTTTACCTTAGCGATCTGAGAAAGAGCACTCGCAGATTCACCATGACCGAGATTAGATTTTACCGAGCCGATCATTAACGGAGTTTCTCTATTTCTACAAAACACATCCTGGATAGCATTTACTTCCTGAACGTCACCAACTTTGGTAGCGGTACCATGTGCTTCAATGTAATCCAAACAAGACGTCGGTATTCCGCACTCATTATAAAATTCCCTTAGTAAGTTACTTTGCATAAGCATCGACGGATATGTTATTCCTTCTTCTTTGTAACCATCATTATTTATTTTAATATAAGGACATACGCCATAAATTCTTTTCGCATATTTTGCTTTTTGAAGATATATCACTGCCACGGTTTCACTACGTGAGTAACCATTAGCAGCGACATCAAAAGGTCTACAATAACCGTCAGATGACAAAACACCTCAAAAATAAAAAATATAGTATGTTTTATATRTATGTTTTAATATGGAATGGATTAATGTAAATAATTATTAGTTATTTTCATGCATGATAAAGTAATATTCAATTTTGGCAAATATCTTATTGCAAATATCGTTACAACATTCCCATATAGCACAGTAATACAAAAAATAATTTGTTTTAAATTCTTGAATTAAATGTATTCTTCTTTCGACCCATTTCCGATCTAAAATCATTTCGAAGTGTCCCAAAAGATTTGATTTTTATGTCACCAATTTTGTGTTTTTTTTTTTAGATGTAAAAGAATATCTTTTTATAATCTATAAGAATTCGCAACAAAATCAAAATAGCTTTAAATAGAGTATCCCAACAAATATAAGTATATATATATATATGTCTCATGAATATTATAGGTTTCTAAATTAATTTTTACAAAACTAAATGAAGTAGTGCTATCGAAGCACTTTTCCTTTTATGTTGGAACTCAATTTTACGTCCACATCTTTAAAACATTCTTTCCGGTGCCTTAGAACGAACAGTTGAAGAGTTTACACTGCGCCTTTTATTCTATCCTATATAATTTTTATTTACAAGAGCTGTCCATTTGTCGGCGGTGTCGCGTATTGCTTGCGGGTGATTCTTTTCAAACCAATTACGAATAAAAAAAGACTTCTTTTAGAGCAACTTTGATATAACACCATTGAAATCAAAAGATATATTTCTATGGAATTTTTTTGAATTATCAAAAAGGAATTTTTTTCGTAATTATAATGATAATCTGTGCTATTTGAGTTTTTATCGAAATTACAGCACCTAAATTTTTCAGACATGTAGAAATACAATATTTCAACTGAAAAATGAGACATTTCATAATAGTTGCGAAAAATGTCGGCAATATTTCTGAGATATATCACAGCTCAAAAATAACAAAATGTCCGCGATTCTTACACTAGAATTCTTACCTAGATAGCCTAAATAGCTCTGTCAAAAACAGATCTTTTAATAAATTTTGCTACAAATTTTGTTGACAAAAAGAATACAAATTTAATATAAATTTTAATACATCAAATCATATCAACAAAATGCTAGCAAATACATACAAATATATGTCTGCTGACATATTTTGATAGCAAATCCGCAGCAAAATACGGTATTCATGTAACCTAACAGCAAATCAGCAATTGACAGAAAAAACGCAGCGCTACGCAAAAGAGTGCCCGCAAAATAAGCCTGAAATTCACCTGTTTTTCGGTAGTCGATTACGGACACAGGAAAGACGCAGTCGAAATTGTATTCATATCATATCAATCCTTGGGCAATTCTAAGATGAGCATAACTTTTTGTTTTTCGAAAAAATTCCCAAACCACCCCTTATTAATGATTGAAAATAATTAAAAAAGGCCAATATCTAAAAAAAATTGAGAAACACAGTACTTTTGTTAAGAATCGTATTTGACATAAATTACTTGCAAAAATGATCCAGTCAAAGATATCAACCCTACAATACTGTTCGCATCAAAATAGTACCCCCTATCTCAACGAGGGGGTTGAAAACTCCTCCTACACGATACCCTACCATGCTAAAGGTTTTAAGACTGAAAAGTAGCTATGAACTTCTGGATTTTAGTACCGGATTTGTCACTAATCTTTGAGCGAGTTTGATGCCAATTTGACGACAATTTGCTCACTAAGTATAGAAAGATTGCTGAAAGATTACCGGAAAAATCAACAATCTTTCTGAAATATTGCCAAAAGATTTGTGAAGTAGTTGATCTGATCTCTGAATTTTTACCAAGCTAACTTTACTTTCAAAATACACTTTCATTTACTTTCATCTTGAATTGTCTTAAAATCCAATTTTGAAAGTTCGACTTCAAAAAATCATCTTATTAAAACACATATGAAAAATTTTATGCTGAGCTTTTTATTCTATCCTATATGGTTTTTTATTTTTGAATAAGATGAATAAAAACTCTGTCGCATCCATCTCATGGCTGCGTACTGCTCAACTACAAATTTTCAAGTTTATTATGTATAAAAGGTTTCAAACATTTCTATTGCAATATTTCATATGACATATTACATATTATTGACATATTATTAGAGAATTCTTTCAGAATAGTTACACACGGGAAAGGTTGAAATTATTTCGAAACTTTTCTAAAAGCTTTTTGCATCAATCGGTGCTGTATAGGACAATTCGTTATAGTTTATATTCTTTTTTTTAAAAGAAAGAAGTTTTTTATGAAGATAAGTGTATAATTTTCTAGATTTCATGCATGATGTATTACTAGATTAATAAGTTTTAAAAATACCAAGACGAGCGAATTGCAGATTTAAAATTGGATGAAAACATAGATTTGCCGTTCCAATTATCGCGTCTTCGCATTTGCCTGACATGATATAATGATAACCAATGGCCATGGCATAAAGACTAGAACTGCAAGCTGTATCAACTACATAAGATGGCCCTTTCAGATCCAAGTAGTTCGAAATCATATTTGCAGTTGCAGATTTACTGCATCCAATAATACTCAGACTTGCCTAACTAATTAAAGAATTTTAGCGCGTTATAATTTTTTAGGAATAATAAATACAATGATTTCTTATTACTATATTTATACTAATTTTTTTTAATAATTTTTTTACCTGAACATTCTCATATAGAAACTTTTCTTGCGTTTCAATAAATGAAGATGCTATGATTACGGCAGTATCTTTTCCTCGCAATTGCTTTGGATTGATTCCAGCATCGATAATTGCTTCAAAGGAATGTTCCAGTAACAGTCTCGCATCGGGCGAGAGTACGTTAGCTTGCTCGAAAGATAAATCAAAGAAATCCGCATCAAATTTTTCCACATTGTTAATTGTCCCCATACGATTAGGTAAGTCCGTATGCTCTTATAAAAGATAGATATATTCACATAAAAATGTTATGTGTCTCATTTTACTTTATCTTTTTATACGAAATTTTAAAAGTACACTTCTTTGATATATAATTAATTAATGCAGAAAAAGTAGCATATTCTCTCTACCAATTAAATATAAATATAAAACTATAATGCACATGAATTAATCACCTATTGTCCATCGCCCATGATTTGCACTAACAAGATCAACTTTGTTGAAAAGATTTTCTCGTAACTGAATCATATTATCTGAATTTGGAAATCTACCAGCAATGCCAGAAATAACGATTTCCTCGCCGGAGTCAATATCGTTCCATGATCTGCAACCTGTTGTGCTATCCATGATTTTATTTTCTCGGATAATCTGGAAAAGTATATTTTATTATATATATTTTATATACTTATTTTTTTAAATAACCACCAATCGAATATAGACAAACTGCGCGTCGAAAAATTTTCGGTCTTCAAACTCAGTCACAAGCTGAGTAAGAATAGTAATATCACGATATTACATTTGTATTAATGAACTTGTTTGATGAACTTAAAAATGTATATAAAATCACACAAGAAACATTAGCACGAAGATCTAGCTTAGACTGTGACGCTTTCTGTAATTATTTTTTTAACTTATCACATTGTCAACTATACTTGGTTCTGATGTTTGTAATATCTCTATGATATTGTTAAGTAGAGGCTTTGAGTAGAGAAAAATGATTCTGATCGTTTTAATCATAGATCACCAACTGAAATGACTATGGCAACTTAGACTCTTGCGATTTTATATAACTCTTGTTACTGTTATTTATTATGCCTTGGAATTTTTTTGTAATTTAAATCATTTCCGTTGAAAACAGAAACAAAGAAAAGAGGATGAAAAGAGAAACAGAGAGAAAGAAAAAAAAGAATAAATAGACTCCGGCTGTTTTAGGCAAATTTGTAGGAAAGAAGAAAAATATATCTTGTATATAATTATATATATTTATATATGAAAAATTTTTTACCGGAGTATCGTCACGTTATCATTGCGCATTCTGCGTAAGTATCGTTCTGAAAGATTTTTTTTTTAATTTGAAAGATGTACTTATTATATCCATATAACACTGATGATCGTTATGAACTAAAACAATTTTTTTACTAGTAATAATTACTAGTAAATTATAAATATACTTTTAATTCAAAGAATTACATATAAATATACTTTTGGAAGTAAATTGAAGTTGTTCTGAAGGAAATCTTTTTTCTGTTCGTAATGGGTTCGAAAAAAATCACTATTCATCCACGAACAATACATTACAAATAAATGTGACGAATTTTATTTTTCATAAGTAAGAAACCACACAGGATAGAATAAAAATTACAGCATTATGAGATTTTTCTCAACAATATTATAATAAGATGAAGATGAAATAATGAGTTGAAGGCAAGCATCTAAAATTATGTTTTGAAATAAAAGTAAATAAAATATTTTAATAAAATTTTGTTTAGTTTTATGTAAAAATTAATTAAATCAAAATTAATTACCTGTTATTCCTGAGACGATGTTACAATCATATATTTATGTTTGCTAGAATATTATTAAAAGTTATTTAGAATTTATTGTGAATTCTTATAGAATATAAAACATTTTCAGAGTGTAAAATATTTTTTTATCTGAAAAAAGAGCTCAGAACTGGTGATATAAAAGAACTAAATTCTTAATAATTTCTTTACAGATTTTCTGGGAAGGGGGGATACAATAGATGCTCATTAGCATCGAAATTATTAAATTGTTTATCAATTTAATATGTGAGTCGATTGTTTCCGATGTTATGCACTGTGTTTCAAGTCCGGCGAATTGTCGGCGCGCAGTTCGCATGAGCAGGAAATGTAAGAAAAGGATTCACAAATTAYAATTAGGCAYCAAGATCCGCCGCAGTGTATACTGCAAGACCGACATTTAGCCTTCTATGATATTTGTATTTGTTTATTTCAGTCGGTCCTAATCTCAAATATAATGTGTA
>JANQDE010000055.1:26010-58582 GCA_037157785.1 Cephalotes varians
TGTGTGTGTGTGTGTGTGTGTGTGTGTGTGTGTGTGTGTGTGTGTGTGTACATATATATATGTATGTAATAAATATATTATTGATAGTATTTATATTTCTATAGCGATCGATAGGATTTATGATAAGAAAATTTAATGCAGGTAATGATGTGGTTCATGCAGTTTTAAAAATTACTAATTTTATTACATATTTGTGAATTTAGGAATTATTAATATGCATAAATAAATATGCATGTTAATAAATATATGTAGTGTAAATTGTACTAAGAAAAATATTTAACAGCTATTGTACATAGAACCAATCAATGGCGGATTTTAGCATTTTGAAACCCCAATATATGCAAGTTGTTTTCAAGAATAGATATTTGCGATATCATATTCTAGACGCGCTCCTTTTGCACTCAATAAAAAACTTATCCAATCTCGTATAACTATTTCAATTGTGATATTGTGATTTTGGTGCTTCTATAATTCTAGGATCTATTGAAATCTTCATATTAATCTTCATATTTCAAGCTGTTTCGGAATGCAGCGAGGTATATACATAAATGTCATCATTTAATAATTTGTTGTTATTAATAAAACATATATGTATATATGTACATATGTATATATATATTTTTTTTTTTTGCATATATTCTTTTTTGTCAAAAAAGAATAATTTTTGCTGTGTAAAACTTGGAAGATTAATAACAGAAGTTTTTATAAGATGAAAAAAATAGAAAGTTAATGACAGAAAATTAATTTTACAATTTGTTTCAGATAGCCTCTGTGGACCAATGTGTCGACTGCTACTACAATTGGTGAGTAAATAATAATAATAATAATAATAATAATAATAATAATAATAATAATAATAATAATAATAATTTTGCAATAATCTATTATTATATGACTTGCATAATTTATTATATGCATTTCATTATTTTCGAAGATTTTCTCTTCAAAATAACAAATAAAAAGAAATTATCAATGAATTTTATATAAGAATTAATTTTTAATAATAAACACGATTATTTTTATAAATGATTTACATTAAATTCATATATACATCTTTTTATAAATTATTCATATTTTTTGTTTATGTTTTCTGTTCATTGTTACGAAAAAAATATTATTTATGGCGAAGGAATCAAAGTATCGATAAGTCACGTAATAATATAGACAATATAAATTTATAATACAATACTGTAGCGTATCATTGTTTTGCGCGAAGAAAGACAAATGGCCAAAAAACAATATCGAAAAAGACATTCAGAAATGAGAAACTAGTCGTTCGATAAGTTTTCATTTTTGTGTGATTAATTATTGAGGATTGTTTCATATGACCTGTGAGATTCGAACCATTACTCTTCTTGTTTGTGTTACCATTGTTATAATTGATAACGTTATAATCCGAAGAGTCTAGATCTTCAGAACTCACATCCATGAATTTATCATGCTTTAATTTCCTGCATATAAATTACAGCATATGGAGTGACATGTAATTGTTTAAATGGAAATTTAAAAATCGGGAATTTTCTATTTTTACGAATTTCTGCAAATGAAGATTCTCTTTTTACCATTTTCGCACGTTTCCTATCTCGGAAGAACTCCAGGATTCGCTCTCGGTATGATGATCAGTACGAACAGTAGACGTAGCGTATTTATGATTGACATTGCACGATCGACATTCGCATTTTAACGCCAAGCTTTTTAACAATGTAGTGGAGCGCGGATCATCGCTAGCGCCTGTAATAATCGGTGATTCTTTAGGCGTCAGGAGATCTCCCTCGAATTCTTCATCAGCATCTATCTCAGAACTTTTCTCAGGACACCAAAGATTTCTAAATAAAAATTTTGCATTATCGTTGGTAATATTTTTCAATGCAAAAATATGAAATAAGGAATGTATATTCATCTTTTAAAAGAACTCGACTTACGAGTCTTCATGGACAGTTGGCAAGATATTTTTGATTTTTAATTTTTGATAATCTACTGCGTTCAAAGTTTCCTTCTTCAAACTGTTTTCCAATTTAAAGTTAAAATTAAAGTTTTCCAATATGCATTTAATACAAATTATTTAGTTATATTGTAAATTATATAAACGAATTATTTTACTATTTATTTTATATATATAATAATTTACTATTTATTTTATATATATATATATATATATATAATAAAAATAAATACAGTAAAAATATCAGAAATAAATAATTATTTGCCATATAATAGTCAATATTTATAACCAAGTATTAATGAAAAATCAATTATTTAACTACATAATTTTTTTATGTCTAATATATAGAGATATAATTATATTTCTCTTATATAAGAATAAACATGGATAGAGAACAAATAGAACTAAACATAGATTTAATAGTACAATCATTGGTCAATTATCATGTATTATCATATATAAATTATAAATATCATATATAAATTATAATTATCTTTTAATTTTACTCACGTACTCGAATATCAGCTTTTCCTCTTCATTATCTGTAGTTGATTTCATATCTGTGGGACACTTTAATTCATTCCTCACTGATAATTTCGCACTCTGTTAATTAAAATTATTTAAAGATGTTAATACATTAATTCTCTTTTCAGACAAATAAATGTGTAACTATACCTGATAAACGCAAGATTCTCCATGTATAGGTAAAAAAGAGTTAGTTTTTATCGATGGTTTTATGCGTGGAATTTTGCTAATCTTATTTTGAGTGATATATGATCTTATATCAGTTTCATTAGAATTTTCTTGAAATACGCCGGCAGCTTTGCTCACAAGATTTTTGTCATTTTCTTCGATTTCTAATGCCTTTTGAATGTCTCTCGAATGCGCCAAATCCTTCTAAATATTACACAGATTAATTATAAAGTTAGTAAATTTAAAATAAAGATTGTGTTAAAACAAACTTCGTTAAATAGCGTTTGGTGATTCGGAATAATTCCATCGTTATTTTCCGTTCTATAATTTTCAACATCTCGAATAATTTCTGAGGAAGATATCGATTCTTTTTTAATCTCTGCGATTTCACAGATTGATGGATGAGTTTTCGTAACCTTTTTTGCTTGTATCTTCTTTGATTTAAAAACAACTCCTCTTTTTTTAGTAGTCACACCCGCTTTCCCATAAAAGTTTCTTTTCTTAGTCGGTGCCGACAATTTGTCACTGGTCTCCGGCAAACTCACATTCTGCGTGTTATCGATTTTTGAATGTATGGGAATGTCGGGCTGACTAATGGCTGCCTCGTAATCATAGGATATGATTGGGGTTTGCGGTTTTGGTTTATTTTTTGCAGCCACCATTGAGCCGATCGATTCTTTATTGATCGCATTTTCGCATGTATTGCGACGCAATGATGAATTCATCGTATCTCCAGCATGACTAATGCTACAACTAAAATCAATCTTAATTGTTATTAATTATCTTTTATTTATATACTTTTTTAATAAATTTAATAATAACAAAGAAAGTAGTGATATAACAAATTAGAGTTTAGTAATATTAAAAATATAAATGTACAAAATACTCATTTCAAGTTATTAATAAAAAAATATCCTCATATTTAAGAAATACTAACATAAATATTTCGTTCACGAAAATAAGGAAATTCAATGCATTCTGTTTATGTTTCGTTTTTAATAATGAATAATGAAAAGGCACTTGCCTTATTTCATTTATAACAAATACTTACTTGGAAGTCGCGGATTTGCAATCGTTAGGTCGCACCTGACTCTTCGATGATTTGCGTATTTTAAGTTTAGTCAAAAGTTTCAATATCGCCTCGGATCGCTTGCGATCGATTTTGCGGGAGTGGTCGCGACGCGGGATGACATTTACATATTTCTCATCTTCATCTTGCTGTCCCGCATTTACTTTACGCGTTTGCAAAAGCGGCGACACCAAGTGATTCAACTTGTACCGAAATTGCGGCCGAAAGCGATGCTGCGATTTTTGTAAACTCGCCAGTATCTCACGCGAGTATGGTCACATTTTTCTTGGATACATCTGCAAATTCTATCGCCCGATTAACCGTTTCTTTTTGACACGTTATCATCGGACTCGATATAAAGTTATGCGCGTTTCAACACCGACTCGATTATCGAAATATCTTGATTGCATTATGTTTAATTAATTTCTGAATTTAGTAATTTAGCTGATCAAAATAAAGCTGTTGACGATATTTACTGTCAAAAGCGTCACAACTCAAAAAAGATAATCTTTTAAAAATTGTGAAACAAAAATGACATTTGATCATGTTCTAAGAATATATTCTTTTTGCTGATATTATTTAGTCAATTATTATTTTCTGTTAAGTTGAAAAATAATGTTTTCCCTCTTTGGAAAACTTACTTTCTTGAGTTGTGTCATTTTTTAAGTCAGGATGCGATATGATTTTTTGCTTGATAAAAATGAAGCATATCCATTAAAATACATATTATAAAATGTGTCCATTGATCCTAGAACACGAAGTCCAAAATCAGGTCATAAGACGTTTTTTGCTAATATGTCTTTAAGATGTCTTTTAGATATTTTATGACTCGATTTTAGACTTTGTGTTGTCTAGGATATTTTCAGTGGACGTACTTTATAATTGTATTTCAATGGACATACTTCATCACAAGCAAAAAAATCAAGCAAAAAATATTAAGATTGAACTTTGGACTTTGTGTTGTCTGGGAAGTTAAACACTGGAAAAAGAAAAATTAATACAAGTTCTTTTAAATACAAGCTGATTATTTATACAGTATATCTACCGTGTAAAATTCTCCGTGTAATTCAATACCATTTTATTATATTTATCCATGAAATTTTTTTATACGAAGATAACATACGTGGGAAAGTATAAAATTTGATTTAAGATTCCAGACTTAAATGTGTTTCGTAATAATGTTATTAGGAATCGTTATCTGAGATGAGGTTTGTGCAGAAGTATTCGGAAAACGAATCGTGCAATTTTTTCGTAAGCCAGGAACATCAAGGCGGCTGTGAGTACAGTCTGTAAAAGTTTGGCCTCCATCCCTTTATACAAGCCACTTATTCCTTGCTTCCTGCGTGCAAAAGTTATGCGTTTAACTTAAACTTGCGCGCTTCACTATGCATTCTTAGAAATGCAACGACAAAATGTAAAATAGATACATCGCCTATTCATGTAGTATTTATACTTACTTCAGAATGTAAAATAGTATTTGCAATGTGCCTGCATCTGGAGGTAGATTAGGATATTTGTCTCCATGCTGAAATTACAATAATTTGAAAGAGAGTGATTAAAAAATATTTTTTCTACTTAAATTTATTTATTTTTCTCAATCAAAATAAAAACGTCAGTAATGTCCGATACCCTCAACTTTGTTTGCACAAGCTGCAAAGGATATGTTATCCACGTGGCAATCGTTTTCGCTATCGCTCCCATAATAAAGAAAATCCATGCCGGTGGTTGAGCACCGTCAAGAGATGCGATGACTCTTCTCTTAATGCTCTCGTATGTCATAAATTGGATGGCTGGATTCACCACAAGCATAAGACTCGGCATCGTTCCCGCCCACAGTTTTCTCAAACCTTCGTACTTCCATATGTGCACAAGACCATCTGTAAAATGTCATATTAAAAAGTAGTAGTCTAATAATTAGCATATATAAACAGAAGGGATTTTACAATTAATACAAAATACAAATGAACTCCGTTCAAAAATATCTTTAATATATCTTTAATTTAGAAAGTTATTGGTTTCGGAATTATATAAATTTGTCTATTTAAAAAATTATAAAAAATAATTCTCTGTCCAAACCAAAAATTATTTGTCATAAACTTCAGAATTATTCCGGATGATACATTATTTATATAATTTTCGATCGAATGTGCTGACCGTTTATTACTCGAGATTATTTTTGCATTTATTAGCATAAATATAGATACATATAAATATATAATATGTAAATATATGTATAAGATAAATAGTAAATTTTGATTATGATAATATGATAATAATAAGAGATAATTCTGAAAAAGAAGAATAATTTCTTTATTTATCTCATTGATAATGTTTTCAATTATGAATTTATAATTATCTCTATAAGTATTTATCCGCGTAACATAATGTCACGCTTATCATAATTGTTTCAAATAATAAATTTCAAATAATAAAGCAAATGAGCGACAAATGAAGCATGGTTCTGTGAATACACATGTTGACTTACAGTGAATGTATCGTTAAACAGAGAATAAGTAACGACATTATTAATGCGATGCATTAATATCGTTACATATTGTTTAAATATAATATTGGTATTTAAATAAACCTATTGTTACGTATTGTCGATATGTATTGTTTAAATATTTAAACAAAGCGATAATTGGAATTACCAAGTAAATTGAAAATACAAAAGTAATTAAAAATAAAAGTCATTATCGATCTACATGAATACTCGCAAATAATTTTCGTACAGAGTGTTAAGTTCGTACCCCACAGAGTAGTATATTCGTTGTTATTTCTTTCTGGATTGAGTCCAACGCCTCTCATCTTCAATCTCGTGTTTACAACCCATAGCGGTGTCGTGGTGAGAACGTTAATAACACCTGATACGAACAACACATATAGAGATAGAATATCCCAAGAGTTCTCACCAATGTTACATGTAGCAAAATTCTTCCGCTAAAGCAGAGTCTATATTTTCTTGAGAGAAAATTGAACGCCTATTTCTCTCTTGTCAATTTATCAATTTTCTTACAATCTAATATCTTTCAATGTTAATACATGATTACGTATCTTTATAACTAAATCTCCGATTAAAATTCTTCTTAGATTCTTTTTAAATGAAATACATGTTAAATAAATTGAAAAAGATGATTCTAAGTATTGCTTATCTTATTTTGGTTATTTTTCCAATTAATATTTTTTATTTCCAATTAGTATTTTTTCAATTCGGAAAAATACTATTTGAAAAAAAAAAATATATATATATATACAATTAATTAGAACAATAATTCCAAAAATAATAATAACTAAACAATAATAAAAAATTAAAACTAAAAATAATAACTAAACTAAACAGAAAATAATAACTAAACAATTTTCACTTCTTTGATTATTTGCGGAGTGAATTTGCGGATCCGTGAAATTATTCCGTGAAACATAGTTATTCTGTTAATGAGAAACGGTACCAGCGATTGACGCGAGAAGCAAGTCGCTGCCAACTGTTTGATTCCTTTTGCTTCTCAGCTCTTTTAAGCCGTGGAATGTGTAGAAATAAACAAAGTTACTCGCGCATAGACTCTGCAGTACAGGAACGATACCTCTGTACAGGGTATACCTTGAAAAGATGAACGATAGTTAAGTTATGTGCGCGTTTTAAAAATATGATAACGGAATAAATAATTTCTTATATCCACGTGTTTATATTAGAATCTGTCAATCTATCAATGAAAGAGAAACTGATTTCTCGATATATTTCTCGTAATTTGTACAACACATTTCATTTATTTATTCGTGACATGGAGTTCGCTTTGACTAAGCATAATATTTGACAAAGCATATATACATACGGTCCTTCTTTCGCAACGAGTTCTCGTATAGTCGCCAATGTATTTTTCGATTGGCGACCTTCTTCCACTGCAAGCAGAAGAATAGGTTAAAGAGATTACTGAATGAAGTAAGAAATGAAAGTTGTTTTTGTTGTGTGTGTGTGTGTGTGTGTGTGTGTGTGTGTGTGTGTGTGTGTGTGTGTGTGTGTGTGCGCGTGTGCTTGTGTATATGTGAATAATTATCATAATCAGTGTCGTTTAAATTTTTCACGATGTCTTGTAACACACGTCTCTATTCTCTGCGCGTATAAAATAAAATTATAAAATTTATAATAAATTTAGTGTCTTTCATTTCACAAATTTCTAAAAACATATTACATGTATTTTGCATGTTAAGCTCAGTTTAAACGATTTAACAATTCGCGTCAAATCCGATGTGTAAAATTCTATTTACAATTTTATATGTAATGCATTTTAATGTACATGCTTTATTTTAATATATGTACATTTTATGTATGTGTGTCTCCTAATTATTTTTTTAATATTTTACACGGCACACAAAATGTTAGGCTTCTATTTTGAATTCTGATAAATTGCAGATTTTTTAAACATATATAAAACTCATTTTATGTACATTTCTTTTATCATTTTGTTTCTCATTATATCAAATTGAATATGAAAATTATATGTTATTTATTCATGACATACAAATTAAATGAAAAAAAAAACGAATTAAATGTCTGCATGAATAAAAAAAACATACGCTTGAAAAGTGTAAATATCGATAATTAAAATGATAACAAAATATAGCATGTATTTGGCATTATGCAAGCATTAATGGTAACGAAATAATAACAATAAAGTAGCAGAATATTGTCCGGGAGTGACATCGCGTTTATTGAAATTAAAAGCTTGCTCGCCGAGTCACATTTCAATGCATCGCGCAGAAAACGAGTGCATAATTGATTTGTCATGTATCCGACGGGCGCGAATATGCTTACATTGTAAACGGCTTCGCACGGTATCCAATGGATAAAAGGTTGCCATCGCGACGACGCTACCCTGAAACGAATGTCGAATTGTCAAAATTATTCCACGGCGATAACACGGGGTAACACATGTAAAGATTTCTGATGCGTAAAATATAAACTCACCGCTGCACCGGATATTGCATGCACCAGCGTATCGTACGTAAAGATATTTCTATTGTGTCCACCCATTTTTACGGCGTTCTCAATGCGAGTTGTATTGCCAATTGTGTAATACGACACGGTGTTATAACTTGACTATCGTTACTCGCTACTTCAAGAAGCAATTAGCAATATCGCAGATAATGCGAATCAAACCTCGTTGAAACGACACGTCATCGTAGAATATTTTATCGATCCGATCGGCGCTTTTAAAACACTTTTCGATGAAATAATTCTTCTAGGAAAAAAAAACAGATGAATCAGATGAATTGAAATCGAGAGAAAGGTCTTCCAAAATTGAATACGTAATGTTCGAAAACAGAAAATTGTTTTTAAAATTCCTCATTTCGTAACATAATCATTTAGATAAATATGAAATGAAAAATTGTTAATTTTCGTAGCCAATAAAATAGTTATATTTCAAGTAAAAGGTTTATTTTATTTTCAATATTGTTCTTCGCAAGAATTTGACTAAGAAAAACATTTTGAAAAATTAAATACTTAGCAATTATTTGTTTTTATTTAATGTCATTAGCTATTTCCAATCAATTACTGTTTTCAAAACTTACGAGTATGTGATTCTGGAAAACACATCAATTTACTGATTCCTCCTAGCATGAAACGAATATTTTCGTCGCAGTTACCTTATCGAGCTCGTGGGTTCGACACAGATATAAATAAAATTATCTCCTTCCTCGCACGATTATTTTAAGTTAGCTCTTTAAATTTTGCGTCGAATTTGTTGCGATGTAGCTCACGATTACGCGACACATACTAGAGAGCGTTTATCCGCCGCGCGAATGCTCGCTGCGTGACGGACGAATGCACTGACACTACTGTTGGATAATTCTGTGGCGATGGCACTTATATAAGAGGAAGACCATGACACGCGCGTTGAGTGCTGGCCTTCGCAACTCGCGCCTGGCTAACTTGGCTTACGACTGCCGTCGAGCCACAATGTAGCGGTGCGTCGCGTGCGTTATCTCCGTGTGAAAAAATTACAATGATGTTATCAGTTGCGCGGCTACCTGAACGTTCCGTTGTCCACTCACGTTTTGATACTCATACTCGAGCCATCGCCGTATTTCGACGTGGTCGACAGGCGCATGTAATGGCCAACACGCTTGCGCTTTAAAACGCGTGTTTAGGAGTGGAGTGGTCGATGTGGGCGATGTAACGGCGTGCATGCGCGTTGGCGAGAGGGTGATTGCCGGTGGTATATATAGCGATTCAACCCCTCTGCCTCGAAAACGGCGGAAAAGGGTCAAACGAGATCTCGAAACGCGGAAATTGCGCGAAAACACGCGCTGCCTTCTCGAAACTCGACGCTCCGTTTAAGTCCCAAATGCTTATAATCTGGATTTTAGCATTTTTATATAATGTTTTCAAAGTCATAACGTGCATATAAGAAATCAAATGCGGAAATTATGCGAAGATACGCTTTGAAAGCGTGACGAAAGCGTTGTTTTTCAAACGTTAATTTCACTTTCGTAATGTATACCAAAGAATTTTTTATAAATAAAAAACAAGTAATTTATGGGCTATAAAAATTGCGTAATGCACTTTTTTAAATTAATGTCTCAGAGATGCGTTTATGCATATTATTTACTATTTTAATATCTTATATCTTAATCTTAATTTTTAATTATTTTTAATGATTTTATTTAATTATAATTTAACAGTTCGTTAACAATTATTCTAACAGAAAAACGTATCAAAATCTAATGTATATTATATATTTATATACATATATATATATGCAAATATTAATTACGTTTAGTCGTATTAAATCTCGTTAATAGAAAATTATTAATTAATAGTATATTACGCTTAGATGTTACAATTATGAAGGTTTTCATTATATCCACACTTTTGTTTTTTATTGCTTTTATTGTCCTTCTAACTAATATTTGAAAATGCCATGTAAAGATAAAAAATTTTCATTTTACGTCTAAGATATTTTTCAATATTCTGATATCAGGTTTTTTCGTAATAAAAGTCTTTTAAGAAAAATAATGCTGCATAAACATGAAATAAAATTTTAGAATCGATATCGTCTTAACAACGTATATTGCAAAGATGCAAATTGTGTGACGTATAGAGACCTCCAGTGTATCGCACACTGTCTGAAATTCTCCAAGTTCTTGTCAGAGTTTAATTAAACATTCCATGAATTTCCGGGAATGCGCGCATAGTGCATTTACGTCCTTCTCCTAAATCGAAACCGCTGTCAATGCGTACGGCGATGGCTCTTTTTTCGAAGATTCTGCGAGCCGTAAATCATTTTTAAAAGCATAAATTGCGTTTATAATTTTAGATTGCAGAAGTTGAATAGCCATTTCAAATCTTTCACCGAAAGTTTTCCGCAAAAAATTTTCATACACAGGTAATATATAATTTCATATGATATAAGTCGTCAGTAAAATTAATATTTATACATTTATGCTTGTCTGTTTATCCTCCTCAAGAATCGGGTTAGAAATAGATGAAACTATTTGTTAAGACAAATCGTGACAAGATAAAAAAGTAGATATACATGAATAAAATCAACAATAATAAATTCAATAAGATCGCGTAAGTGAATCATACAATTAAACGAAGAAGAAGAGTCAATGATGCACTGTTGAAAAATTTGTGTTAAATTCAACACATTTCACATGTCCCAAACGGTCCACTCAAATTTTTATGTTAAATTGATGCAAGATGAATATGTTAGAAAGTAACACGAATATTATGTAAAAATTATTACAAAAAATATAACACTTTGACAATATTTGAAAACAATTTGTGGAACATTTATAATATGTTAACTTTACACGTACTTTATCTTTGATTCATTTATTTTAAAATTTATGTTTTCAAACTACATTATTTTTAAGTTATTTGTTCACTTATTCATAAATTATGTTATTTTTACACTAAGAAAAGTTAAATATCAATTTAACACAAAATTCAAATAACAAAATCACATTATGTTAAATTAACACTCGAATATGTCATAAATTTAACACAAAAATTTTAAAAAGACTGTTTTTAATACAAATACAAAATGTTTTTTTACTGTGCACGATTCTCAAGGCAGTATCTTGGTTGCCCAATAATATTTATATAAGTTTGAATTTCAGACTGAAAAAGTTTGAATTTGTATATATAAATTCTCTTTCAAATTTATGGCAACCAAAATCCAGCCTTGACTGTCATTGGTCTTTTTCTTTGTTTAATTGTATGAATAAAATTAAATTAAATATAAAATATAAATATTTAAATTGTATATCAATGTGAATCTTACAGTTTGGTTTGCTTTGTCGAGGAGTTGATTTTCTTATATGAAATAGCGCTATAATTGCATCACAAGGATTATAATTATTGTAATAATTGTATCATAAAATAGCTACTTCTTAAAGTGTGATTCTTTCAGAGAAAACCGTAAAATATAAAGTATATTAATGTTTACTTACCTCTTGAAGAGATAAATAACGTTAAAAGTTTATTTACCTCTTAAAGAGGTAAATAATTATATACGGAACAATATAAATTATTAAGTCTTTTATTAAGTCAAGCTAAAAGAAGATCCTGGCGTACTTTGATGCCGTATTTTTAACACGGTTACCTCGGGTGTACCTATTTCCGTGCGTCGTCGCTTTCAATCGAACAACGAAAACTCATTCACGTCTCTTTGTTTCAGTTTTATTGAACTCAAACTTGTAGCTCTCGAGTGACACAAAAAAGAGGCTTTTCTATGACTTTTAATATCTGATATCATTGAATAACGCGTATTGATTCTTTTTTATTGAAAAAAAAATCCGAGAGAATGCACGAGAAACGCAAAGGGTCGATATTAATTACGAAAGTACATTTCCCATTTTCCGTATATCAATCATGTCGATTAAACAGCGCGTCAATTAAATATCAATTAAATGTCAATTAAACGTTAAATAGATATTAATGAAATATCTAGCGCGTTTTTTCAGACAAGTTTCATTTGCTTGTAACCACGGATCGAAAGTGCTCCCATTGAAATTACTTCGATGCACAATTCCCGAGGTTTTCTCGAAAATGTAATGAACGCGCGCGTATCGCATTCATCTCGTTATAGCGACTATTTCTATCGTCGCCATATCGAAGCGCCATTAATATCTGAGAAAATTTAACGAGTTATCGACGAAACCAATAAGATAGAGTACTTCGCCGGAGGGTGATAATCAACAAATCGCAGCCCGCGGCGCTAATGACGGAAATCTGGTTTTAAATCAATTTCTCATTCGAGGCAATCGGAGCAAGCGATTTCTCGCCCCGCGGATCGAACTGTTGACGCGGGCGGTGCCAAAAACGTGAAGTTTGCGACCGCGGGTATTTCAATATCCGCTTCGTTTCGGGGGGAGGGGGGGGCGTAAGTACGGCTGAGAGAATCGTGCAAGGACGTGGAGAAAATGTCATTTATTCGATACAAAATGCGAACATGATTGTGACATGTCGCGACTAATCATTTCTTTTTTTGTTTTGCTTATCTTTGCCCACTCGCAGCGATGTGGCTCCGATCGAACGAAGCTTCGCGCTTGTTTTCAGTTGGAATCGACTTACGGGCTGCCTAATTGGTCAAATCGATTGTATCTTAGAGAGTAACTATAGCCGAGTCTATGGGAAGAGAAAGAATCCACATCTCGAGTACTCGCGCGCACAGAGAGATCTACGTGCCTATAATATTTTATCGTTCGAGATGAGCCGTAATGTAGGAAAAGTATAATGTAACCTCTGTAAACTAAGACGGATAAATTTCAGAGAGATCTTATTCGTTGAAATTCGTGTCTTATCGGATATACGCAGAAAGAATGGTTTTGCTAAAGTATCTAAAAATTTAGATATAGATAGAATAGATTACTAGATACAGATACAGATCTGAAAATAATTTTCTTAGGTCATCAAAAATTATTAGGCTCACTGGTTGCCAGAAAATCAAAATTTTTTTGCAGCATTGCTCATTATGCTCGAGCGTCCCACATAATAATTTTGATGGTTCAACAAAATTATTTTCAGATCTGCATTTAGTTAAATTTTTAGATACCTCAACAAAATCGTGCTTTTCATCACATAATTTTATATCATAGAAGAAAAGCTAAAACTGCGTAGGAGGTTCACAAATAAATTTTTTGTTATTGAGCGCGGAGTTTTCGGATTTAAATCTATATACATTTTTTTTAACCTGATTACGTTCTAAATTGCATACGCAATTTGATGGTACGATAATTTTGCGCTCGCCCGATGCATTTCGACAAATTCGAGATGCGTAGAGGTCGGGACACGGAAATATGGATTGATTTGTACGCATGTGGTACGTAACGCGAGTCTCGTCGTTAACAATGTCCCATTGATCGCGCGTGTTGAAAGCGGCAAACCGAACTGAAACGCGAGATATGCCGTGAAAGTAATGATATTAATTTGAAGACTATCCTTAACGAAAATTACGCAAGTCGATATAATACATTCATGTATGCGCGGGAGATTCAGCGGAGGGAACGACGCCTACGATCAAATATTCGTACCTTGAATCAAGTGCTATTAATGGAATTACAACGCTCTTATGCGGAAGTATAAACGTCGCTCCTTCGCGTGCCGAAGCTCGAGTAAGGCTACGATGGGCGCAGTTAACTAATCCGGTAAAAAGCTTTCTCACCGCGTTTCGCAATCTCTCTCATTACTGATACAACGCTAACACTTGTCGACCTCTCACTCACGATCGCGCAAATCAATCTTCGGAGATTCTTCGTCGAGAATAATTTCGATAAAAATTTGTACCTAATAAGAGGAGTACACTCTTCCTTTCGTGCGATCCGATCATCTCGCTCCTACCGGAGGACCCTCCGGTCGAGTGTCAAACGACCTCGTCTGTGTTAGTTGAGGTATCGATTTCTCGTTTAACGTTCAACGTTTTGATCGACAACGATTAATTAACGTAACGGCTTACCTCTCTCTGTCTCTTTCTCTCGCTCGGTCGCATCTTAAGTTAATTATACGTGTTACCTTCGGGACATTATGCTAAAGCTATATTCCATTAATTAATTAAGGCGAGTAGCGTGGTCGATTTAAATATGATTTCCCCTTGGCGATCTTCGTTCGCGAGTACTCGCTTCGCTTCGTCTTCGCAGTGAAGTCTGACAATCGTAAACCTGGAAGTTTCAAGATTCACACTATTCACTATCATGTAAGGTTTCTGTTGAACAAATTTAGATATCTCTATTTTTCTCGTCTCGCTGGAGGTAATAGAAAGATATTGTTTTGTTAAAGATTTAAATAATGACAGTAAAGTGTAGTAACTTAATATGAGCACGTACGACTTTGCTGAACTAAAAATTTAGCTAAATGTTGAACTATCAAAATAATTATGTAGGAAATTTAAAAATAATGAGCAATGCTGCAAAAAATTTTGATATTCTAGCAAACCAGTTTGAATGTTGTATCCTACATAATTATTTTGATAGTTCAATATATTGGGTCATAAATAATGCGGTTTTTTTATATGTGAGGAACCCATTGACCCAATTTGCTGACTTTTCCGATGCTACGAAGGTGTCGATGAATAACCAAATTCAAGCTTCTCGGCTAGTTTCTCAACAGTTACGATGGGATTTTGTTCCACCAGGGTTTGCAGAACGTCCTCGAGCTCTACGGATCTTCCAGGACGAGGCTCGTCTTCTAGGCTGTAGTTTCCGGCTTGGAATTTCTGTAACCACCGTTGACATTGGCTTACGCTTATTGTCCGATCCCCATATACTGCTTTAATATTCCTCGCATTTTCCCCACGTTGCGTTGTTACTTTTATTGACCTCACAAAGCAAAATATGCCGAATATGCTTTGTCACTTCCATTAACTTTGAAAAAATAATTGTTAAAATCGACCTGCACTCTTCAAAACTTGCATTAAGAATAAGAACAAGGTAAGCAAGTTGTGCGGGTAGTTTATTCCCTCCCTCTCTGACATTTAGTTCATGCAATTGGAAAAACTGCATTATTTATGGAATGACCCAATAATTATTTTCAGATCTGTATCTAGCTAAATTTTTAGATACTTCAACAAACCGTTCTTTGTAAGAATAAAATACCTCCTGGAAAAACATAATAAAATTATAGAGACAAAGATGCGAATGTTAGATAATAATACTCGTTTCCGAAGATCGCTCTCAAACGCGTTATCATCATATTTCTAGAGATTTGTCCGCGTGCGTGAGAATCGTTTGCAATATCACTGTATCGAGCAGGCCTTCCTGGACTCCGTTCTTCCTGTTCTAAGCGTGATCCTGGATCCTGGCGTATTGTTCTCGTTTCCGGCCGCGAGCGAACACGTCTTCGTTCGCATGATCATTAAGTCCGTCCTTATGCTGGGACGGCGCACGTTTGGCGCCACGACGCCGCAAGCGTCGCTCAATCGACGCTTTATACTGAGGGTAGCTTTGTGTCGCGGCTGAAAACAGAAGCGTCGCATTTTTAGGCTTTTCAGCCAACACGAAAAGTATCGATTAAACGAATGCTCGTTCAATCGATCGTAACGCGACTCCAGGCGAGCAACATCGTGTCTCCATCTCTTTGTCGGCTCTAATCGGATTTTCCGCAATTGGATTTCAATTACAGAAACGGCTGATTAATTTCGAGAAAATTACACTATAATGAATTACTTCACGCCCCATTGAGCGCTGTATTGAACATTATTACGTACCTGCGACGGCGGTAACATGGTCGGCGAGCCAAAGGTGAGCGGTACTTTTCTATGATGATTCGGAGCCATCTCGAGAGGTAGACCGGCCACTACGAATAACTGATAAAAAAGTTCGTCCACGTGATAGTTCCGCTTCGCGGAAACCTCCACGAAGATGCAGCACTCGTCCTGACTCACGCAATATTGCTCGGCCTCCTCCACTGTGACCGTTCTGCAACGAACGCAGGAAACTTGTCGGTAAAATAATTGTGTTTCAAAGACGCAACGATGAGACGGTTATTTTGGGAAGATCGGGATCGAGAAAGAAAAAAAAAAAACGTACTTTACATCTTTATCACATTTGTTACCCACGATGACCATAGGGACCTTCAGACTGTAGTGGGTCCTTCTGCTCTTCGTGGCACTTTGGGTCGCGCTCACTTTAGTCTCGAGAATCGCCTCTCTCAGCCTGATGGCTTCTTCGAAGGACTCCCGACAGTCCATGCTGAACACCACGACGAAGAGGTCCCCTGAGAAATCGGTTATCGTTGTCGGAACTGACTAAACGTCGTCGTCCTCGATCGCGCGGCGAACTTTATTTACTACTATTTATCCTCAAAACGCTGAATTGTTGGATATTAAACGAGAATATTATGATAAATACGCGCGCCGAACGAATTGTATATTTTCTCGGGCGAGTTTACGTAATGATTTTTCCGCGACACGTGCGCCAACACACACGATTTCGATTTGTCCTCTCTCGCGCGCTCCCCTTTCGCGCCCCTGCCATGCGGTTGCAATTATTTCGAACCGGACAGAAGTCGTTACACGCCATTGCATACGGATTAACTATAACGGTCACGCGAGTCACATGCGCGACACGCGTGTGTTACAGATTATGAATATTTATCCCGACGGATTTATTTCCACATGGAGGAAATAAATGCGACCCTTGTATTTATAAATCTACCCTGACGACGGTAGTAAATGGCGTAACGATTCCGGGTCTTGTGTCTATGAGCGCGCTGTTACCCGCTTGTTTCCAACAAAAACGCGCCGCGAACAAAAGGGCGAGTAGGATCAACTAGCTGTTCTCGTGGATGGACAAAAAGCTCGTCCAATGGGAAACTCGGCGAATGGAGCGTATGGAACATAAGCTCGGTAATAACATCACTTTGCCGACACGTACCGCTCCACTTGGTTTTATTATCGCATATCCTCTCGCTAAAAGATGCCGCTAAGTATCGCATGTAATAATAACGTAATAATAACGTTGTCGTTAACTATGCGTTAATGATACAGGGACTCTAAAGAGAGACCTCAACTCATTCTCGTTTTGCCATCAGGAATTTATCATTATTAACATTATAATTATTATTATTATAAATTTAGCAATTATAATCAGTAATTAATAATGTATAATAATTATTACATTATACGTCATTAATAATTTCATTACTTTTATTTTTCTTATTAATTTTGTGAAGCGCGCGGCAAAGCAACTTAATATATGTATTAAATGCATACGTACGCCTCTAATTATCGATCTAGTGACATAGAAAGATATGTCACTCTCGCGTGTGAACTCTACGACTTCTCTTTTTCTATCAAGATACATCTATTATATAATTCAGTCACGAAATTGTAATTGTAAATCCGCTAGTATACGCAGTTAAACGTATAAAATTTAATTAAAATTAATTTTAAAAAAGTATAAAATTTAATTAAACTTGATGAGACATCTTCGTGATGTCGCTTGTCCTAAAATCTGTTACATAACAAAGTTGATCTTTGAATGTACTTCCGAAAAGTTGTTACGATTTGACTGTTTTTTAGCCTAAATACTTATTTTACTTAGTAAATAAGATCCCAAATAGATTTTTTGACGCATACGACCCCTCCGCTCTCAGCCCCTCCTCAAAGGTAAAACTGTTTTTGTTAATTATTTCAGAAAATATTTATTGTAAAAGATTGTCAAACAAAAAAATAAAGCTTATAAAAAGCTCTACAAATAAGGTCCTATTTTTTTACGTATTTTACCTAACTTCAATATTTTAGTTGTTATTAAAAAATTGTAAAATCAATTTTTTATGTGTGGTCTGATGACAAGTGCACGAATGCCCGGAAACGAGTAGTTTTTTAAATATTCAAATTTTTGTTATGTGGCTAAATGAACAATAATTTTCACACAAGTGGAAATGAGTAATTTAAATGTTATGGGCCATAGTTTTTCGGTCGAAAAGAGAAGCGAGATTCCACATGAGTTAACAACTTTCCACGCAAAGCGAAGTTCAACGCAAACGTATGTGTCTAGTTTTCTGATGGTGGAATCCCTCCTCGTAAGGGAGACGGAACGCACTGCTTCCGTGCATACACTTTTCAACGCAAAGCGAGATTCCACATGGGTTTACAACTTTTCACGCGAAGCGAGGTTCCATTATGGGTTGACAACTTTCCTCGCAAAACGAAGTTTAACGCAAACCTATGTGTTTAGTTTTTTGATAGTGGAGTCTCCCTTTGAGGGAGGAGGGGGGGGGGGTGGAACTTACTACATCCATGCATACACTTTACAATGTGAAACGAAGTTCCACATGGGTTTACAACTTCGCGTGGAACTTATGTAAAATCGTTAAATAATAGTTATTCATTTAGTTACATAAATTTAAATATTTCAAAAAATATTTATTTCCACACATTCGCACTTGTAGCATTCGATCACAAAAGTTGATTTCACAACAGTTTTTTTGATGATAACGACTAAAATATTGAAGTTAGATAAAATATGTATAAGACCTTATTTGTATAGCTTTTTATAAGCTTCATTTTTTTGTTTGACAACTTTTCTCTGTGCAATAAATACTTTCTGAAATAATTAACAAAAACAGTTTTATATACCTTTGAGGAGGGTTGGAGCGTTTGAGCAAAAAATCCAGGAATCTTATTTACTAGGTAAAATGAACATTTAGGCTAAAAATCGGAGCTATAATAGCTTTTCGAAAGTTTATCTTGATCTTCTTCACAAACACAATTTCCAAATTTGAAAGACCATTTCGTTCACCCGTCCAATTCATTTAGTTCCATTTCATTCACCCTTCCAATTTATTTAGTTCCATTTCGTTCGCGAGAAACTTCGTCGACGAACTTTTTAGAAAAAATCCGACCTCCATATTTCGAAAATCTTGTGGCTCGCTTCGTGGCTACCACATGGAGCATCGCGAGACATCTTACTCCCGCGAAACACGCCAGGCAGGCCCGATATTGTCCTCGCCGCGAGATGAAAATATATGTATGTCAGCCATTATGCCGCAAAGTTCGTGTCTTTGGTCGTGTCGAAAGGAATTCTCTCGTCTCGCAACAGCCGGAGCCCCGTCCTGAGGCTCATTGTCTTCGAATCGGGGTCATATCGCGTATCTCCGTATTCAAGCGTATTCCGACAAGGGATTCGCGGCTCGCAAAAATCTTTTTCACGCTTCGCGTAAGTCGATCTCTCAAACTAGATGAGTGATCGTTCGCGAAAAAGCGATGACGTTTTTTTTTTTACAACACGGTTGTTTACAGCTATATTGCAAATGTCAAGAAAAATCGAGAACAGCTGCAATTATAAATTCATAATCGAGACGCACGAAAAAAAGATTTTTTTTACGCCGCTAATGCGATCGCGGACCATTGTTATGCGCGAAATGTTTTCGGCAATCGGCCGAATCTGCGAATTATTAAGAGATCTCGGTGGAGCGTTGCGAAAAATGCGAACGGAGGGGAACGTGGAGTCGTGACTCGTTCGATCGAATGCGCGGAATTTCCGTCGGCACGAGCGCGCCGGACGGAATACAAAACTGAACACGCCGCGATGAAATTCCCATCGACGGTGGCTCTCTTGATTTCCCGCACATGCGGATGGCAATTTAAAAATTCTTCGGATTTACGTGTCTAATTTGACCGTTCACTTTTACGTGAGGTCAACTTTATACTGGCAACATGCAACGATACATGCTCGCCGTTTCCAGGCGAGTGTAGCGCGATAACTGAGAAGCGATCAATTCTGTCCGATGCAATTTGTGCAAACTCCGCTTAAAACAGCGAATCGGAGTGACTAGATCCCGCGAGCAAGCTGCTGCTACCAAAACTTTTAGATCGCATAAATTTCAAAGAGGATTATTAACAATTTTTTTGTATTACAATTTTTCTGATTATAAAATTAGGAAATATCTTTTCTCGATCATCAAACATTTTTACTATATTTTCAAAATAAAATTATTACGAAAATCTTGTGTAAGAATAGTTCGTGGAAAGAACGATTTGCTGAAGTATCTAAAAATTTAAGACAGATCTGAAAATAATTTTGTTGGATTGCCAAAATTATTTTATAGTACGCTCAGGCATAATATTTGTTGCTGCAAAAAGTTTTGACAATTTAACAGTTTAACAGTTTGATCGTCCTACATAATTATTTTGAGTCTAACAAAATTATTTTCAGATTTGTATCCAGCTAAATCGTCCTACATAATTATTTTGAATCTGACAAAATTATTTTCAGTTCTGTATCTAGCTAAATTTTTAGATATTTTAGCAAAACTGTTCTTTTCATAATAGCAATATAATAAAATCGAATGAATCAGGTGACTGTACTTTTAATGCATCGCCACACTTGTCAAATTTTTAAATGCAGAATCGATTTTCGTCCCAGATGAGAGAACGTGCCGCGCTATATAGTAATTTACAATTGTCTCACTAGATAGTGTCTTGCCAGATCGTTTTGGGAATTGTATACGATGCATAGATCATAACTTAGATTTCTGCGCCGGTCTACGCGACGCTTGGTATATATGTACATATGTCCGAGCGTAAATATGTATTTTCAGTTGGGACGGCTTGCCTTCCATCTTGACAACCGCGATACTGGTGCAATTGTCGCGCATCCAGTGACAGCACGGTACGATGTCAGGTTAACGGGTACAGGTGGCAACGCGACATGATGAGAGACAAGGGAGATACGGTGCAAAACCAGCAAAGCACAAACGGTCTCGTATACACAGGGGCAAGGCTACAAGTGGCGAAGAAAAGGGAAAGTGAACGAAAATGAGTTATCGAGCGAACGTACTCCCTCATATGTTCCACGTTTTCACAAACACAACGTTCTTCGATACTGTCAGCCACTTATCCTCGTCTCATCCCTCGTTCCTCTCTCGACTCGTGAATATCCCAATTTCGTTTAACACATTGAATATTGTGACAGAGATTGACTATAATACTGTCTCTCTAGTATACAGGTGAAATGTGATCAATCGTTCTTAGGGGATTATATGTATCACCTATAAACAGCTTCAATCATGCAAAGTAACATTGAACAGTTTATCAATCAGTTTATATTATATTGTTATCAAAATTAGAGCGATAAGAATTAGTCGAAGAAAAGAAATATTATTAAAAATAATCTCGATTATCCAATTCTTTAATAAAATATTTTTAACAGAATGACACGAATAAGAAATAAATAGATCAACTAAAGCAAGCTGCTTTTCGTCTTTATGAATTTGATTTCAATCTTAAATTCTTAACTCTCTAGGGGCGAGAGACTAAAGTGAACGTTGCTCATGTTCACTTTAAAATTAAATTTGGAATAAATTGAGTGTAAATATACAGTACAGATCTGGGATCTGGGGGATCCCATCTGGGATCTAGGGATCTGTACAGATTATATTTAAGAACTAAAAATGGAAATATATGTAACATTGAACATTAAAATATGGTATTTCTAACCGTCAAAAAAGTTGTCGATATATATATATATATATATATATATAGAGTTTAAATCAAATTAATAAAGAAACACCAAATATGGTTAAAGCTCTGGATTTTGATGCTTAATATTTTTATGTAAATTTAAATGCATTTTTCACAGTTTACAAACTGCTGATTACTGTCGAACTTGAAATTCACAAATTAAATTATTTCAATAATATGATGTTACCAGCATCTTAAGATACTACAAAAAATTTTATTGCAAAAATATTATCTCAGTCAGAGTTTGAAGTCCGACAGTAATTGGCGCGCAGTTTATTTGTGAAAAATGTATTTAAATTTACATAAAAATATTATTAGGCACAAGATTCAGCCTTGACCGTATGGCGTTTCTTTATTAATTTATTTATATAACGGTCCAATTTAATTTATTGATAAAGTATACATTGATAATTTTTTATTTTACAACGAATTTTTTAAAATCAACAAAAAAAGTTGTTTTTTTGTGACAAGATGGTGCTATCTCTAGAAGATTAATCTGTCTCTCAAAAATTAAATTTTTACAATGTTGAACATGTAATTTTCACTTAGTCTTTTGCAAAATTAATTGAAACTACATGATACTCGTGTAATTTCATATTTGAACATCGCTAAAATTCCGGTCGACAGTCACCCCGGGCAGTCTCCCTCAAACTTTTCCCGTGTACGTAGGACGTAGTGAACTATCGTTGAGGATATTGTTGAGGATATGAGATTTCGTCGAAAGTCGTGAAACTTGCGAAGCGCGAATCCGACGACGAGAAATGCTCGTTTTCTCCATAGGTACGGTTTTAGACGTTCTTTCGCCACGAGGAACGAAAGTTTCCTCGGTCGTTGAGGAAAATATTAAGATAAATGTACGATATTAATCTTTAGCATCATTTCATATAAACCGCGTTCCTCTCGAACGCTTAAAGATTTACGAAACTATATTCACGGCAAAAAAGTGTCTGGGTCTTTTTTTTCCATCTATCTACCGCAGTCTGGCGTATTCTCATACAAAATGCATCGCGGTGCATTTGCAACACGTCACTCGCTAACGTGCAATTTTTTATCTGCTCGTATAAGAGTCAAATATCCATTAATTCTTCTCGAATCAATTTTCGCGGTGATAAAAGCGGGATGCCACTGTCGAGAATTAAATTTTTATATTCGGCGGAAATGTGCGCGAATACTTTGCGGCATCTTGAACGCGATGTCTACTTGTGGGCGGAGCAGCGCATTTCTCTGGGGAGGTAAGCCGATGGACTTACCCGTCAGGAAAGACAATCGTCGCATCGCCGGAAACGGATGGTTTCCGCTCGTATCTAGAAGATCAAGCTGATGAATCTCGCCTCTGATCCTGTAGAGTTTTCTGTGAAAATCTTCTATCGTCGGCGTGTAGCTCTCCTCGAATTTGTTGAACAGAAATCTGAAACGTGAGCGGCAACGATTTCATCTACACGGGCGCATCGTTATTTTGAAGTCTTTGCGGTTTTTTAATTCTTCTTTCGCCCGTTATCTTTCGAGTTTCAAATTTCAATTCCATTTTCCAAAAATTTTTTTCAATTAATGGATAGAATGTCAATTTTTCACATCGGTTAATAAATAGAATATCTCTAATTTCTATAATAATTCTATGTATTATAAACAATTTAAAAAGAGATTTAAAAATCCAAAAGTTGATTATGTAAATAAATTTTCCGATACGGGAATGGTAAACACGAGATTAATTGTAATACCAAATATTTGAAGAGTCACGTTTGTGAACGAGAGAATAAGCATCTGCCTCGATTTTTGAAGTGGGCGATTGCTATCTACCCACACACGGACAAAAAATTTGCTTAGCATGCAGGGATCGCGTAATTGCGGTCAATTTAGGATAGTCGACATAACTTCGGACCGACCGTACCGCGAATTTTCGACATTTCGCAGAACCGCCACATTAATCGACGTGCAATATCGGGGCAACGGCGAGGGATTTTATCGTCTCCTTAATAACTCGCGAGCTCTCTTTGGTTTTATTTAACGACGAGGAAAAAAACTATGATTAGGTCGCAATTTTAACGGATCGATCCAATTCGGAAGGAATACGCTTTTTTCCCGGGAACACGTAATGGCCAGTTCTTCGGTACCCTATCGCACGTTGGCAGCGGTCACATAACAATAGAAAACATACATAATGCGGTATGTAGTGGTGGGCCGGTAGTACGATTCAAAGATTAATTGAATGACATTGTTTCGCACTATTAGTAATCGATGTGTGAAAGAGAGCATGACGAACAGAATTTAGGAGGCCAAATGGATAAAGTGTGCGGAATATTAAAATGGAATGCATAGCGAAAGATATCGGTCAAATTCTGGAAAACATTAGGAAAGAACGATTTTGCTGAAAGATCTAAATTTTAGCTGGATACAAATTAGAAAAGTAATTTTGTTGAACTATCAAAATAATTATGTAGAACGCTCGAACTAGTTAGAATATCAAAATTTTTTGTAGCATTGCTCATTATTTTTAAGGTTCCAACAAAAATTATTTTCAGATTTGTATTTGGCAAAATTTTAAATCTCTCAGCAAAATTGTTCTTTCTGCGTAAGAAAAATTATAGAAGTTAAAAATAAATAAGCAAAAGATATAGAAAATGAAAGTTTCTATATCTACGTAATTAAATTTGGATAATATAAATAAATAATAGTATATAATATATGTAGTATATTATATAATATATATACACGGAAAGAGAACGAGTTTGCTGAAGTATCTAAAAATTCAGCTAGATACAGATCTAAAAATAATAAAATTTTGTTAAAATCTTAAATAAATAAAATAATTATTTGAATGAATCTAACAAAATTATTACATTTTCAGATCTCTAGCTAAATTTTTAGATACTTCAGCAAAATCTGTTTATAAAATTACGATGGAAAAACATAATAATAGAAAATAAAAACGAATGAAATCCTTGAAAAATGATAAATGATGATAGATAATGGAAGGAAGAGCATTTTGAAGCTGAATGCCGCGGTTTGCCAATTTCGGGCGTTTACCGTGCTACAATGGCGGTCTTTCCAACCCGGGCACTGCCGAGCATGACGAGACGATAGCAGTTGCGCGGCGGCGGTTTGCAGGCGTCCTCCTGCGACGAGGTGGACGCGGGACTCGGGCTGACGGGCATAGCGAGCATTCCATCCTCCGGGCCCGAGGGACCCTGACCTTCCACCAGCTCAGGCTCCGCTTTCGCTCCTCGCCGACCGCGAGCGTTGAGCCGATGCTCGGCGGGCTCGTCGGTTGCACTTCCGCTTCTGCAGAGCCTCTGCACGCAGCACAGAAGTCGGCCGCACGCCTCCAGCTGCGGAATTACACGTCCGTGAATGCGACATTAGCTCTTAATCCCATAGCACTTTTGTCACACTCTTGGGACATATGTATCTCAAAGTTCTTCTCGCATTCCCATTTAATTAGTGGTAATGGGATGGAGTCTGGCTGGAAAATAACTTGTATCTCATGCGACTCACAACACATAAAAAAATATCTTCTCAGCAGGCTACAATCCACTTAATGCTACAAATGCCCTGAGGCATTCCTTGATTGGTCAATTAGTAAAATTCTTTCTTCTAATTGGTCAATAAAATGCATCTCTCATATCCTCAGTATTCTAAATTTGTTTTTGAATTATATGTAAAGATTTGGAATATTTTTTTTTAATGCGAACGTTAACTAATGATAATATAAAAAATGTTTCAATTATAAAAGAATTAGTATTGCTTGCGTTTCTGGTTTTCGATATAAATTTCGACAGGTCATTTCCATTTCATAGAATAGAATTTCAACGGGTCACATCTCTCGCGAGACTGCATCACAAATTTCGGAAAACCCGTTGATTTCGCACAAATAAACGTTATTATATTTGTGAATTTAACATAGCGTTACTTGGTTTTTAGCATATATATATATATATATATATATATATATATATATATATATATATATATATATATATATATATATATATCGTTCAACTCAACAAACGATACCTCCAATATTTTCAAGTTTGAGTTTTCCAATAAATAAAAAGATAGCAACCACATGCCCAGACGACATGCAGGCGACGTCGTATTCCCAAGAAATCGCGAAGTGCAAGAAAAACGGAATGAATTCGAGATCCAAACGGAAACGTACGGAACACGAATCCCGATTGGATTTTCTTGAATTGATTCGTGGCGGAAGACTTCGACAAAAATACTTTTATTAAAGCGTCGAGGGAGAATAAAGAGAAGAGGCGAATGCTCCAGACACATTTTAGTATGCGAGCACTCTTGAATATTTCCCTGGCTTTCTGTTCCAATGTTAAAACACCCGGAAGTTGCTCGCCCCAACAATGGAGGGAAAAAAAGTTTCTTTTTCCGAAGATTAAGAGAATATGAAATATGGTCGTGATGCTATCGATATTTATTTTATATATTTTTCAATACAATCTTCATATAATTGTGCGATAGGTTCTCGTTGAATGTTGTGCATTTTATATTCACATATTTTATATTATATTCACATATTTTACGAAGTTTAACGAAAATGCTTGTCATATTGACGAAAAAGCTTAAAGGAGGCGTACTAAATAAACGCAGGAAACTTCGCGTGGCAGGATATAGGTATCGTGGGAATTGGAGGGTTCAGGTTCCTCAAATACGCTCAGGAATATTTTAAGATAAATTTGAAACGCTTTGCGCATCCTCGCACGTTCGCTGCATCACATGCGGAGTACACGCAAGTCTCGTAATTCATTTAACATTTATTTAAAAAATATTTACGTTTATCTCGTATGTTTTTATTTAAATGCAGTGTAATAAAATAGGAGGAAATGCAATGAGGAGAAAAAAGAAAACGTCATATTTTTGTAATCAACTTTTTTGTTAAAAAGAAGCTTCAAGAGGTCAACATTGTCAAATGCAGTGAATGCAGTTTATGAAAACCATTATAAAGTAAACCATTATAAAGCAAGCAAATAATTTTTTTTCTACATTTTCTTAAACTGATGCGTATCATTTAAAAAAGAAAAATGAACTTGCTCTCATCTTTTTATAAAATTAAATTTAAAAAAGTTCAAAGTTTAATTTAAATTTAAAGAAATTTAAAATTATTTATCTCAAAACTTCATATTGTATATTAATTAAAAACTTAACGTTGAATTCATTTTTTCATCGTGTATGAAAATTTACATCTCTTTTGAATACAAATGTTCCTCGAACGTCAATGTCAAGAAAGAGACTTTATTCACGTTCAAGAAGCACAGGTTCCACACACGAGAAACGATAACATTCTTCTTCTTCGCGTTCTTCGGAAAATTCACTCTCCTTGGATATTCATATTCGTGATCTGGACGCAGAAACTGGTAGGATAATAGAACGCGTTATATCCTTACCATAACGCCGTTCATTTCTAACTTGGTCGCGCTGAATGGAGGACTAATGATTGCAACGAAGCAAGTTCTGAATACCGCTTAACGCACGATAGTTAGAGAAGACCTATTAGGTGAGACAGAAACGGTGTTACTTCATGAATGATATCAGAGTTACTCGAGTCGTTCTAGCTAAGATTTCTCCTCAAAAGAAGTAAAATCAAGTAAAGGGTTTCGTTTACTGAAGTCTGAAATTTTAATGCTGCTAAATTTGTAGACACTATCCTTGTTTATAAATAATTATTTTTTGTAAATAATTATCCAATATTCTGTCGTAAATATGCATCAGTCCCGGAAGCATGGAAATTCATTATTGCATTGTCAATATTATATTAGTTAATTAATTTTCATTTCTCTTCAAATATAAATAAAAAACTGTTTGCAATGGATTTATTAAACGAGAATCTTTGTGAATGCGTTTCACTGAAAAATATATGAAGTAAGCTTGATGCTCTTGTCATCGTTGCTCAGCAAATTTACCTCTAGACAAGGCAGCGTGCCGCTTCGTGTGCCTCAGTTTCGAGATGATACGCAAGAGGTGAGGCTTTATAAATATTTAAATAGGACACCTGATGTCTACGTGTCGAGGGTGTGGGCCGCAATTATTAAAGTCTCCATTAAAATACGTCGCACGTATTTCCTTGCTCTCTCTTTCTCCTTTTTCTCTCTGTCTCTTCAGATGTGATAACTCATTTTAAATGAAATTGAACGTAAGTGGCGTTTCATCTTTGCCATCTTCTGCGACGGTAACTACGAATCACTTCGATACCGTTCGTTGCCGTTTAGCAAATAGCGATATAAATCGTACGACCGGTAGAACCTCGTCTTTATCTCGTTCTATCTTTATCGGTCGAACTCGTTTTTGTATTTAGGCCATTAACGCGTCGTTCAACTCTTAAATTTCCGAGCAAGATCGCAATTACTGACCGCATTGTTTCAGTGTCGAGGGCTATTGTTACCTCGATAATGGTTTATTTCTGTTCTGTGCCAGGGAAATGGGGTTACACTTTTTTGGTCGCACTTTAACTATAAACGTGCGCAAAGCAAAATACTAGGGAAGGTTTCGCGTATGTGTCGTCGGATCGTTTCTAGCATCATGTTTTACTTCGCCAGTATATAACGATAGCTATCCGTCTCACGATACGTCTCGGTGTTAGCGACATTTTCTGTACCTTCATTCGCGTATCCTTTCCTTTCGCCGTGCAAATATCCCTCGAAATAAAAGTCGAACGTGACCCTGTTAGTATTTTTAGGATTTGTGAACCGTTTCAGCAAAGTCGGTTAACTTTAATCTCGGAGACCCATTACACCTTTATTTTCTTCTAGTGTTGGATCGAGTACATAAGAAATCACAAGATTTATATATGCCGTCCCTGATTATTTCTGCGCGAAATTCCAGAGAGTCCAATTTCCGTTAAGCTCGAATTTACCTTTCATTGCCAACAAATTTTTGCTACTTTCTTTTTAATAAACAGATAAGCATCGCACACGTTTCGCCAAGCTGTGCGAAAGCTGTTCGTGAAGGCGCGAATTAATGCGCTGCGATATTAGATACGTGAATATGCTAACAATAAGTCGAAGCAATCTTCGATCGTGATTTTCATTTTAATTTCTCGACCTCTGTCGAAAATAGTAACAGCGATTCTTGAGGGAAGTAATAACTGCTTACGGTCTGGTTATGAATACTGCAGGTGGTAATAGCTTTTGATGGCACTAGAAACGTTAAACTGCGGGGACTATGTAAATGCAGACGTTAGTGCTCGTATCCCTTATCATTATCTCTTATCTGATACTTGCTCCGATCGAAAATATACAGATTCAGGCTGAGTTTATCTGATCAGCGCATCACTCGCGTATTCTTGCACCGGTTGGACATTAGAGATTCAGCCCAAAAGTGAAGAACGTGCAAGACTTCCATTACTCTTCTAGGATTAAATTGAAAGATAACCGTACGCTGTGGCTTTCATTATTTAACGATTGCGTTAAAAAAAAAGATCGACTTTTAAAAGAAAGATCGATTTTTTTCTAGTAAGATCCTACGTTCCAAAGAAAAAACGCGTCACGTTCGCAAGACTCGTTGGCTCGGCATATTTCGTGTTTACTATATCGTTTCATATATCGCGATGTGCCACAAGAGAGGAAAAATGAGCAACAAATACCTATATGCTATGCGTGTGCTATTGATTTTACGATTCCGCGCTACGACAAAGCTCTCGTCGGCACGCGAGGGTTTGAGAAACATTGATCTCTTAACGCCAGCGACCCGCCAGGACCTGATACAACCGAGCGACAAGGCGTATCGGTTGTGTCCGTAACCGTGTGCCAGCAACATCGGCAATCGGATTATCGCGACGCTGCTTCGCCCGTCCTCGACAGGACACGCGTTCGACTGTGTCGAACAAAGTTCCGAGTGTATCGCGGAGCGTTATCGCTCTTAATGCTACGTAGCTTAATCACACTAAGCGGATTCGCCCATCAACGCCAGCTAAACATCCGTTTAACAATTCAGTGACATGACATGTTCTGAGCGAACGACCGCCTGAGGTAATTTTTCGCGTGGCTTGTAGATAGGTTTTCCGAAGCTTAACGAAACTTACGATAATGTGCGCCTCTATTCCGAGACGGTCGATTATGCGATACACGATGTTTTGGACGTCGCAATAGTACCCGACGAACGAACGGAAATTCTGCTGTCCGCGCGTTTGCGTCTGCAATTGTTCGCCAGCGTTTATAAATCGTTCATATCGGTCCGCGTTATTTGCGCATTTTATGATGCACCGATATGTATTTTATTACCGTATATTTCGTTTGATAAACGATTAGAGCAGTATACTGCTGATGACAGCGTATTATGACATTTAATTTGTTCGTTAATCGTTTTTTCGTTAATCGTTTTTTCGTTAATCGTTTTATTTCATTCGATTCGTTAAACACGATTAAAAAACTTTCGAGCCTGCACACGCGTGGCGGACTGCCCTCCTATGTATAATCTTCGTCGCGGCGAGAACGGTGATATTACATGGACCTGGAATTATGCAAGTATATAATTACGGCATAAACGATTACTACGCCCCATTTAAGCCCCGGCTGATACCCTTTGCCGCCAGGTCGTTCGTTCTGATATCGCCGGTGCTGTAAGATGGTTGAAGCCGCCAGTTAAAAGACATTCCCTTGAGAGGGAAATGCTGGTTTCTTTCCTGAAAATTTTATGCGAAATCCGCTTTGAAATCAGGAGAAACTGCCGGGTGTTTTCCAGCAATAGCGTTTTCCGTTTGTTCTCCCGCGTAACGCGTCATACGCATAAGGCCTGTTCTTTGTCGCTGCGCTGGACTGCACTAAATCTTTCTATCTTGCTTTCGCCGAACTTCAAATATATATCTATTTCATTTTAAGTACAAGAAGTGTACGCTAGTTCAGCCACAAAGAATAGACAATAATCTTTATTATTATTAATATACAAAGAAAAAATATTATAGGCCTCTCCCCTATTTATATTTTATAATAACTTTGTTAATTATCAATATTTAAATTTAAAGCTTAACGCTTACATTTGTCAAAGTGTTCAATTGATTCTAGACAAAATTATGAAATATTTGTTACTTAGGACGCGTTATTTACAAAAATACGGCGATACTAATGGGTCAAAAAGAAACAGGAAATGCGCCCCCTCCACAAAAATAGATTTAAAAATTGATTTTGTTTAAAAAACGCAGTATTTGATTGTAAAATTATATGTTCACAAAAAATATGGCAAAAAATAGTGCAGAATGTATGCAATGTATATACATAATATTCTTCTGCATATGTAGGCTGCTGTCACTAAAAACCTATAGTATATGTAACGTAAACTCTAGATTAGCAGTACAATTGACTTATCGAATAAATCTTCGGAAACCTAGAAAAAGAGGCCATACGTCATCCTGTTTACATTAGCAAGCTGCCATACTATTGTTAACTTTGCATAAGTCTAAACTGTACTCTGTATAGTCAAATAAAATGTTAAATAACGAATAATTATTCAAGTCTATATGTATTCGTACAATAATGCGCCCAAAAATTAAGAAGAATGAGAATATATGTATAATTAAAGTATATTTTTCGATGTTTCGAAATATTCAAAAATAAAAATACATTGTAATAAATGCCTATGTATATTGGCATATTAGTGTTTGTATAAATATATATACATAACGGCAGGCTACTGAACAAATGATTCCAAAAAAATTCATTAGAATTTGCCGTCTAATAGCGAAGATATTGAGAGAAACCATTACACTTAGGGGATCATTATACTTAGAGAACCACAATACTATTTTTTCCTCTACTTTTTCCGTGCATCCAACAATGCAACGCACAATAACATCGCTAAGATGTTGTCAAATACTGTCACAAATCTGTCTCAGATGTGTGCGATAATCGAATAAAGATGAATCTCCGGAGTTCTCAATTCGCCAATAAATTGCCCGTAATTAGACGGTACGGATATACTGAACTTAGAACTACTCCATCCGTTCCGAATAGAAAAGTAATTCCGCCCCTCTCTCTCTCTCTCTCTCTCTCTCTGTTTCTGTCTCTTTCTCGCTTTGCCTCTCTTTCCCTCTCTCTTACCACTCGCGTCTCGCATCGTTACTTAACTCGGGACTAACTACTCGCTAGCGTTTCTACCACTGAGTGCTTTTGCTTGCTCGCGCCGTAATCTGATTGGACTCTCTCCGACTGTTATTTCATTTGCCAGTTCGAGCCGCGACTACACCACGCTGTTGTCGCTGATATTGTTGCTATCGCTGTTTTCCACATCCATATGTTTGAGTGTAAGTAACAATCTCTGATAGCAGCGAGAGCTGAGAGCGATTCATGAGTTCACGAGTGAGCATCACATAGGTAGACGCGCCAGTCGCGGTGGCTGAAGAATGCTTGTGCGGTTAACGTGCAGGAAGTAACTCGTCAGCATCCGCGTATTATATATATA
>JANQDE010000055.1:58672-70100 GCA_037157785.1 Cephalotes varians
CCCGTAAATTCCACATCGCGAATATTTGAACCAATTTGAAATATTGTCTTCAAAAAAATTATTAATTATATTTAGACATCGCCAGCTCTCAAATTAAAATCTAGATCATTCGCGAGATAAGAATGCCATCTTCTTATTCTTCGGCTAATTTTAAATGGAGGTTAATTGCGTTAGATATTTAAAGTAGAAAGAGGTACTGGAATCCAATCACGTCTGATTAAATTTTCATTAAATTGTCTCCAGAAAGAGAGATCAAGGAAATCGTGGGCGAAAGGAAGCGCGAACACCCTGTATAGCTCCGTCGTTAAATGCGAATTTCCATCGCGACTATACTTCCTTATGCAAGCAAGAGATTTTGCGTGTATACCCGGCATAATACAACATGGAGCGAGGCGTAATTTTAAACGAAACGACGTCAAGAAGACGCTGGTTTATTTTCAGTTCGCGCGGCGCCCGAGTTAGCGAGGCGGCTTTTACGCGGCGGGCCAATCGACGAAAAGCTCGACGCCGAATTCCAACCGACGATTAGTCACGTCCCGGTAATTAAGAGCTTGATTGTCTCTATTGATCGACAATCGCGACTAAACAACCACACCACGCCGCACTCCAGACGAGCGCCCTTCGCGCGTTTATTCGTACGCTTTTATCTCCCACTCATACGTGTTGTACACGTTTGACAGGTGGAACGCAAAAAGAACGCGGCGATCCCGCATCGGATATCGGTGATTCGATAATCGACTGTAACATTCAGCCGGACTTCTGTTGTTTTCAGTTGCCCAGTATCGAGATGAATCTTCACGGATTCCCGTCGAACTTTTTTCATACCTGCGCCACAGAATTTTTAGTATTAATTTTCCTGGCAGACCGACAAGTGTAATCAATCTTTTCCTTTCTTCGTGAAAATGCCGTGGCATTGACAGCTACCGAGTCACAGGCGCTTGAAAGTAAAAGGCCTTCCTCACGGACTGAGCCCTTCGCGAGGAAAATTGAATAACGAAACTTCATTGTTCGTCTAAACTCAAGTCGAGTCTACTTCTTGAGAATTTTAATTTGAGGTACCAAGACATTCGATGTTGTGTATTAAGAAGCGGGAGGAGCTCTCCCCCCCCGAGGGAATATCGATCGCAAATTCGATAACCGATATACAATGAAAAATAAACTGCGTTAAATTAAGAATGAAGGTACATAGTGGCGGAGCGCACAAATATTTTTTTATTTGCCGCCGTATCGTACGCCACGCCCAGCGTTATTTCTTGCGACACGTGTGAGTGTGTAACGGAATAACGATACCGTTCGACCGAGTGATTGTCATTTGAACCGAAAATTCGCGTAACGATCGCAACGATGCAACGGAAGCATGCACAAAAGCGCATCGCACAGAGAGACGCGGTGTTCGACGTACCGCGAGAAATTTGACGGCGCGGTCTACTGGAAACTTGCATCTTTGTTTTTCATCGCATTTTTCAGCTTCCTTTGCTCCGTCGGAGTCCCTTCGTCGAGCTAAAGCCGAACTTCGCCGCTGTTGCGTCTCAATGACGTAATCGCAACGTAATTCCAACGTTCCGAGGCTCGATGCGCTCGCTGCAATCGTGTGAATCGCATTTACAAGCGTTGCAGATTATCTTTGCGCGTAGCCTACTTCCTGAAATAGCTAGTTTTCTCTCACGACCTCTACCCCGCGATATATTCGGTTATTGGGTCGAGAAGTCGAGCGCATTTCAGAAATAATATCCATGCTTCCCCGGGATAAATTGTCCCAGTCGAATGTGTTTTAACAAAAAATAATCAATTTTGCGCTCAAGAAAGCAAATCGATAAGTGAACGTGTATTTGAGTTTATCTATATGTGCCTGTTGCATCAACTAATGCTTCCCGAATAAATAAAACCTTTGAATAACTTCTAATATATTCATTACTTTTTGTTCTTGAGTATTTATACTTCAATTAGAGAGAGAAAGAGAGAGAGAATGGAGGAAGGTTCAATTTTTTTTTTCGTCAAAATATATTTTTCATATAGTATTGTTTTGTTTTAATATCGCTATTTTAATTATGTAATTAAATTCTAATAATGACGCAACGCAACATTGTAATTAATGAATATTCAATTATTCTCGTTTCTATTTTAATTAATACATTAATATATATAAAAACCATAGAAATAATAGATTTGATTTGATTTCCCACAGATCCAATATAGTAATGTATCGGGGATAGTATTCGATCACACGCACACAATCCAGCCATCAGTCATCATATTACGACTTTAAACCCGGAGATTGTGGACTCAATATGTATAGCTTATGATTAAATTCAACAAAGAGGCCCCGTTACGTGTTCGCGGCGAAGTTCACCAGTTGCAGGCGCGGTTACGTCTGTTGACGGTGCAACAAGTCGGGTTAACAGCTGTTTCGGGCGCATATAGTTATGTGCACGACGACGACGGTGCCATGGCACTTCGATTTGGCCCAAGTCCAGGCCGAGTTTACGAGGCTTTAGTGAACTTGGGCGTCACGTCTGCTGAATAGCAGGCCGTATTATCAACCGTGCGAGCTGCAGCAAATGAAACGTTTTGCAAGTTTGGATGTGGGCGCGACTGCAATCTCGTCACGATTGAGCAAGACAGTTCTCTCGAAGTATGATAATACACGGAAAGAACGGTTTTGCTGAAAGATCTAAAATTTTAGCTGGATACAGATCAGAAAAGTAATTTTGTTGAACTATCGAAATAATTACGTAGAACGTTCAAACCAATTGCTAGAAGATCAAAATATTTTGCAGCATTGCTCATTATTTTTCCAGGTTCCGACGAAATTATTTTGATGGTCCAACAAAATTATTTTCAAATCTGTCCAGCAAAATTTTAGATCCCTCGGCAAAATCATTCTTTCTACGTACAATAAACACACTTACTTCAATTTATGAAACATGAAAGATCGTCTTAAATTCCTAATGAATTCGTGAAAAATAATTACGTCCCTCCATAACTGGAGAACTGCATGATCGCGAATTGCACCTACGTCGGAAGTGTTTTCACTTACGTATAAAATTCCATTCGCAAACCGATCTGACATGTATCGATTATTGAAAAATACGGACATAAGCTTCAGCTTTACGGTCCCTTCGGTCCTGCGATATATTTCGAATCTGCACCGAAATGTCACGTTTTTCAAATACGAGCACGTGTCCTAATGGCTTATTACGAGGCGTACGATGCGACCTACGGTCCGCGAATCAATAAAGTTCGTGCTCTACACACGAGCACATAATTATTAACTCTTTCAAAGCCGCGCGTTTGTCTCGAAAGAGAAAAAAAAAAAATGTCGCGCAGCAGTGTGGACTTTGCGCTATTTGTGGAATGCACGTATAACGTGCGTGTACGTAGAGTTTTAAGGGATTATCTCTCGACCGCTTTAGCGAAAAATCTATGTTGCATGATCGACCACGAAGTGGATGGTTTTTTTCTTTTTTTTTTGTGGTTAAATCGGTTTTATAGCGGAATGTGAAATTCAGAAAACTGCGCTTTGAAGCTGGTATTTACAGAGAACTATCAATTAGCATTCTTTCATATTGCTTTTTACAGAAATTGCATTCGCCATGCCGCGCGTAACTTCATCGTACTTCAATCATGTGTTTTTTTTTAATTCTTTTATATAAAAGGTATTCTAAAAATAGAAACATATTCAATTGTTATTGCAGAATAAATACGTGGGAACTCTCAGTGTCATGAATATACATTCTTTTTTTTTTTTTAAAGGAATACTGCATCGCCCATTAATTTCATACATTTATGTAAAAAATGGACAAAGTTCTCGGACACTAACAAAATTCATGTAACCCGATTCATCACATGTCAAATGTGAAAGAGAAAGAAAAATATGATAAATCTGTCATCATATGTCAAGTGTGAAAGAGAAAGAGTAATACGATAAATCCGCAATCAGAAATAAATATTCCGATCCGTAACAGAAGAGATTATTTAACACGTAAAACATTTGTACGTAATATTTTTTTTAATATAATAATTTTGCGTAAATGTTAACTGAAATTATTGTTACAATTAATAATTAGTGCTATGCTTCTGGAAAAATTTATTTCCTCGTAATTCATAAGGTTTCGGATTTTGCGATTTCGACAATGAGACGCCTGAAAAGTTTTTTTTTTCGAAGGTTATATAAAGGACGTTATATAAAGAGTCGAAAGGAGAGCCAGATGGACTGACAGGACATTGAGCAAATAGGAGATCAAATCACGAACTGAGGGCTTTTCCTTCAAGACGTCAATATATCACTGAACGAATGTATGATATCGAGCGAACGTTAAAGCGGAACATTTTAACACGTTTATGAGCATGCTCAATCACAGTCACTGATAATAATGATTAATTGTAACACATGATATTTGCATTGACAAATTGGTTCTTTTCTATTGCCTACATGTTCTTTTATTTTCTCCATCTTAACGTTAACCACGCAGAACAAATATTATCTCCTCTCGAATATTTTATCGTACACACAGAGAGAGAGAGAAATAGAGAGAGAGAGAGAGAGAGAGAGAGAGAGAAAGTTATTTATATTTTCATATAAAAAGTGATTTCAAAGTTATTGAGAAAATGATCGATGAGCAATCCGCGCGGACGTACACATTAAAGTTCATGAATTTCATAAATATTGACCGATTGGACTTTAAGAAGAAACTGTTGGTGCAAAACAAAAATTGCAAAGAACAAAATCTTATAATCTTACATCGCGACGGTACAGTACAAGAGAATCCTAGACCTTGGCATTCTCTCAAATGTCCGCTACTTACCTCAGGAACGTAGACAAAGCGTTGCCGGAGGAAAAGCTGAGAAACGGGATCCGAGACATGCACCGTCCTGAACGTTAAGGACCCGTGCAGGTCCTCGATTTCTTCTTTCGATCTCGTGTCCACGCTCTAGCACTTTTCGCGACACACTCTCCCTTTCTCTCGCCGTCTCTCTCTTTCTCTCTCCTTCTCGCGCGCGCTTTCTTTATCCCTAGCTGCAGCGACAAGTGGCAGCTTCGACTATCGTTTGACTATCGGTGTACCAGCTCTTACTCCCCGCCGTCACGGTGGCTTTGGGGCCACGATTTACTTGGACGAGGTCCAGACGTGACTGCCGATATGTCGCAGGCTCATTGATCTCGTGAGAAATTGGGGGGCACGCGACGATGTGCACGAGGACGTACTCGGAGGAAAATCCCGAACGAGGAGCGAAACGAAGCGACGCCGGTGCGAAACGCCGACTGAACCACTGGCGAGGCAATGGGGGTTGCTCCGTATCGTGTGCTCCGTTTCCCCCTGCTGCTCTCACCCTCTCGTTCTCTCACTCACCTTCTTCCCTCCCCCGAGCATCCCTCCTCCTTTCTGCTATTTCTCTCTCCCCTTCGTGCGCGCAGTCTCTCGTTCCTCGTCGTGCACTCCCGCGGCGCGTACAACCCCACGCTACGCCGTCGTCCGCGCCTGGTTGTAATAGCGTACACATGCATCACGGGGAGAGCATCAGCATTGCGCGATCCTGCTACGATCCTGCGCCCTAATTCGTAGGAATATCGCAGGTCCCTCCTTGTCACGCGCGCAAAAGTCATCGGCGAGATTCGGGCTCCCTTTATACAGCAATGGGGGATTCTTAATCGGCATGATTTCGCATACCACATTGTTCTCACGCCGAAATCACGAAGTTTTGCGGCGAGGTTTAAGGAGCGATGTAGAATAATCAAAACTCTTGAGATTCTTAAGCAGAAACGAAACTTTTTCGTATTTCAAGTAATTTGATTTATGTATAAATCGGCTTATACAGCGAAATGACCATATTTCGCTGCAGTGTTAAATAACTTTTAAACGAGTGGATCCAAATGAACTTTTGCATGAATCTTTATTAGAGTTTTATTAGTGAAAAAAATTGATTTAATTTAATCGTAATACTTCCTCATCAAATTTGCAAATAAGTACTTAAACAAGTATACAAAATGCAATTTCACACAAGAATCAATACAAACAAAATAATCACATAATTTTAACTTTTAAATTAATGAAAGAATTGTGCTTAAATTTTACCCAAACAGATGTAATAATAGAAATCTCTAAAATTTTTATATTTTTAGTAATGTTGAGATGTGACACATGTATCCTGAAATAAAGAAAAAACCGTCTCTAAAGTTGTTGCACATTCACGTTTCTCGAGGATGGCGACATGTGGACAAACAGTTTGTCGTGAGCGATATAAACGTAGACCATTAACGGAGACAGACATAAGCCAGAATTATGTGATACGAGGCGAAAAGTCTTCGTTTCTGCGCTGTAATCTTTCGACACGACACGCAAAGGGCTCACCCTCATCGCGGTACGCTGAGCAGGGAATTTAATGCTAAAAAATGAGGATAGAATATCGAGGGGACACGAGAAGAAGCATAAGTCGAGTAACTTAGGTAAAGATAGGAAAAGAATAGTCTTTTCACGGGACTGAAAAATAAAACCGCGACGATACAACATGGCGAAAATATAAAAGGCGCTCGAAAAGCTTTTAAAGAACATGCGAGTGATTGAAATGCCCTTTAGATTTTTCCGTGAGAGGCTTTCGCGCGGAATCGTAAAGATCAGAAATTGTTTCTCGCGTTACGTCTAACAATAAATAAATAATCAATTGCGTCATGTAATTATTTATATAGAAATTCTTCGTGGATGCTCTGAGAAAAATGTTTTGATTATACAAACAAGATATATATGGTAGAATGAATTTTGATAAAACGAAGCAAAATTTCTGATTACCACGATAGGACTCGATATTTTATAACTAGAACGTTTGATAGACTCAATTGTAAGGATTCGGTTAGTATTTTCCAATTAGATCTATAAAACTTTAGTTCACTAGACGCGTTCTTCGCGAGCAGCACACGGTTCCTCCGCTAGATAGAGACCTTCTCTCTCTCGTGAATAAAAATCCACACAGGATAGAATGAAAAACAGAGCGACATTATGAGATTTTTCATTGATATTGTAAGAAAATGGTTCCTTGAATTCGAGTCCTCAAAATTGGATTCGAAGATGAAAGTAAATGAGAGATGTATATTTATTTTGTTGAGTTTTTAGTTTTTAATTCTATACAAAGATTAATTTAGAAATTTGATAATTCCTGGAAGTTATATGTACTAAGATATAATAATGGCAATATTATCTGAATTATTATCAGAAACACCAAAACTTATGTTACCCACAGTGAAACCATGTACACTTGTTCGATCGAACGATCGATCAAGAAAATCTAGCATATTTAAATCAAGAATTAATTAATAATAGTAAACGATAACCGAGATGTAAACAATGTATACAATTTCATAAACGAAGAAGCCCATTTTTGGATCAAAACGAATCTTGGTGTTTAATAATATTATGTGAATTTTTATGATGAATATTTTCACCTCAAATTGCGTGCGATTATTTATCGAATAATTAATTAAGTCCCTTTGATAATTCCTACAAAAATCTCGATTCGTTCATTTTTGAACAGACATACTAATTGAATCTACCAGATTTTCAATTAATGCAGATATTTTTTTTCATTATGTGATTGTACTCACACATAACGCGTTTTAAAGATTCTGAAGATCAAGAAATGCAATAATGCCTCAACGTCGAGAACATAAAAAGGACGTATCATCGTCGTATCTTCAACCGCTATGAAGCGTTTATCGCTCCTGCTTTATTGCACCATTATGAGAAAATTTTACGATTATTCAAGATTTATTACCGCGATTATGTTTAATATATTCGCGATACATGCGACCGTAGATATCTCAGAAAAATTTTACACAAGTCTTCGGAAAATTACATATAAAATGTTTTTTTATATAATTTCATATTATATAAATTTTATTCTACAAAGTCGTCGACTTGAAAATAAAGTTCCGCAAAAGAGGAAAGAGGACACACTGATAACACCTTACACTGATAACAACATTGTACATATTTATTTGACGCACAAGTTACAATGGAGAAATATATAATAACTATTTTATTACTGAAATTTATTAAATAAAAATTCTTTAGTCAAACATGGATTTATAACGGATCTTCTGAACTTCCGGATCGTCCGGTCTGTAAACTGAAGTATTAACGCAATTAGTGTTAATCCTTACAACATGAAAAACAAGCACCTTATCTTTAAAAACGGAGATATTTCGATCACTATCTCATTTACTTAAAGCGGTTCAAAAAAATTCTATAAAAAATTCATGAATACCCTTTCAAGTTTATAGAATAAATGTTTGCACTTCATTTTAGAAAAAGATAAGATATAAGGAGTTGGGGATCTCTAGAAGTTATGAGAAACTTTCTTGGATAGAAATCGATCGAAATGCCCCCGTTTGTATGGAAAGGGTTAATTAATTGGGGTTGCGCTCGAAAACTTCACCCGAGTACGCTAGGGTGTCATTCCATCCTTGTTTTACGTCTAATGAACGATAAAGATAGAATGATATCCTAGCGTACTCGGGTAAAGACTCATCTACAATGTGCTCCTTGCTTTTGCCTCTTGCTTGTTTGCCTCCTTGCGCACTGTTTTCGTTTCTGTTGCCCGAGATAAAAGACGAACTCCGGAAGAGACAAGAAGTATGTGACAAGAAACATTGTCAACAAAATTGTGCACAAAGAGGCAAAAATGCAAGAGCAAAAGCAAGAAACAGGAAGCAAAGAGCACATTGTAGATGAGCCTTAGGGTGCGTTCACAAAGACGCTGTTTGCGCTACTGCTATCATTCTATCTTTGTTTTACATTTAATGGACGAAAAAGATGGAATGATATCAGTAACGCAAATAGCGTCTTCGTGAACGCACCTTTAACCCTTAACCTGTACATTTCCGTAGAATAACTTAACCTGCACAAGGGGTGTGCAACACCCCCCATTTTGAACATTCATTACTAGAAAAGTATGACACCTAGAGACTTAAAAAAAAAACTGTAAATACTCGGGACCGTCAAAAATGAAATATGATTGGTCCGAATGATGAATTTTAATTCTTGAAATTAAGTTTCATTAAAAAACTATTACTTAAAAAATCATATCTCAGTCAAATTTAGATATTTTTCAATAAAAATTCAATACTATACTCTCAAGATGTACTACTTTGAGAAAAAGAAAAAAAAACGAAATTTTGCTGAGGTGTCAGATAGCCAGAGTGCAGGTTAAGGGTTAAAGTTTTCGAACGCGGTCCGAGAGAAACGCTTTATCAACGGTTCTGCTTTACCGACGGATGTTCACGATTGCATAACAATCGCAGTCCGAAAACGAGCACCTTTCGATTACTTACTTCTCGGCATTTTGTAGTATTTCGGGGTCATATCGTGCGTTTCGGCATAATATATCGTATAACCCACCATAGCGCATCCTGTCATCATAAGAAACGTGGAGCCCATTATCACCGGGATCTCTATCCAACCCTTGCGCCAGAAATATTTGACTTTCGTCCCTGGAATGAAACGACGAGCGAACGTCTACCTAGCGATATCGTGTTTTCCTACGCGCTCTCCAAATAGAATTGCGTTACGGTTCTTACAAGCGCTGGTCCCACGCAGGAGATTAAAATCCTCGGAGGTCTTCCATCGCGTGTTGATCTTCACCATCGTTGCCGAGTCAATGTGGCCCGAGTTCGACACGAGTCAATCGCGATCGCCAGTAACTCGGTCGCCGATTCTCGCTGGCACGCGAAAATCGCGAAACGTCACCGATTTGGAAGGAAAAGAACGGACCGCGGCGTCTCGACCGATTGAGGTTAGGAAGAACGAATCAGCTGTTACCTCCGCTTGCGCACTGCGGGCGACAACGCTCGACGATAAAGATTGTCGTCGATACTGTCGGGGCACGTCCTTATCTGTACAACGAGCATACGTTTGCAAAATACAAAATTTGTTTTTTTTTCATACATTCGAATATATTCTTTAAAAATTCGAATATCTTTCGAGTTCCCGTCGAAAATGTGAAATATTCGACGAATATTTCTGAATATTCTACGTTTCTGTCTATTTATAGTACATTACATAAAATATATTTAGCGCTCGATATTTTTGCTTATCCAGATGCGATTGATGCGACTATATTTGAACGGCAATGATAATAATAATAATAATTTGTCAAGCTTGATATAGACGCCTGATGTAGACGTCTACTTAAAAATATTCATACGATGTTTGATATTTAATTGCAGTGTTTAAACGCCATGTTAAATTTCGCGCGGATCTGGGCTGATGCGAATTATTGATTCGATTAAATTTATTTCCTAAACAATTTGCTTAATATAGATGCCTAATGTAGACGTCTACTTAAAAATCCATATGATGTTTAATATTTAATTACAGTGGCTGCGTTCCGTTATTCACTGCGAGTACTGCAAATAGCATTTCATTCTTATTGTTCACCGAAATATGTTAAACAAAATGCTATTTGCAGTACTTGCAAATAACGAAACGTAGCCAGTGTTTAAACGCCATGTTAAATTTCGCGCGAATCTGAGCTGCGAATTATTGATTCGATTAAATTTAATTTTTAAACAATTTGGCTAATTTATTTCAACGTTATTTCGTAATTAATATTGCAAGCATACATTTGCAAAATACAAAATTTGTTTTTTTTTTTTTCATACATTCGAGTATATTCTCTGAAAATTCGCGTATCTTTCGAGTTTCCGTCGAAAATGTAAAATATTCTACGAATATTCCTGAACATTACGTTTTTGTCTACTTATATTACATAAAATATATTTAGCGCTCAATAGTTTCGCTTATCTAGATGCGATTGATGCGACTAGATTTGAACGGCAATGATAATAATAATAATTTGTCAAGCTTAATATAGACGCCTAATATAGATGTCTACTTAAAAATATGCATACAATGTTTGATATTTAATTACAGTGGGTGCGTTCCGTTATTCACTGCATCGCAAATAGCATTTCATCCTTATTGTTCACCGAATGTTTAACAAGAACAAAATGCTATTTGCAGTACTTGCAGTACTTGCAAATAACGAAACGTAGCCGGTGTTTAAACGCCATGTTAAATTTCGCGTGAATCTGAGCTGATGCGAATTATTGATTCGATTAAATTTATTTCTTAAACAATTTGGCTAATTTATTTCAACGTTATTTTATAATTAACATTGCGTAATGCGTGAAGACGGAATTGTATTTCAAGAAAATTCTCATTTCTTTTATCTAGTGATATATACTTCGACAACATCATCCTCTGTTCCAGGTTCAAAAATAAATAATACTCGTCTAGTGAGTAATTCATAAATCGAATTTTTCCGCTGGATTAGTTTGTGTTTCTAAGTAGAAACAGTTATTTAAAGACATCCAAGTTAAAAAATTTGAGGTATTATTTAAAATAAATATTAAATAAAGTAAAAGAAATATAAAAAA
>JANQDE010000055.1:70764-205951 GCA_037157785.1 Cephalotes varians
GTATTATTTAAAATAAATATTAAATAAAATAAGAGAAATATGAAAACTACAAGAATATAAAGAAAAAATTTTGAGGTATTATTTAAAATAAATATTAAATAAAGTAAAAGAAGTATAAAAAAGCTACAAGGAGAATATAAAGAAAAAATTTTAAAAGAAATATTAAATTTTATCATTTGAATAATAATCACAAGGGCGAATAAGAGTTGGACGCTCTTTTTCATGCGTATCAAAGTGCTAATAAGCGTATATTATTATCTTAATTAACAATTATCATTACATTAAACTTCGAACGTTTCGATTCTTCTTCGAATTTTCGACGGTAAAAAGCGTAAAAATATCAAATCATTTATCATTTGAAATACAGCTAATCAGAGAAACGATGATTAATTTTTAATCATCTAGAAAAAGAAACACACGGGAAAAACCTCATATTAAAATTATTCTTTTACAAAATCAAATGTTATACTTTTTTTTTTCTAATTGTGCGCTTGTTATCATCCGAGCGACACGTGCCGCCATCGCGCGAGCCAAGCGCGAATCGCCTCGCGCACGGCAGTATGGCCGCCGTCGCGATATCTTCAATTAGTGACAAGTGAATCGTTCCGCGTTTTCGCAGGATCCGCGGCGAGCGAGGGGAGCGCATCCGGCCGCTGGACGCGCGGCAAGGCCTAACGGACCTCGATTGATCGGTGAGCGACGAAATCTGATCGATTTGACGGCCGCGCGGCCGCCGGCGGCCCCGCGAGCGGCCGTGCCGCCCGTGGGATGCCCAGGCCAGTTTCCCACGCAGCTTCTTTCCGCATTATTGACGAGGACGCGCGGTGTCGCCGCGCGCCGGGCGTCGCCGCGCTCTCGCGCGTGGTCCCGCGCGTCTGTCGCGAGCGAGAGCGGCGGAGCGATCGAGCGGCGCGGCGCGCCGCACGCGGCGGAATCGAAACCTGGAACGCCGCGGTTCAATTATGTCACCCCGCGAATCGCGTAAATATTTCCGCGCGACGGAGCGCGAAGAACGCGCGAGAAAATTTCGATCGGTCCGAGGGACGAGAGGGAAAAAGGGGGAGAGAGAGAGAGAAAAAAATAGAGTTTTGCTCCGGCGTGTTTATCGCATCTCCCACGATTGCAGCCTCTCGCGGCATTATCGGAGCGAGAGATCGTCGGTTGGAATGTGCATCCTGGGTGAGTTGACGTCGCGCCGTGCGATGTCGCTACGGGGAGATCACTGGGCGTAAAGCTGCATTTTTCAGCTGGAGATTGCACCACGTTTTTGTGTATATTATCTATCTTTCTGTCTCTCTCTTTCTCTCTTTATTTCGCTATTGTGTCTCGCTCACGTCAGCGTCCGTGCACGCGTAATTGCGAGCGACGCGAATGTTTATGTCGGCGAGTTTAAAAAATACGGCTTATCTCGCATCACGCTGCGATTTAGCGATTTAGCATGATAATGCTGCACTTCGCTATTATCTTATTATCTCAAGTGCTAATGGCATTTGCAATAAATGCTACGAATTATCGTAGCTCCTGATATCACAAAAAAATATTTATCAATCTTGTTATCATGATCGCGATACTTGACGATTTTAGAACTATCGAAAAAAATGTTATCAAGTTAGTAAAGTATTCATCAAATAAATCGCAAATCAACAACTTTTATATATGTTTTATATAATTTTTTAATATAATTTTGTAGAGGAGAAAATCACCTAACTATAAAGTGTTGATATAGATCTTCTAAAGTGACATATAAAATATATATGAAATTTAGAAAATTAGAATCGTCGATACCGTCATTCCATTTTGTTTTTTGTCCATATTTCTTAAAAGCTAAAACTTCTCTTATTTCTTGAAGATTAAATTAAATTAAACATTGCACTTTATTAAAACATGATAAAAATATGATTAGATGATTAAAGAAATAAGAATCCACAATTTATATCGAGATAGATCATAAGATAGTAATCTAATTCTTTATATATTGTCTCGCGCTACATGTTTGCGTGTGTTATGTCCCTTACGGAATAGCATAAAGAGATAGCATAAAGTATGCATGTAAACCAATAAAAAACGTTTTATGTCGAAGTAAAAGGATTCTAGAAATTCTCATATACATTAAACTTGCAAATATTTTGTAGAGGTGACTATGCAAAGAATATATGTTGCCAGTTGCCACGTCAGTTTGTTTACTATGTTCATTTTGTCAGACGCTTATTTTTGTTTATCTTATGAAAAAGTTAATTATTTCAAAATTCGAAACAATGTTATAACGAAAAAGTAATTATAAAAGAAAAGTATAAATGAATAGGTAAATAGGCCAATAAACGAGCAAGAAAATAAGTAGCATTAATAAATCTTTAATCCGAGAGTCTAAAAATTAGAACGTTTCGACTTACTTGACCATCATCAGCCATCAAGTATAATAATTTTAAATCTACGTACTTACAGTGTAAACAAATTTAACTGTCATAATAAATTCGGTATATTAGCGTTTCGAAAAAAATAATTGTTAAACTAACTATAAATTTCAATGTATTAACGTTTTAATTATCTTAAGTTCTAATGGTAACGAAAGAAAAATTAATAAAAAATCGAGTAAGAAATAAAAGTAAAAAATAATATTCAAAAAGCTAAAGGTGAAGGAAGAAAATATTGGGTAACTTACGAAGCAAAGATATACCAGATTGAAATTTATACAGTAAGCGAGCGTATTAGCGTCCATCTTGTATGTCGTTTGAAACGTAAACAAGAGTATTATAAAAACTATATCATTTGACAAAAAACACGTTCTACTTTATGTTTCTAAAGTTTTTAGCTTTTATTTAAGAAATATGGACCAAAAATAAAATGGAATGACAGTATCGACGATTCTAATAAATTTCATATATATTTTATGTTTTATAATTTTATTTTATTTATTTTTCAACATTTTAATTAATTTAAAGCAATTGTAGTAAGCTTGATTTAACGTTTTGTTATCGATTACTATCTTTTTTGTGACGTCGACAGAGAAAATGAATTTATTTATATCAAATCAATCTTGAGTGAAATTGCAAAGAAATCTAAATCCGTTTTAAAACATACAAGAACATATGAATTTCGCGATTGTCGTTGGGAGATTGTCAGTTGCAGGCATTTATTCCGAAATATCTTACGATGCTGAAAATGTCACACAAACAGAATTACAAGCGTGATATTTCTGTATTGCGGTATATGTGCCAGAAAAGCGATATTTATGACACACTATTGTCTTTATATAAAGTCCGTGGATTAAAAATAATGCTCTGACATGTAGAATTTGAAGACATTGAATAACTCAAGAGTAATGTTAATTCGATCACGTAATTACGATTCTACATTAAAGAATAACATTCTTTCGTACATCTTACTTCAGAAAAACAATAAGAAAAACCAGAGCTCGTTGGTTTCACAATTTCAGTATTCGACTTTTTAAACAATAATTATTATGATTAAAATCTACTAATATAATAGAGAAAAGTTTTCTCTACATTTTCATACCACGATTCTAAATACATGCTGCACGTAGCCAGCTTGCCCCAATAGTGAGATAAGTTGATACATATCATGGTGTAAATTGTCTCCATGCGACAAATTCTATATTAAATTAAAACATAATAGAAACAAAAAACAGATCGCAGATATATATTTTTTAGTAAAGATTGTATCTCTAAGGAACGGTTATACCAACGTTACTTTGACTTTAAGTGAGACTTAAAATTCTCTCTGCCTCGTTTTAGTACCGAAAAAGAGACAGAAACAAAGAGAGTTTTAAGTCTCGCTTAAAATCAAGGTTGGTGCAATCGGGCCTTAATGTTATTTTGTAATAATCGAATAACAAAGTGCTGCTTGAAAAACAAACATAAGTTATTTTAAATATAGCTTGCTTAAATATAGAAATATAGAAATATTAAATATTAAAGTAATTTGTCAGAGTTAAGTTGTTAATTTAATATTCATCGCACACACTTCTCAGCGTGAATTAAGCTAAGCTTATTGAGTCAACATACCTTACATATATTTGATTTTAATCATTTATAACAAATTACTGTTATTTAAAATAACATACAATATAACATATGTAACATACATAAATAACATACATAAAATAACATGTGTAACATAAATAACATAAAATAACATTTAGAGAGAGATAACAGTAATTTATACAAATTTGTATGTGTATAAATTACTGTTATTGCTCAAAATAACGTATTGTAACAGAAACTTTCTTTTTAATTAACAATACATAATTTAGATTTACTTACAAGCTGAAGAACATTATTACGAAATTTTGAAACGCTCGAAAATTTACTTATCTCCTCTTGAATAAAATTCTTCTCTTTTTTTATTATAATACTTATTTGATTTAAAAACTTAGAAAAAAGTACTTATATTATGAAAGTGATATTTTACGATAACTTTTCCATTGTTTCTTTTGTAAATAAATAAACGCAATGCCAACTTGCCTCTTGTGCCAACGAACCTCAGTCTCTTCTACACCTTATAGATAAAAAATAAATCTCGCTAGAATGCACTGTATGAGAAGTACAGAAGTCATAGTTCGCATTTTTGTCTTTCTAAGAAGTGAAATGTAGAAGAAGAAATGTAGAAGCAAAAATTATATTCGCGATAACGCAAACAGTATATTTTCTTATTTTTCTAATAGTTTGCGGTATCGCGTGTTTTATTAACACATTCGTGTTTTATTAACACATTCGTGATCAGCGATTGTCGGGCGAGACGTTTAGCTGAACGCCGCATATAATTTCCAAAAGTCTGTAACTGAGGTATCGCAAGGATCTGCTATTTGTATGTACGTGAACATAAAAAATATTACTTCTCAATATGATGCTTGTAATCATTTGTTGTTTAAAATTAAAAAAAAAAATTAAATATTATAAACGCATGCTGAAAACATGAATGAAAAATTACTGGCAATATTAAAACTGAGAGATGACATTCAGCTAAAAAATTTAAAATGACATAGGACTACATTATCGGTATTCAGCTAAAGAATTTGAAATGACATAGGACTACGTTATCGGTATTCAGCTAAAGAATTTGAAATGACGTAGGACTGCGTTACTAGTCTCGAATGTCAAGATTCATTTTCGTGGAAATTGATACCTGAAGCAAAATAAGGAAAGTTATAAGTTAGTATATTAGAAAGTTATAGTACGCATATTATTATGACTCGACATATGTTATTTTATCTTGTAACTCCGTTGCAGAAGCCATTTAACGAACCATTTAACGAATGTAAAAGAGGAGAACAGAAATCGATGCAAAAACTAGGTTTGGCCGAGCAATAATCTCGAGCGTTTCTTGCCTCGTCCGCCGCACGAATTCCACCAGTCCCAAGGGATATTCCTTAGCCCTTAGACAGAACTCGCAAATCTGGAATTACGGGATTTTGCGCCGAAAAGCGCACAGCGCACGTTTCTCGTGCGCGAGAAAAAGTTGCGCTCGCGTCGCGGTCGACACGTGCTCCGTCGAGACCACACACGTGGTTCAAGGAAAGACAAAATGTATGTATCTCTTGCGGCGCTTAGATTTGGTCTTCGTGTTTGGTATGCGCGAGTGCCTTTTAGTTTACGATATTAACGCGCAAAGGCTGCAACGATGCAGCCTGTCAAAAAAATCGAAGAAATAACGTCAAAGAAAATCGAAGAGAAACTTATTTAACGAAATCTATTTTAACTTTTTTCTTATTTTTTCATTTTCTTTATTTTATTTATCTTTTTTTTTTAGGAATATTTAGACAATATCAAACAAATGATTTATTGTGACACTTTATGAATACGAAAACATCTTCTGGCATTTTTTATCTTGTTAGAAAATAACCGGTGACGAAGTTATGTCAGCGAAAGCCTCTGTAATGTCATTAAACTCAGAGTGCGAAGAGATGAATAGATACGTACGTTCACGTAATCAATATATGACACCTAGTCATAGTCGAACTGATTTATTCATGAATCTGCCTACACGCGGACGCGTTTACACCTGCAAATACCCTACTGTGAGCGATAGAATCTACAATATAATCCCTCGATTAATCTCATCACTGTCGAAAGTACTTAACTTCAGAGATCGATTTCCACAGAAATTATTGAATCCTAATATAAAATGCGCGATGCCAGGGTTAAAAAAGAAAGAAAACATAATATTATCCGAATTAATTCACAGATAAATTTTGCTTCTACAAATTTCTTCTTTCTGTATCTGAGAAAGTTGGAAATGCAATCTTTGACTTCTGAAAAATATACGGAAAAGAAAAGTATTGCTGAAGAATTTAAAAAGTTAGCTAGATACATCTGATAGATCTGATCTGAAAATTTAGCTAGATAGATCTGAAAATAATTTTGGAGCATTGAAATAATTATAATAATTAGGATATTCAAACTAGCTAGAATGTTCAAATGCTTTTTTGCATCATTGTCGTTAACTCTTTACATAATTATTTCGACAGTCCAACAGAATTATTTTCAAATCTGTATCTAGCTAAATCTTTAAATATTTTAACAAAATTGTTCTTACCATACTTTTTATAAAAGTTATTTATCTTGTTTTATTCTTGAAGACGCCGCAAATGTATAACACACAAGATTTTATTATATCTTCCTGGCATTAAGGATGTTTGTGTTACTTCTCAAAACACACATTGCTAAAAATATAAAAATTTTATAGATTGTTCTATTATTACGTCTGAGTATCTGTGTAAAATTTAAACACAATTCTCTTATTGATAAAACTTATTTGATCGTTTTATTTACAAATTTTGATTTTTATGTTAAATCGGTTTTTATTACATGTACTCTCTTATATGCAAATGAGAAAGTCGATGATGAGAAAGTAATATTACACAATAAAAAAATTTTGTATTTGTGTTAAAAACGGTACTTGTTAAAATTTTTGTGTTGAATTTTTAACATATCCGAATGTTAATTTAACATAATGTGATTATGTTATTCGGATATTTTGTGTTAAAATAATATTTAACATTTTTTGGTGTAAAAATAACAATTTATGAATAAATGAACAAATAACATAAAAATAATGTAAACATGAATTCTTTAAAAACATGAATTCTAAAATAAATGAATAAAAAATAAATGTATGTGTTAATTTAACAAATTATAAATGTTAATTTTATTGAAGAAATATGTTTTCATAAATTGTGTCAAAATGTTACATTTTTTGTATTTTACATAATGTTTGTGTTACTAACATATTGATCTTGTATCAAATTAACATTAATTTGAGTGGACCGTTGAGACACGTGAAATGTGTTAAATTTAACACAAATTTTCTAACATTGTACGAATTAAATTAAATTTTTTACATGTATTAATAAAACTCTAAAAAAAACTCTAATAAATATTTACTTGGAGAAAATTCATTTGAATCCACTCACTCGTTTAAAAGTTATTTACCTAAAACTAGAGCAAAATATAGTCCTTTTGCTACATAAGCCGTTATAAATCAAATTAATTGTTTGTTTTGTTTTTGCAGTTGGTTTCAGAACGTATTTACGACAAGATTTGCTATTGTTTTTTTTTGTCATTTTTTTGTCATTTTTTTGTCGTTTAAATTCCGATAATTTTTAGCCGGCATTACACAATCGAAACATCCTTAAAGACATGCATAGATCACGCGGATGCGTCGAATAGACGCGTGTAACTATTGAAGAATCTATCAGGCGCCGACGAGAGAAACTAACATCTGTCCGTCGTGCTGCACTTCACTTACGCGATCGCTTTTCCCTCGAGCTTAAATCGCGTTGCAGTAACAACGGTTTAGGAAGCGCGACAAATCGTCGCGTTCCCCGTTCCTTGGCACAAGCGGCACGGCCGATTATTTATTCGTTGCCTGTTACGCAATGACTTGGGACAGCCGACAAAGCGTCAGCCGACAGAAGAATGATGTTGAGCCGCGAGAAAATTGTTGCTAGAACGAGACAGCAACGAGGTGTCAGGGGTAGACGCGCTTCGTGGAACATTCGAGTTAGATCTGCATCACGGACAGAATCTCTTTACCTAAACGTCTTGTCGACGCTTTCGTGACGATCACTTTTTGCCCTTGGTATGCATTCGTGCTTAGCCAGTTTAACTGACGACATTAAAAGCGAGAAAATTACGACAAGATAAAGAAAATGGAGAAAATGATTCCTCTAATTTTACATAAATGACTCATTAAAATCATTTAATGAACATATGGTAATATGAATATATGTGTATGATAATAATTAGTATATTTTATAATTTATTTTATATTAAAATGATTTTATCGATGTGATAAAATTATTTTAATATAAAATAAGATATAAAATATACTAATATTTTTTATTATTAACTCAATAAATTGTATAGAACAGTTAAAGTGATTGTCAAAAGTGATTGACGGAAAGTGCAGAAAATTTTAAATGCGAATAGACGTATATAAATATAAAATGCAAAACTTTTCCGTATGCCGTTCTCACTAATTTCCGCATTTCTATAACAATATTGAAAATGATATACGCCAAAATATTGTCAATCTTTGTGATATGTTTACGAATGGAAATCGTACCAAAAAATTCTCTTTTATACCTCCCTTCGAAATCCCTGCACATAAATTAACCTGGTTGTTATCCTGTTCGTCGGTGTTTCACGCACGAGCTCTCCAGAGAGTTTACTGAATCGCGGGTGCTTTAAAGCGTCCACTACGGTAAATCATGGAAATCACATGTGCCGCTGCCAAAACGACAGTAATACTCAGCGGTGCGCCAGTGCGGCCTACGCTTGTGCTCGTGTGTGTGTGCGTGCATCTCGCGTAATAATGCACCCCGGCGCGCATAATCCGTGCCAGATTCTCGCCACTTTGCCAGATTGAACAAACTTGAACGCAGGTGAGGGCCTTTGAGCGCCCGCACTTCTGTCTACCGATAACATATGCACGCAATCTTTTTGAGCTTTAATAACCCTTGCAACGCGAAATATGCAATTCGCCGGAAACTGTAACTTTATATTGCTACTTTCGATTTGGAACGCGAACTTTGTCGCCGCACGACATCTTGCGCTACGAGCGATCGGAAACTTGACGTAAATATAATCGTACAAAATTAGTTTTTATAAGAAGATGCTTTTCTATAATTTATTTGCAAAAAAGAAAGATTGGTTTTTTTAATTTAATACACGGAAAGAATGATTTTGCTGAGGGATCCAAAATTTTTGCTGGATACAGATCTGAAAATAATTTTATTGGAATCTTAAAAAAAATGAGCAATGCTGCAAAAAATTTTGATATTATAGCACCTACATAATTATTTCGATAGTTCAACAAAATTACTTTTCTGATCTGTATTCACTTAAAATTTTAGATCTTTCACAAAATCGTTTCTCTTTCCGTGTAAGCGTTCTTTTTCTACGATAAACAATATACACGGAAAGAACGGTTTTACTGAAATATAATAAATATTAAAAAATTTAGCTAGATATAGACCTGAAAATAATTTTGTTTGAAGCATTAAAATAATTATAATAATTAGGACAACTGATGGCTAGAATGTTCAAATTTTTTACAGCTTTGTCATCGACGTTTAAGCGTTTTACACAATTTTGATGATTTAACAAAATTATTTTCAGATCTGTATCTAGCTAAATTTTTAGATACTTTAACAAAACCGACTCTTTCAAGGCTTCTTTCAAGACTCCATTCATTTTTGACTTCCTAATAAATTAGCTGGAAATGAATGTCTTCTCTGCACCCATAGACGTAATTTCTACGCCTCGATCACTTCGTCAAAATGATAGATGAACGACATAATTTTCGCGGCATTCGAAGAATATAATACAGCTCGATATCTAATCTAACTTTGCTTTCAAAAGACACTTCCGCTCGCGTTAATAGTACGCGAAATAACTTTGAATGCTCATAGATACAACAACAATCGACTTGCCGTTTATCGTCGTTCAAACAAATTGTCGTGGGCGTCGTTGAGAGAACGCATCTTCTTCGCCTCTTCTCACTTTTCCGTTTCGCCGTTCTCGGTCGTTCTCTTGAAACGAGACTGCCACAAATCTCCCGGCGAAAGGTCAGGCGTCGTTGACCCCGCGAGGTGTGTGCGCGCCCGGGGTCCACCGGTAAAACGTGTATTAAATTATTTTCAAATTGGCCCTCTCCTTTATCTCTCTCTCCCCACGCTCCCTCTTCTCCGCTTGTCAACGCTCGTGCGGTAATGCGGCGAATGCGATAATGGATCCGTCTGGAGGCCTTAATTTAACGTAATTCGCGTTGTTATTAATTTCGTTGACTGCGAAAGAGAGAGAGAGCAGTAAAATGTGAGATGTACGTCGATAAATCACAATTACTTTAAGGAGCGAACTTTCATCGGACTTCGGCGTGGCGGACCCGTATTTCGGACTAGCTTCGCTTCTAATTACAGAACTCGCGTTCCGGGATATCGATCACACCTGTCTTCCTCTGTCCAATGTCTTGAATCATTAAAAGAGACACGCGAACCATTGTTACCGGGATACGGAGATAGACATAGAAGCCAGTCTCGTGAAGGATGGTTTACCGGCCCAAAGAGATATTGCGAGACCAAAGTCACGATGTTCCTTCTAAATTCGAGATTGCATAAATCAAGCTGCTCGTTCCGCCTGGTAAACGTTGATACAATTAACGGATTGAACAAAGTACTGAGACACGTAGACTAAAATAGATATTTGTTCTTAAACAGATGTTTCTAAAGAATTGTGAAGGAAAAAGAATGTAATTAATGTGTACGTCAGATAAATAAGTTTGAAATTATTCGTCAGTTGACGACTTCATACGAACTTCATGCGAATAAGATAGTTTCTGAAAGTATTTTTATTTATCTTTTTTCTCCCTATTGTTTTTTAAAGCTTCGTCATTATACTCAAATATTCGACTATTATAGATGGATTATATCTTATTTTATTATTATATCGTTATTATATTATTATTATATTATTATATTATTATTATATCGATCAATATAGATCAGGTATTTAATCAGGTAGATCCTCTGCAGTGAATAATTTTTCTGACACGCGTTGACGCACAACCTTGCCTTTTACATGTAGCAGCTCCACATTGTGCGTGCCAAGGTAATGAGAAATTCTCTTGTTGCTCATTTCACATCGCGCACATGTCTGGCTGTTTATGGAACATTTTTGGACCAAACTGAATTATTGCGTGCGAGCTACACGAATCTCGCTAAAGACGGTTTCGGTTAGGAGATCTCGCGGCGCGGCGCGACATCGCAATTCCGAAAATCGGAGTCGCGAGCTGTTGCTCAGACCTATATTACAGAATCCGCGCACCTGTCCGACTTCGTCAACCGCTAGCCCGGATTATTAGCTTCCGAGCGACTGAGCTTATGCGATTTAAACTCTGTATGCGGATGAATTAGCTTGGCAGTTGAAAATTACCAGTTTCCGAGGACGTAGCCGGCCGTAAGACTCGTATAATGTTGTTCGCGCAAAATTATTTTACCGGGCATCGACGTAAGACGGCAAATATTAAGTGCCGTCAGATATGCCTTACAAATTGATTTGTTAATTCGTCGGTCCGACATTCGCCGGTCGACAGAAGACATCTGCCGGATTCGGTACACACTCGGTGTGTAATCCCATGTATAAAGTTAATCCACCAGACACCCGCTCGAAACGGACCGTGAAAAGAAGAAATCGTGTCTGCGTCTCGTCAATCTTTCCCTCCTCGTTCTTCCTTCTTTGCGCGCGTCCAGGAGGCAAACCAATTACATTATTTATAATCCTAAACTAATCTGATTACACGACGCGGCACCGCCACGCGTCGTTTGTCCCGTGAGCCGATGGCATCGGGCGTTTCAATTTAGAGCCCGCTGCCTCGGCGTCCACGGACGGAGAACGCGTGAGAGGCGAAAATGGAAGTTGTCTCATGTAATTATCAGCGTGTGGCAATTTCGCTCGTCGATATTTTTTTGCCTCGCCGTTGAAAAACTTTCGAACTGCGCAGTAACGTTACGTAACGCGCTCGCTCGCGCGCGCTCTCGGAAGGGTTTTGAAAATAATAAATAGGTTCACGCGCGAGCTTCCCGCGCTTGTTTTTGGACACGGAGCCCACCCCGTGAAACTTTAAAATAAGATCGAGTCTTTTATTTTGAATGGAGGATGAAGAAAGAGAAATACATCATTTCGACCGTCAGGCTGTCGACGCAAAGACGTCAGAGAATTAACGACCATAGGTCAAGAATGTAAGACGGGCACTTTTACTCTCGACCGAGGACAATTGTTTAAAAAATAATCTCTTGTCGGTGGAAAAAAGATTTGATTCTTGAGTAATAAAAAACTAGATTTTGCTTTCTATAATATTAACTCTTTAACTATATATTTCCCGTATGAGAAATAAACTACACATTACGACCTCCACGATTTTAAACAGTTACCGCAAAGACACTACGCATTCTTTTCAGTTAAAAAAAAATTAGGTAAGGTCTTTGCAATGCTAAAAATAAGAATCAATTATTAGAATTATGAAAAGCTAATTTTAACATAGTTAAAAAAATTCAAATGCAAAATGAAACGAGAAAATTGACTTTTTCACTTAAAATTCGATAACTTTTTAAATTTTTAATATTTTTAGCTAAAATTTTAACTTGATACTCTGGAGGTAGTATACTTTACTATGAAAATCAAACGATTCACGTTGAGCGACTGCCATTCGCAAACTAAAGCGCTGGGGCCCTTAGCTGAGTCGTCGTCATCGTAAAGAGAAAAAATGCTACCAACAGATGGCCCTCAAAGTTTTTTTTTTTCAATAGAAGATATTTAGAGTTGAAATTTCGCTGGAGTCAAAATGACCCCCGGTGTAGTTGAAGAATTAAACAAAGTTCACGAAAGTGTTTCTTGATTAATTAATACGTACTTTACATTCAACTGCCTGGATTGCTTTAGATAAATAGATTTCTTTAAATAACTTTTTTCCTACAACGTTTGCAAAGAACTAATGTGATAAACGCGATTGATGTCTGATTATTTCAAAATCACGTTGGCGCTCACGCTCACGATTATCGATAATCTTTATCTTTAACTGCTTTCGACGAGGGATTTGCATCGGCGGTATATAATTCTCGTCTCGTTTCTCTCATTCGACAGGACGTCCCTTTTCGCCGAACTTTCGGTAGACGTAAACATATAAAGTCGGCACGTATAAATGCATCTTCTCGGCTTTTACGATCGCCGGCAGTAAATTCCTGTTGGCATCGGAACGACCGCGTCACGTGTGTATGTGCATGTGCATATGTTGTTTTATGCAAAAATTAAGGGTGCGCCTCGTGAACTCGCGACATTCAAGGATCTTGCGTTTTTTTTTTCCGAGGTCCGCACCGTCGATCTGCCAAGGCCGTTCCAGATTCGTCTGAAACTATTTCCGTCACTAATGCGCGTGAAAAACGTAATGTAGTAACGTAATAATTGAAATCGTTGAAATTTGATAAAAGATAACATAATATGAGCTTTCAAATTGATGACTTAATCGATCCATCAGATGTAAATAATTGGATTTGTGAAAATAAGTAAAATTTTGATATAATTAATTTGTAAAAATGATTTCTCTTTGTTACTTTCTTGGCACAATAAGCACAAAACCGTTAAGTTACAGAGATGACACCAACTCTAATTAAGTTACATTTTATAATTAACATAAGGATAATTTTGCGATTTTCTCGCGAAAAGTTTGCTTGTTTTCTACTTGTAATGTGCAATAAATTACACAGCCACTTATTGTCCATCCATAAAGATCAGTACACGTGTATTGCCAATGGTAATGCATTTACGTTTTCTAACGTCGCGTATTACCACCCACGCGGTATCGCACGTGCATAACGCAATCCGATGCGCAGCCAGTTTAGCGCGAATACACTCGCGTGTGTACAAGTTCCGATAGTTCGCTATTATTTATTTGCCAGTATCTAATTTTCAGTACGACAGTGGAGAACCGTCGCGCGCATTGTATAACCCCGCCTTTCCACTTTACGTTCGGCATTTTCTACTCGAACGGTCGAATCCAACGGAGTTGGAATATTTTGCAAAGTGTGCGACTAAAAATTATTACCGTAGTCCCAGCTCGGTAGCGACTGATCGCGGCCTCTTTTCATGCCTCACATATAACTCATGCGATAATACGAAAGGAAATAACAGTGGGTGCTATTTGTCCTCGTCGCGCGATAGCCGGCCGCGTTACCGGGAGATCAACGCCGTAAATCAGGACTTTATTTTCGCGGAAAGAAAGAACGGAGAAAACGATGTACACGAACGCGAGAGCCCGTTGCAGATTATACGGCTCAGAAACAGATGTTCGGGCCGAGTGCCTTAATTAAGTGGTAATTATTTATCCCGCGCCGGCCGGGCTACGTCGTGCGAAAATTTCGTTAATGCGCGCGGCAATTAATACGGAACGGAGTCTCGTTCGGAGGGGACACCCCTCGCGTTACGCGAGCTTACTTTTCGCAAAAGTTTTATTTCAATTTTTAAGCCGGGTTTTTGCCGAGGGTTCGCGCCTCTCGACAGATAATAATCGGGCGCGAGTACACTTGACGAATAATTTAATCCCGTGCGCTCGCAGGTGCCGCGTTCGCGTGAAAGGGTATAAAAAGCGCGTTTTATAACACGCCGCATAAACGCGTGACGTAACTTCAAGACACAAATTCATTGTCGAATTGTCCGAAGGGGAGACCGTCGGATCGTGAGACATTGTATAACACAATGTCGTATTTTAAAGAAACGCGTAACCGAGGAGGGAAGTGATAAAAATACTTTTTACGTAATCTCCATATCTTCGATGATACCTCGTTGTTCATGAGGAAGATTCCACCGTTGCTTATTGACAAAAGGCTAATTTTACGCGTTGCTTGCTAGCCGAAACCGTGCCTTGCTGCATTCGTTTCTATCCTCACTGAATCCCATCTGATCGAATTCCTCTGCCGAAAAGAGAAATCGAAAGGTTTAATCTTTTGTGCAACACGCCCGATATTTCTATTCGAATTATTTATCCTCTTTGCATCAACAATGCTTAGACTGTGCATCACTAATGACTTCGTTTAATGATCTATGCATTGGAAAAAAAATCTGGTTGCGTTAATTGGTAATCTGATAGATTCAACCGATATGTCTGTTCGAAAATGAACGAATCAGAATTCTTGTAGGAGTTATTAGATGAATTTGATTAATTCTTTTCTGTTAAATATACAAAATTTCTTGATGATCGATTAACGTGCACATAATTTTACTATGGGACACAAGATTTGGTGTTTCTAATAATATTTTATTATTACATCTTAGCCTGAATATAATTTCCAGGAATTATCAGGTTCTTGAATTAATTTTTGTACAGAACTAAAAATTGTACTGTCAAAATACATACAAAATACTCTTATTTACTTTCGTCTTTGAACGCAATTTTGGGATCTTGCATTCAAGAAACTATTGAAATATCAGTGAAAACTCTCATAATGCTGCGCCTTTTACTCTATCCTGTATGATACTTTAAAGCAGCGCTTCTTAAACTTTTTTCATTCATGACCCCTTTTTATCATCGAGATTTTTTTTGCGACCAAATATTAAATATAAAATAAAGATATAAAAATAAATATTTTCCCATAAATAATTTATTTCTTTAGCAAACAATATACATATGAAAAGAAGTAGTTTTAGGATTTGTTCAAGTACAATGTTCAAGTACAAAAATTTATGAAAGAAAATCACGTTTTTAATGAGACGAATGTGCTTGTTTTTCGCTGCATAACAAATTGAATCTTGGTGCAATGTATCTGAATTAAATTTTCGCGACCCCAACATTTCGCTTTGCGACTCCATTTGGGATCGCAATCTACAGTTTAAGAAACGCTGCTTTAGAGAATAGCGTCCATCTAGCGGCGATGCCGCGCAGGGAATATAACTAAAGTCTAATGAATATAACTAAAAGTTTTATAGATTTAATTGGAAACACTAATCAAATCCTCAAGTCTATCAAATGTTCTAGTTATAAAATACCGAGTTCTGCTTGGTTTCATCAAAATGCCATAGACGTTCTATTAATATAATCAAATCACTGTTCTCAGTGCAGAAAAAAATTTATATGTATTTATGATATTTTTATTATTTATTCATGGTCCCGTTTCAATTAGCATTGCTCTCATTTACATTAAATTATCTCAATGATTTAACGACGATAAAATTATTCATGAATTATTGATTCGCGATTCATCCGGGGATTATCCATTTTATAAGCAGCCGTTCGTTTCATTCAGCCGTCATCATTTCGATGATACCGTAACCGCGCGATTATGACGGTAATGGGATAACTCCCCGTGCCATTGTCCGCGATTGAATTGGCGCGCATTTCGTGGCCGCTTTTATCGCTATTAGCACCTTTTACGTCGCGCGCGCGCACAATAGGGCGCGATACGGATTAAGGATGAGATGGTGCCGGCTATTTGCGAATTAATGTCGTCACTTTATAGGGACTCCGGGGTTGAGCGTCGCGACCTCGCGAGTAATTGGACATCGCGCGGGTTGACACGACTCGATCGTGACTCATCGCGCGTGCCCTCGCGGATTATCTCGCTCGCGCGAGATTATCCGCTCTCGATGAAGCCGGAATACGAATCATCGCCGCGATCGGACGTGGCGCGGCCGCAAGAAATTACGGGTATTACGCGATAATGACGTGTTAATATGAATTTAATGGCGCGCTCGATATCGATCGCTCGCCAATCGTGACTGGTATCCTAGCGTGATCTCCCGTATTTTACGCTTTATTCCCATTAACGCAAATAAGCTGCTATTATCCTTAAACGATGCGGCTCATGGGCATTTAACGATCTTGCGCTCGGCATAAAATGATATATCGCGTCAGTATCGAGCAAGATATTTCAATAACTATTTAAAGATACTACAGGTACTAGATTAAAAATATTTAAAGATGATAAAGATATAATATTAAAGTTATATTTTTTGGCAGCGTCGCGTGTAGTCAGCCGACGTGTCATGAATTACGATTATGTCGAAACGAATCGTTGCCTCGCTAAACTGTCACGCGAGTCTCTCGCGACTGGCATTTTACTCGTCGTTTCGGGCGGCAACGTATCGACGTGTCACACAAAAATCGATGACGGCATCACATGGGTAATAACCGCGAAAAATCGAGGGGCGGAGACACCGATGACGTTCGTGTTTGTTGTGAATGTCGGAAAGGCGAGGGTATTTCTGACCGCGGTGAGTCATGTCGCCCACGCAATCTCACACACGCGAATCGCGACGTGCCAGAGGATGAGGAGGAAAGAGAGAGACAGAAATGCGTACACGTAATTTCGTATTCACCTTGCTGAGGCTGCACTCGTGCGTGCAGCCTCGGGCAGGGCATTTTTTATAGAATTAAAGATTAAGCTCCGTATTCGCACCCCATATTTACCGCTAAGTACGGCCATTCGATTTCGAGTTTTATTCGTATCACGCGAGAATCGCAAACAATGTTATCTTGAGCTCGGAATCAAATGATCGTAATTAAGACTAAACGTCGAATATAAATGCACAATGGTACAGAGTGTCTCGCAAATATCATGCGTTATCTTTGATGATAATGTTCCGATGATTAATTATTTTAATATAATTGATAAAAGTTTTATTCCGCGATGAAATATTTCTCAGATCTCATATCTTATTTCATTTTCAAAATACATATGAAGGTTCATATAGAGATACATTATCAATAAATATATAAACAGATGAGCTATATTATGTAAAGCTGTACTATATGAAAGATCAGAATAAAATTAATGTTACATAGAAAAATATAGTTAATAATTAGAATATATTATATAGATAAATTATTTGAAATGCTATGTGATAGTAGAATATTTCCTCCCATTTTTTAAATTAATTTTTTTAATTAATTTTATAATGTAAAATTTGAATATTATTTTCTTTCACACTAATTTTTATGATATTTAATCTTGGAAATTTATAAAGAGGCCAAACACAAGCCTCAAATTTTATTACAAAGATATTTAGGAAGAGGTTAAAAAAAAAAACACATATAAATAATTAAAGTTTTTCCCCATCATGCTTTATAAAACTATGATTTTTAGCATTTTTATTTCATATAAATACATACATAAAATAATCTTTTTCATTCTTCATAAGAAGAAAACATGCTGATGACAAGAAAAAGTGATAGCAAAAGGTGACAAGAAAATCAAGAAGAAAATGGTAGGCATGAGATGTAAAATATATTAGAGGAGACCGGGACGGGTTATTACAGTTTTTGTTTAGTGATTTTTAGAAAAAAATGGATGTAAGATTTTGAAACATTACGTACATTAAAATACACCTATATCCCTTAAAATTAAAACAAAAATATTATTCTTAAATATATTATCGTACAAATAAGTTATTTAATTTTAAATAAAACCGTGAAAATGTGACAATTAACCCTATATTTGGGGTTGATTGTTACACGTTCCAAAGTTGATAGTCTCATATTCAGAACTTTTTGCAATAACGATTTAATGCACGGCAATTCATATTAAATTTTAATACGATTTGTCACATAGATAAATTATTTTCACTGCTCTAACAGCTTCTAAAATAATATCAAGCGGAATTTTAACTTTATCTGTCTTCTTATTTTCATATCATAGTTACAATTTAACATTTATAATCTCTGAACGACTGTTTTAACCAGTATCACTAGAAAAACGCGGTTTTTTCGAAGAATAGGTAAAGAGACTCATTTAGGACAATCTACCCACATGGCCGTTTTTTAAGAGATTATATTCACAAATTTTGTTACAACAATGATTAGCCAACCACAGTTAAAACTTATCTAAGACATACTATTTTCTACAATTGCAGTGAAATTGTGATTGGTAATGTAAAAAACTAACAAAAAAAAAATAGGAAATAAAAAAATTTTCTTCATTTTTAAAAGTTGTTGTAAGTAATATACGCGATGCTTTTGGTGCAAACCATTTTGCACCAAAAATTAATATTACGTCAGCAATCTAAAAAAGAGAATTTTCTGGTATATATTGATTGAGTTATAATCTTTTTGGCAACTAATCCCGATATATGACCTACTTTGGTTTCCCCTACAATGGAATAGAAATAGAAGAAAAGGCCCTAATATAAAAGAGAATAATTGAGTAGAAAAGAGTAATGTAGAAAGAAATCTAATAAGGATAGATAAGAGAGTGGAAGGATGAATGTGTTAGAAAAAGTTTTTGTAAATTAAGTCTCTTTAAGTAATAAGAAAGCTAACGAACGAGAATTAAATAGTTGCCTTAAGGTCAAAAATTTATTAACATATAATGATAAAAAATTTGAAGACAAAAATATACATTTCGACTTCAGTATAATATATTAAATATAAAAAGAGAATAAATAAGAAGAAATAAAGAGAAAGAGAAGATTTCTTCTTTTATTTTACTTAATATATTTATTATACTGAAGAAGACTCCGTGAGGTCGAAACGTATATTTTTGTCTTCAAATTTTCTATCATTGTTTATATTAATAAACTTTTGACTTTATGACAATCATTTAATGCTCGTTCGTTGGCCTGCTTATTACTCATTGCTTTGCATAATACCAACCGTATTTAACTTTATTTATTTATTTCAAGTTCTTCTTGACATTTGTATGTTGTGAATAAATTTTATCTATTGTAGGGATCGTATATCCACTACTGGTCGTCTCCGTCTTATCTTTGAGGTTGGTTCACTGTGGCTGCTAGAGCCTCTGGTGAATGGTTCCCCGATCAGGGGAGTTGTTATGATCCATGAAGGTTGAAGGCTTGTTATGTCGTCGAAAGAGAAAAATATTGTGGCGCGATGAGGCGGAATCAAACCTGGATTCTCTGGAGTGTAAACTATCGCACTAACCACTGTGCTACGGCCACTTTGTGTTATTATTGTTTATGCGAATCGTATAGCAAATTCGTTTCGTATTCAACGGCGAAAATGTGAAGACGGTCTCACACTATTATAGAAAGAAAATATCATGAAGAAACTTAAAAGTTTTATATCTTCAATATTTTGCCCGTATATTTTTAATAGTTTTATTTTACTTTACTTCTTTTTCTTTCATTTTTGTGTCTAAATAACGAATTCAACAATTTAATCAATTGTACTGCACTATTAAAATTACCGAAATAAATGAATATATACTATATTCTCTCTCTCATGGCGTTTCCTCTGAATAGCATTTTCTGAAAGTTTTATCTATCCTATAGACAACTTGGCAAAAAGTCTACATGAATATCTTTATCAAATTTAGAGAGATTTTTATTATCAAAAACTCACTAGTGTAGATTGCCAAACAATATCTATGACTTACATATAGATTTAATATGTATTACTTGTAAATTTTAGGCAATTGCATTTTGCAATAAGACACATACGACATAATGAATTCGAATTTCTATTTTATTATGAATTCTATATATGCGAATGTATTTTCATAGTCGCAATAAAAAAATCAACGAATAATCGTCCAAATAATTCATAATTAATATTAATTTCTAGAATATTTCCACGATATTTTTAATCCATTCCAACCAATTTATTTTAAGTTAACAGATTTGTGTAATATTAAATATATACTTAAAAACGCTTACATAAATTTCTTATAGAAAATGTTTAACTATAGGTACATAAATCACACGATATATAATTCATCTATTTCGACTAATAATAAGTTCGTACTCATTCTATATGTTTACGAATCATGTGAATTAACTCTTCACGTATGCCAATGATAGTTCATAAGGACCGCATTTTCCCTTAGGACTCGCTATCGTGTCTCAAAAGATAATGCATCGTCACGGTTGCCTGGCAAACGAAACAAGCGAAGTAAACACCGTGCTGTACGTTAACTTGGGAGTAGGCGTGTAAATTTAATTAACGTTAGCGGTCATTGGACCAACTGTTGTAAATGTATCAATGTTCACATAGGAATAAGCGTATCAATGCCATCTACTTCACACTACAATATATGAAGAAACATCAAATAAAATATACATAAAAGAAAAAACATGATCATGCCAATAAATTGTGAGATATAAACGAAAAAAATGCGACAAAATAATCGGGACGCGACCACTCTCGGATTAATACAAATGCCGAGACATTTATCCGCTAAATAATAGTATTAAACGTGTATCCACTTTAACGTATTAAATATGAATATACGCAAATGTTTTGCTCATTTCAATCTCAAATTATCAATGTACAGTTGATATATGACGGTTTTTCGTTTAATTGTTTCGCTATCAATTGCAGAATGGTAGGCGAATTTTATTTAAAGTATATCGCGATGAAATATGTTCGAATCTAAGCTAAGTTCATCTACAAAGAAATAAATATCGCCCGTAAACATACCAAGACTAATGTCCAATTCTACCAACGAAGATTAACTTTAATCTCAGTTCAACTTCATCTTTTCTTATTTTTAAGAATTAGAAAAAGATGAAGAGTAAGTTGAACCGAGATTAGAGTAAATCTATGTCGGTGGAAACGGACATAATTCGCATTCTTTATCATAACCGCCTACTCATCCGCGTTTCAAATAACAGCGTGATTCATAACGACGACGTTTGCCCGCTGTGTTGGTGTATGTTATGTGACATGTTGCATTTTGTTGCATTCATAGCGAGATTCTAACCGATGCGACGAGTACTTCAAGCTTGCGCCAGACTATGCGCGATTCGTGATCGGAGACATTTCGAAATTTGCAATTTTCTATCCATATAAGATTTGCAAATAATGCAAATGGAATTTGCACATATTCGTCAAATTTGCACTCGTCATTTAATATTTGTGTCAATTCGCTAAGTTTTTTCGACGAAATCAAAAGGCGCGAATCGCGCATAATCTGGCGCAAGGTTTACGGGCAGCTGCGCAAGACGCTTCGTGTCACGTGTGTCATATTACATTATATTAGATTTCGAGACGCGACCGTGGCAGGACGTAACAGAACGTAACGAAAACGCGACGATTCTCTTACAAACAACTGCAATTATTCAAGCGCGAATAGTTAAATCATCGCGATTCGTATATATATATATATATATATATATATATATATATATATATATATATATATATAAGCGTATATGACACACATAAAACGATGAATGTTATCTCATGCATTGCGCGACTTATTTATTTCGAGAATCAAAGCAACAGGAAATAGGTACGATATTTGTGGTGATTATCTATTCAACAACATTTAGATTTAAAATGTTTCGTGTTGCGTTTTATCATTTTAAATAGAACTCACCAATCATTTCAAGGTTGACAGCGCGATTAATATGTCGGATAGTGTCAGTTAAATAGAGAAACTGTGATACATCGTGTGTTGATAATTTGAATTGCAACAAACAGAATATATTCGATGTATAATAAATTAAATATTTCGTAGCGGTCGAGGCGAGCGACGCGGTGGCACAGAGTGACTTGATATATACCATACATTTGAATGTGCGACGCGCTGTTTATCAAGTCACTTTGTTGTTATCAGTCGCGCGGCGAAACTCGGAGTCGATACGCTACGACGTGAACATTTACTACTCGAGATTCAGTAGCGGCAGGACATATCGAGGGAGAACACAATATGTCTATGAATAATTATAATTATTAACATAATATGTGAAAAGTTAATTCATGCAATTTGTAAGGAATAGAAAGTGCACAAACAGCTATGATCCATTGAGCATATTGTACATTGCGCATTTATTTATTTCTATTTGCTATTATTAAAAATCGAAATGATCGAGCATATAATTATAAGTTTCATTACGATATATACTAATTATTTCTTCGTAGCTTTGTGCATACTTTTCTCGCGTTATTCATCTGTCGCAAGTATCGTCATATATCATATAATTAAGATCGAGAGTATACAAAATATATAATTGTGCGATATTGTATTTTTATAATTAATATGCATTAATTAATATAATTAATATGCAGTTAATTATGATTAACTGTTATATGTATATGTGCAATCTGAAAAAAATCAAAGAGAAGGAGAAAGAAGAGAAGACATTTAGAAGACATCGAATAATAGCGAAGAAAACGTGGGGTGAATAATTTATTTTAGTTGTTATTTACGGGAATTATTTGTAATTATTTTTTGCGTAATTATTTTTTAATGTATTTATTATTGGACATTGTCATATATATATTCATATTTTATAATTCAACATAGTTCCGAGAGAGAATATAATACATTAATAATATTATTTTGGCAATTTTCAAGTACGAGTGATTAAATTTTTATATTCGTTTATTTGAAATAAAAAAAAGAAATGGAAGAAAAATAAAATTATTAAAAATGTATATGTGAAACATAGAAAATATAAAATTTTTATTTACACACACACACACACACACACACATACACACAAAATTTTTTTTATGACATTTTAATTTTATGAATGAAGAATGAAAGAAGCTATTTATTTTGTATTTATATGAAATAAAAGTACATCAATATCTTTATATAATGAAAAATTGTTATCATTCATATTGTGTTACTTTTTTTTTATTCCCTTTTTAATATCTCTTCAATTTGAATCTTCTATTTTGCCTTCTTATTAATCTCCAGGATTAAATATTATGAAAATTGATGTTGAAGAGAAAATAATATTTACAGATTTTACAATATACAATATGCACAAGAACATTATTAAATAAAAGGACAGAACATATTTTATAGTCACATATTTTTGTGTACTTAACTATTGTATCATTATTTATATGTCTAACTATTTCTATTAGCATATTTTTTGTCAAGCTAATTTTTTTTATTAATATAATTCATTATAGTTATTAATATAATTCATTGTATTTAATTTTATATCGTACCAATTTTATCTTAATTTTTTATAGTCCATCTCACAGTAAGAATCAATATCATTCATTATCATAAATTAATAACAGATGATAAATCGCGCAATACGCGCGTGTGAATATTTCAATCATTTATAATTAGAAAACTATTGTAATATTTGAATCATTTCGATATTTTGTATTAGATTTTTCTGTCTGGTCCTTAATGTGCGAGATAGATATTTGCAGAGAATCCGTAAGAATAAAAGAATTTAACTTTTCAAACAAAGGCAAACGACAGATTTTTGCGCGTCTGAATATTTTTCCACGAAATTATCTGTTTAGGGTTCGTCGAACTCCCGTAGATTTGCGTAGCGGTACCATAAGCCAGTGCACTTAGTGGCGTTAGATTCCCCAAGAAGATATTAAAAACAGCTGGTTCGCTACGGTGCAACGTGTCGCTTACAAGCGACGAATTTATCGCCGCTACCGCGAATTTAAGTGCCACCCTGCCTTCACGACCGACGTTATTTCGTCTCTTTCGATAAATAGGCCCCGGCATTCTGAGGCGCATTTAAAAAATTGGTCAGATAACGAACGCTCGCACTTGTCATACGTGTTTCTTCAGATTTGTAAGAATTCTTGTAGAATTATAAATTAATATTACCTTGTATCTTTTTATCAGCGACAGAAGTAATTTTGTTACATCAAATATCGAGTTTCTTATACTGCACTTCCTTATGCTGATATGAAGTTTAATTATTTCACTATTTTTTTATGATTCTGTGGAGGCAGAAATCTAAGATCTTACGATACATTTAAAAAATTGTATTAATAAGATCAGAAACACGAGATATATATATAAAGTTTTTCGCAGCTTAGCTTATTGAAAGTCGTTCTTCAAAGTATTGAAATTTTAATCAGAAATTTCTCTCTCTCTCTCTCTCAAATTTTAACAGTATTTTTTATCCGAACTATCAATTATACATAAAAATTGATGTGTGCGAAATTTTATTTCAACTCCATTTATTCCACTTATACCGTTCTACTTATATATACTGCGATAACATAGCCAGTCATCGTACCTCATCACATTACAATAACGAATATAGCGTCCGTTAATGTTCTGAAGACGTCGAGTAGATGATGTTGAGAGGAGTGCGAGAAAGAGCGCATATTCATGCGGCGAGTGGATGCTGCCACATCATTACGTCACGCCACGCCACGCCGCGGTCACCAGATCAAAAGCAAACGAGGTCTCGAGCAGCACCTCGAGGACAATAAGGCGTTGAATACTCGTGGCCGCGACTCGATTCGCTAATTACCCGAAACAGCTTAAAGCATCGTCCAAGAAAATACGTCGGCGATATCTAGGTCGATCCGAAAATAACTCCGATACGCATCCACCCGCTTCATCTCGCCCCTCCTCTCGCTCTCGACTGAATGAAACGCATCCTCGTCTCCTGCAGGCGTCGTCCCGCGTCGTCCTCCTCCATTTCACGTTTCCTTTCGTCTCGTCTCTTCGCGTTTCTTTTTCTCTCGCCCTCTCCTTTTATTCTTACCTCCTTCGCGGCGATTAATTTGCGAGGCCGCTACTTCGGTGCGAGACTCGATAGCTCTTAAATCCGGCACCGTATCCGCGACGTAGAAATCGCTTCTGGTAATGCACAACTCGACTCGGAGCATTTGTAATGATGCAATTCGTGATTATCCTTTACGAGGCTGCGATTATTTACGACCGCGAGCGCGCGGCACGGCGCTGCGCCTTCTCCGGGCGCGTGAGTTATCTCGCACATCGCACCGCGCACCCGGATTACTTACTTTCGCTGTCGATAAAATTCGCGTCTGAGACAATCGCGATATAATCGTGCTCTTCTTCTTTATTGCAGTCGTGCATGTATTAACTCTTTCCGTACAAACGAGGTACTTCGAATTCGATCGATTTCTATCCATGAAAATTTCTCGTAATTTTAAAAGGCCTCCCCCACTCCTTATATTTTATCTTTTTCTAAAATAAAGTACAAACATTTATTCTACAAACTCGAAAGTGTATCCATGAATTTTTATAGATTTTTTGAATCACTTTAAAAAGATGAAACAGTGGTCGAACTCGAAATACCCCCGTTTGTATGGATAAGGTGTCGTTTTTCACATGGTATTGTAAGGGTTAATTTTATCGCAACCTCTTGGTTCTCGTCTCGCATTCGCATCGTACGCGCAAAGAGGAAGTAAGGATCGGTCATATAAAAGTTGTTCGACACCCAATCAATTTTAAAATTAACTTCCGATTGGATGCTGCCGCAAGACGCTTGCGATCACCTTGCGACTAACGTGAAATGACCTTAAAATCCATTCTACAATACGTTGTATGTCGATGTCATAAGTCATAAGCCATAAGAATTAACCAAACACGGTCGAATATGAAGAGAATACTTAATTATAATTGATCAATTCTTATGACACCGACATACGACGTATTGTAGAATGAGCTTAAGAAAGACGAGCGTTTCACACGTGAAATCGTTAAAGAGGATACTCGGTAGTACGCAGAGGGATGTCACAAGAAGCTCGAGGATGTGCACGTTGGTCATGAATTCTTCCTAAATTATAGCACCACTTTGTCCACTCTGGGAACTGGCTGTCTCCCGTAATAACTGTCGGTACTCAAATACGACGCGAGAGGGAAAAGAAGAAGCGTCGATCCTCGCGCGGCGTGCGTCCGCTTTTTACTTCCATACCGTCTTTTTTCCTCGCCCTTTTTTCCTCCTCCTGTCACTCGTGCATCTCGCGCGTCTACGTCGTTTTATGCTCACCCTCATTCGGGGACGTGGATCGTTTTGCCGCAATTAGTTTTGCGGCCGGCGCGCGCCTCTAAATCGGGCAGCGATCGTAAATCCGTGCCGACACCGACCCGGAATTCATACGAGCGATGCACCGCGGAAAACTGGAGCGTGATGCGCAACGAGATCTTACCCCGGGGTGGTCGGCGTTAAAAAATTGATGCGTTATGTCAGTCAAACTGTAATTTCGGATACTTGCTCGCGATTGCGCATGTATTTTTGGCAAAGACCGTGAGCTGCTCGATGTAATTCGTGGTTTCTTAACGCTATATGCTTATCAATGTTTCCTCCAATTTTCCGCGTGACAGTTGTCAACGAAGAACTCCGAAGAAGCATTTTTATAATTGCTCTTCCGTATCGCATTACATTCTCCAATTTTTTTAAAGTTTCAAATTAAATAATCATTTCTAGATATATAACAACTTGAATTTATAACTTGAATAAAATTTATTTTATGCGACAAATATACGACTGCCAAATGGAATGAATTAATTTAAATTAGTTACGGAAAGAATTAGTTATGGTTTTGTTGAAAGATTTAAAATTTTAGCTGGATCAGAAAAGTAATTTTGTTGAGCTATCAAAATAATTATGTCGAATGCTCAAACGAATTGCTGGAATATTAAATTTTTTGCTCATTATTTTTAAGGTTTCAATAAAATTATTTTCAGATCTGTATCCAGCAAAATTTTAGATCCATCGACAAAATCATTTCTTATATTAATTACATTTTTAGAGGGAATTGTTTTTTGTTGTACACTGTTTAAAATGTCATGAACTTTTAATATACTATTTAATACACTATTAAAAATTTCATGAAATTTAATGTACTTTTGTAATGTACTAAAAGTTACACAATTTGAATTTGATTTCATGACATTACATTAAATTTAATGTATTTGTAACTGTAAAGTATATTTGTGTACATTTACATGAAATTTAATGTATATTTCATAAAACTTTATGAAATGTAATGTACTTTTCATAAAATTGAAAAATGAAATTTCATGTACACTTTCATTACATTTAAGTAACTATTGTAACTTAATTTTCAGTTAAATCACTCATTGCTTTTAATTTCGTTCATAATTACGAGCTTTATTTATATATAAAGGAAGCATTTCTAACAGTGTACGCTATAATTTCGCGAATATAGGAAAATTTCGACGGTTCTGACAGATCCGCGTCTTCATAACGCGCCGAGTGTTCGGTCGTTGACGTGATGTCGCGCGCGGATAATAGTCCGCTCGAATTTGAGAGGGCGGCTCGTGAGAAATTAATCTCGGCATTATATTGCCACGGCGACGGCTGGCTGTCGCTTTATTTCGGACTTTTGGCCCGACCTACTCGCTACAAGTATATCTGGCTGCCGAAAGTGTTTAGCACCTTCTTCATGTGTTCTATAATCAACAAAGCGTCGCATATATCGCGAAACATCTCATCCGACTCGACTCTATATTCACTTTCAAAGGTATTCAAAGGCTTTACGGTGCGTCATTGTTTTTTCTACATCATACTTCTCATGAAACTGCGACTCTTACAAGCTAAAAATTCTCAACGCTTCTCTTGGAATTTTTGGTAATTATTACGAAAAAAAATCTCGTATGAGTTTACAATTTGCCACGCGAAACGAGGTTTCACCTCAAACCTATTTGTTTTTTAGTAGCGAATTCCCTCATTTAAGGGATGGGCGAAACTCACTGTGTCCATACATGGAAAGAATGATTTTGTTGAGGGATCTAAAATTTTGCTGGATCTGAAAATAATTTTGTCGAACCGTCAAAGTAATTTTATTGGAATCTGATAAATGAGCAATGCAATTTTGATATTCTAGCAATTATTTTGAGTGTTCTGTCAAATTGTTTTGATAGTTCAACAAAATTACTTTTCTGATCTATATTCAGCTAAAATTTTAGATCTTTCAATAAAACCGTTCTTTTCATGTGCATACACTTTCCAAGCGAAGCGAGGTTTCAATCTAAACCTATAAAAATGCAAGTATCTTTAAAGTATCGTATCTTAGAAACTAGAAGAGTCCGCCGCGTAGTTCAAAGTGTGTGTAATTCAGGATTGTATTGATTTTAATTATATGTAAAAATCATATTCGGTGAAGTTTAATCTTTTCGCAACAATTATCGAATTTTTTTCCAAGAACTTTTTAGAAGCAATGTCCGAGCTCTATACGAAATTTTCTGTACACTGATTTGTTTATGTACGCCGAAATATTCACGGCACTCGAGGCAATCGAGATGTTATCGAGCAGATATCTCGATGTGGCGATTTTGACTGACGTCTTCGTAATTACGGGAGAGAGGCACGTGTCGCTTCACCAAATATAAAATTAGTCCCGACTTCGCCATGAGATATCGAGAGATAACCTGTCGCACTTTCACACGCTCCTTTCTCACGCCTCCACGTGTAACGTCTTTCGAAATATATCCGGCGATATATACTCGTATAGATTTTGACAAGCAGAACCGATAACGACTACGTAATTTCATCTCTTATTATCACCGCGACAGATCGCCAAGACCTGTCCGATCAGAAGTCAGAACCGGTATGATTTCGGTTGAAGTTTCGTCGTTCCACATGCATAAGTATTATTTTTATGTTTACTCGTGAAATCCGAAAATGCGTCATTGGGAGCAATTTATTTACAGCAAAACAAATTGCAATAATACTGCTGGTTAAATGCTATACGCGATGCTGCTGAAATCTTTCAGAGAAAACCTTTTCGATCTGTTAAACTACGTCAGAATGTATAATTTGGCGAAATAACGTATAGTGTTTAGATAGAAAATAATGAAATCGTAGTTGGATCGTCTCACCTGTACCAATTAGCCCAATGTGGTGAAATTCAAGTTTCGGTGAGAACGAAGCTTGTTAGGAACAAGATTTTTGCCGAATATAAGGAAGCTATATAAGGAAATTTTTTACGATTCAGAATACTTTATCTCACCACAAAGTTAATTTACAACATCTATTATAACCAGGACGTCTATTAATTTCAACGATAAAAACCTTATACGTACTCTGAACAAGTTTAAATCGTACATAATGTTCAATAATGAAAATATTAAAAACATACATTTAAATTTTTTAATCTTTTGGAATTTATAATAACAAACATTCCAATAAATTCATAGTGTATAATATTCTCCAGTGAAATAATTATGTTAACAACATTTTACTTTGTATATAGTTCAAGAATTTTAATATATATATATATATATGATATATTGTTAGAAATGCTTCCTTTACATATAAATGAAGCTTGTAGTTATGAATATTAAAAGTAAATGAATGATTTAACTGAAAACTAAATTACAATACTTACTTAAATGTAATGAAAGTGTACATGAAATTTCATAAAGTTTTATGAAAAGTATATTACATTTCATAAAGTTTTATGAAAAGTATATTACATTTCATAAAGTTTTATGAAATATATATTAAATTTCATGTACACGTACACAAATATACTTTTCAGTTACAAATACATTAAATTTAATGTAATGTCATGAAATTAAATTCAAATTGTGTAACTTAAAAGTACATTAAATTTCATGAAATTTTTAATATTGTATATTAAAAGTTCATGAAACTTCATAATATTTTTAACAGTGTAAGCAAAAATGAAATTTTACTAAATATTGTAAATATTTTGCTATATTGATTTATTAGAAAAAAAGAACTGATTGTATGATTTGAAAATTTTAATTCAAAAGTATGTCTGTTGGAAATGGACGAATCAAAATTTTTGTAAGAATTGCCAAGTGAGAATGATTAATTCTTTCCTGTTAAATGTACCAGAATTTCTTGATGATCGTCCATCTGTTGGCACTGCCGCCAGGTGCCGCGTATTGCTCGCGGGGATCTAGAGAATATAATTAGAAGTTTTGTAGATGCCATCAAAAAATATTAATCAAATCCTTAAGTCTATCAAATGTACTAGCTATAAAATATCGAATGATAATAATAATAATATTATAATAATAAAATATTGAATCTAATCATGATAACCAGAAGTTCTGTCGGTTTTGTTTCTGATCAAAATAATCTATATATCATATATGTCTCGTTAATGTAATCTGACCATTTTTCTCAGTGTGTTGATATCCATACTAAGCAATTTATTCGTGGATGTAACAGCGTCACACGATGGAGGGGCAGGGGATGAGCCGTGATCGTTACAAAAACACCCTCGGAACGGCCGGCTGCTGTCCGTTTGATTCACCGTTTCCTGCGATCGTCGTATTTTTGTCCGCGCGTGCCTCCACTTCGTTTCTTTCGCTGCTGTCTCTCGCCTCGTCCTTTTTCCGCACTCTTTCAAACTCCCTCCCGCGCTATCTGCGACCCCGTCGTATTTTCTTATGCCTTTCTTACCCTTTCTTTTTTTCGTTCGCGGCGCTCGGCCCTCCCACACGACGCGAAGAAAACATTTCGCGTATTTGTGTGAGTGCCTACGAAAGAGTGAAGGCACGCGCGCGCGCGCGCGTGTAGAGATGAGCCTTACGTAGGTTTAATGAGCGCTATTATGACCTAGTTGCACTCGACATCGCGCGCATAAATCCTCGCGGTACATTAATCCTCGAGAATCTCGAACTCCCCCCGAGTGTGGTACCGCGCGAGTAGACGAAGCCGCGGAGAATTTATTAATCGTTCAAGAAAGAAAAAACTGTGTCCCGCCGCGCGGAAGAAGGATGATCGCACGCGTCCGGAAGCGTGGTGCACAATATGTGCGCGGACTGCCGCCGCGGCGCGACGCGAAAAATTAAGAGATCGGTGAGAAGATCTTCGCGCGACTGGCGCCCATAAATAAGCGGATGACCCGGAGATTTCGGAAGTGCGTAGACAGGTTTGTTATATGTGGCTCGTGTCTGTTTGATTAATTGATTGACATCGCAGATTATTTTCTAATCGATTATCTCATTATTGGATAATCGATAACCATCTCACATTTGTATACTGAGACTGGACTTGGAATTTTTTAAATGTTTCTGACGTCCTTATGAAATTTACTTCCAAAACGTTATCTACACTGAGAGAAAAGTATTTAGTATTTGTGATTATAATTACATGGTAAAGTAATTATGGTTAGGAGCATCATTTTTATGGTCATTACTTCTATAATGTTAGTAATAATAATTATATTAATAATTCTGCTAAAAAATATATATTTCTTTCATGCCAATCATATATATTTTTTAGCAGAATTATTAATATTTAAAATTATTATTATTAACATTATAGAAGTAATGACTATAAAAATGATGCTCCTAACCATAATTACTTTACCATGTAATTATAGTCACAAATACTAAACACTTTTCTCTCAGTGTAATTATCTCTCTGTTTAATTTCCTGAACATTTCTCTGCGGATTTAATTTAACTTTAAAAACCGTGCTGCTTCGCCTCCTTCGAACGGTTCTCCAACCACGAAGATTCACGACGTACAACGCGTGATGCGGGGGGAGGTAAAGTAAAGAGAAAAAAAAGGGAAAAGAAAAGGCAGGAGCGCGCGAAGAAATACAAGAAAAGGTGAAAAATAAATCCACGCTGCCGCTCGCGCCTCTCCTCGCGTCTTTATCTCTCGTCATCGCTTTCTCCCTGGCGGCGTGATTTACGCCCGGGTTGTCTTCCTTAATTAGGTTAAGGCCTCTTTGGTCCTGCTGTTGCCTCGCTCACCAGAGAGGAAGACGAAAGGGGAGCTTCCGATTCGCCCGCGAAATTTACTCGGCGCGCTCCGCTTGGCGCGTCCGTGGTTCGTTACAGCGATTGAAAGACCGCGGAAACTTTACGGAGCTCGCCTAATTAATCGCCTTTCGTTAGTATCCTTTCGTCGCGCCCGCCGGCCGTTATTACGCTTCATTGGTAGCTTTGCGCGGCCCCGTGCCGGGGAAGAGGGAAAGAGAGACGCTTAACGAAGCGTGACACGGCAACCGACGACGGTTTAAGTAACCGCCTTCCACGCCCTGGTTGGTCAGCCGTTGCGCACTCGCAGCCACCGAAGGCTGTTCTAGGCCGTTTGGTACTAACCGTTAGGCAATGCTTCTTGTGCACCGGTTACCTTAAGCGTTCGTCTGAGCGCGCCCGTTGTCCTTGCGAAAATCCGATCCGCTGTATCTCCTCGAAAAGCACACACGACGACGTAATCGTCGTTGACCCGTGAACGTAAGAAGAGAAAAGAACGAACGCCGTAAAGAGTTATTTTCTTCTCTCTCCCCCCCCCCCCTCTCTCTCTCTCTCTCTCTCTTTCTCTAAAAGTAATTTCTTTTTTCTCACACGTCGATCGAGAGATACAACGATCCGGCGTAGCATTCGTGTGCGTTTGCGACCCGCATTCTTCGCGCGGGTCAAAGTCGCGTTTTTCGTCCGCATTCCCTTACAAAAATATTTCACCGTTTTTAGCTCATTTTTAGCCCGCGAGAACGGTTAGTTTGAGTAGTGAAAACGTGCATTCGGCTCAATGAGTATGACTCCCTTTTTAGGTCGTAAACAGGACATTTTCCGTAAAAACGAGTGGCTAAAGCGGATTGCATATGAGTATATCCGAGTAGTAATAACGAGTAGTAACATTATGAGTATTTTTTAGTGGTAAACACGTGGTGTGTAAATTTGAGGTGTAAAAAGGTATATTCGGACACGAATGCAAAATACTCGTTAAGCACTCACAAGTACTCACATTTTGAAATAGCACGATTCAGTAAAGATTATAATTATTACGTAATAATTATATTTGATACGTTATGTATAAATTTTGTGCGTGTACACACACACATACACACGCGCGCGCGCGTATATGATCATATATGTATAGTCATATAGAGACAAAATTCATATATAATATATCAAATATATTTATTAATAATCTTCATTGAATTATGCTATTTTAAAATATTTTGAAGTAGTTTTGAAAAACGCAGTTTATATATAATATATTATAAATAAATTCCGTCGATCTCTAAGTAATCACATAAACAGGATGTCTCATTTTAAATAATGCATTAATACACAATAAAAAACATTTTGTATTTACATATTGTATTGTTAAACATATTGTATTGTTAAAAATGGGCCTTATTAAAATTTTTATGTTGAATTTTTAAGATATCCAAATGTTAATTTAACATAATGTGATTATGTTATTTGAATATTTTGTGTTAAATTGATATTTAACATTTCTTAATGTAAAAATAACATAATTTGTATGTAAGTAAACAAATAACATAAAAATAATGTAATTTAAAAACATAAATTCTAAAATAAATGAATCAAAGATGAATGTTAATTTAACAAATTATAAATGTTAATTTGACTGAAGAAATATGTTTCCACAAATTGTGTCAAAATGTTACATTTTTTTGTATTAATTTTTATATAATGTCTGTGTTATTTTCTGACATATTCATCTAATGTCAAATTAACATAATAATTTGAGACACGTGAAATGTGTTAAATTTAACACAAATTTTCTAACAGTGTACATATCTTTTCTGTAACTTGTCATAGACAACAATTTTGTAGACAAAAGTTGCATGGCTCGAAGGGGGACAAATATTGATAAAATATCCAAAAAATATATAAAATATATAAAATATTTAAAAAAATATTGAAATATACCGCTAAATCTTTTTTTTAGCCGTTTAATTAAAAATTGGTAATTAAACGATGAGTAAATGCACGACTCTCTAACGTGCATCTTTTCATATTGAACAAAACTGAGTAAAAGAGGAATGTATTAACGTGTCATCACTCATTAGTTGAAAAATGAGTATGGAAAACGGGGAATCTACTCAAAAATACTCATATACATACTCATCATTCTTTCAAAATAGACTGCGCGTGCTTGAGAGTGCAAGAAACGTGCATAAAAATGATAGAACGAGCTAAAAACGGGTTAAAAACGATCTATATGAGATGTAAAAACGGTGAAATATTTTTGTAAGGGTTTTGATACGCCTGACGCCATCACTTTATAGCACATTAGGTCGTAACTCGCGATATCTCGCCGCTTGATTTACGCGATACAATCTCACGCTGTTTTTTATTAATTTTTGCAGGTCTCGAGAAGTAAAAGCCATCGCGCGATTTAGTAAAAGACGCGTTACTTCGCGGTAACGCGAAATCTCTACAGCACGTCGGAAGGGGCAGGAGGGGGTGAATTAAAAGCGACGGCGAAGATAGTCCGGGACGTGCCGTTGCTCTCGCGGGGGAAACTCCGAAATTTATTAACTTGTAAGGTACGTTCTTGCGCCGAGCAACACAGCCACCCAGAACTCAATAAAATGTTACTTTCGTTACTTTCTCGCGGTCTCTTTTTCCTCCCTGTTCTCCACGCCGTTCCGACGAACGCTCGTTTATTTGTTGGCCGCGCGATAAAACTTCTCTCTCCTCTGTCTCTATCTCTTTCTTTCCCTCTTTCCCCTTTCTTCTTTTCGTTCTGGCGTATCTCTTTCTCTCTCTCTCTCTCTCTCTCTCTCTCTTTCTTTCCTTCTCTCTCTATCGGGATCTTTTCATTTAAACTGTCCGCCGGTCGTAAGAAATAATGCTGGAAAAAGTCCCCGCTTACTCGACTCAGTTACGAGATATCCTTTTTAACGATCGCACTTAACCGCGCCTTTTGACGCTGACGTACGACGTACACAATATTCGCGATCGCAATGGGAATTAATCCCGATATAAAAATGCAGTCCCTTTTGGTGGCCGATTGGCGCGACGTACGCACATAGGTACGTCGTATACGTTTCTTCGCGCTTTATATCGTTCGAGTTACGAGACTCTCGTATCTCCTCTCTCACCCCTCGCGAGTCCTACGAAGCGAAAGAGAGCGAGAAAGATTCGGTCGCGTCAACGACATGTAGCGAACGTCGTCTAAGATCAGCAAGTACATACAGATGTTCCAGACGCGCGATCATCCATGCCGCGGATTACGTAAGTTAACATCGTGGCAGAAGTTCGGAGATAAAGATTTGACGAGCGTCACTTTTTGAATTCCCTCACTCGACACTGGCGACGCAAACCGACCGTGATAATGGCGGTGCATATTTTTCGCGTATTTTTGTACGATCGGTACATTGGCGAACGGTCGGCGCGGTCTATGATCAACTATAAAGGCCATCTGTTCGCTTTTAGAATCTCCTTTATACCGGCATACGATGACGTCACGTTCGCGCTGAGATAAAACGAGATGAACGCCCACGAGTCGCGTAACACCTTGCATTCTTCTTTGCCCTCCCACCTTCTACCATTTGTTTTTCGTGAGGAACCATCGAATTCTCAACGAGCCGCATTGACTGACGCGCATGTTATACGATGGGACTTTAACGAGTGTTCGTCTAATCGTCGTGAAACCGCGTTTCGAGGAAAGTCTCACGCGAGACTGCTTTTGGCACGGTTATTGCCATGAACGTCATTGTCGTTCATAAATCAAATCCGCGCTCGTTTCAACGCGTCTTTGGTGACTAGGCGCAACGGTAGCGTCAGCGAGAAAACGATTCGATCAATCGAATCTATATTTTTAGGAGAAGCTCGGTATTTTTCATTTATTCACAATTGCTTCTTGTTTTGCGATATTGTTCTTTCATAGAGAATGTTTATCAGAATTGAATAGTCTTTTAAATAGTGTGTCTCTTTACAGATTTGGTCTCTTCGAGAATCATTTTTTTATCTTGTTTCCATGCTAGATTTAAATGATACACGGAAAGAATGGCTTTGCTGAAGTCTCTAAAAAAATTTAATTGGACACAGATCTGAAAATAACTTTGTTAGACTATCAAAATAATTATTGTAAAATGCTCAAGCTGGATTATCTAGCTTACCGGAATATCAAAACTTTTTGTATCACTCATCACGCTTGATTTTCCTATAATTATTTTGATGGTCCAACAATTATTTTTAGATCTGTATGTAACTAAATTTTCAGATACCTCAGCAAAATCATTCTTTTCGTGTAATATATTTAAATGATGGCATTGCATTAAGTGTTATCAATTTCATCAAGCCTCTCTTGACTGTTATAGTCTCAACTTTCTCGCGTTATTGTCTAAATTGTGCCGAAACGCTTTTAATGATAAACGACGAGTAATCGCAAATGACAGTGGCTCGCGCCACTTTGATCGATCTTGAAGAATGGTTTGCGATTTCGTAAAGGCGCGCCGCCGGATTTCGTAAGGCGGCGTTAACGCCTTCCACCGAGAAATCGATCGAGCCAGCCTGGTCGCACGTTGGCGCGATGCCAGGGGCATCCCGACGCTTCCCGAGATGGTGGACCGAGTCCGACCGAAGGCAAGCGTCCCGGCGTCGGCGTCGGCGTCGGCACGTCGGACGTTCGTCAGTGCGCGTGTGACATGGCTGCGAAGCGTTACTACGGCGATCTAGACGATGCCCTCCACCTCGCGATGTGAACGCACCTGTCCGCGACACTCTCGCCTACGATCCTTGCGTGACTCCTCGGGCTCGCAGTGGTACATCGATACCCAAAGCACCCGATGCGGGGATGAGTCACAGTGGTCGAGCGTTACACAAAAGACTGCAGTCTCGATAATGCGATCGATCGTCGTGTGATTGATATTGATACGTCAGGAAAAGCAGGAAGAGGAAGTAGCACTCACTAGGAAGATCCCCCTATCATTCTTTTACATTATCGCTGTTGGTGCCACAAGCTGTACTCTCTTATCGATGTTTGCGAGAGTTCTTGGTTGTCTGGGAAATCGTGTAAGCAGAGATAAAGGACAGTTCGCGTGACGGAAAATCAGGACGAACGTTATCTCGGAGATTTCTTCCGAGGCTCGATCATTCGGATCGATTGTCATGTTCGCTCGATCGCGTCTCTAATCATCGAGGCGTCACAGCGACACGGATAATCGCGTGTCGGGAGATTGAAACGCGTGGACAGGAACAGGCGGAACGATGTAAGAGAAAAGTGCGAGGTGACCCGACAATTCGTACAAGATGGCAAGTCGAAAGAGTTGATCCAAGTGCGATCTTGTCTCGCGTGTATGAAGCACAACGTACCATTCCCACAGACAGATGAAGCTGCATTCCCTCGAATCTCGATCGCGGCGAAAACAGACGGGCGGACTGTTTTCGAAACATTGTACATAAATGCACGCACAGAAAGCGTGCGTCGTCAACGCATATCTATTCCTAATCGAACGTTAACTTTAATTAGTAAGATTCGCCACATTTAGTGCTGTCTCTCGTTCCCATCTCGTGGCACCAGAATGTGAATCATAAACTGCTACGCAAACAGTCGAACTCTCTTGAAATGCTTATAGAAATATACACCGCCAGAGTTTTGAGTGACTCAAATTATATTAATCCAAGTTTCTTTCGACGATACTCGATGAAGCGCAATTTTAAGCGGGAACGTGGACGATCGAGAACAATCCTCGGAGTCGCGATCGATGATCAATGATTGACTCGGACAGTGCATGTAATACGGCTGCGAGCTGCACGTCAAGACAATTTTCTCTCGTGTCCAACTAGAATAATAATTCGTTGCGTCGCGAGAAGTGCAGAGAGAAAGAGAGAGAGAGAGAGAGAGAGAGAGAGAAAGAAAGAGAGAGAGAGTGCATGTGAATGTGCGCGCTCGTGCGTGTCTATGCGCGAAGTGCATAAAGCGACGATGGGATATCGGTGAGATCACGAGGTCACCGCAGAATGCCTGAGCCGAGGGCAAAGCGCTGTAAACACTGTGACGGTACGGTACGCGTGGCTAGCTGGACTGCAACACATCATGATGAGTGGTTACCTCGCTGACCCTTAATACACCTCGATCGCTTGCGACTAACATCTGTGTCGACTAATAAAGAGTGTTACGTTTGAGTCGAGATTGCGTTTCAATCCCATTAACCTCCTACCGCCATTGTGTGAAAATTATAGAACGTCGATCGTTCGCTTCGTCACGTCGAATACACGAAGTCGATGGAGTATACAAGTCAAGCGGAGTTACTTGCCGGAGTTACTTGATGCAGCTGGAACATTCCGCTTGACTTGCCTCCTTACGCGACTTTATCATTAAATGTCGCTCGTGTACTGAAACCAATATCGCAGCCTGATTTCAAAAATGAAGTGACACAATTAAAAAAAAAACAAGTTCCAGAAAAGGGAAAAAATCACTTTTCAATTTGATAGAAAATAAGTGACTAATTAAATAATATCATGATCAAATGTCATTTTTGTCATTTTTGTTTCACAACCCTTAAAATATTATTCTTTTTGAGTTGTGGCGCTTTTGATAAATTATCAAAAGTTTATATTTATCTTGATCAACTAAAATGACTTAATTTAAAACAAAACAATTTTTGCTTTAAACTTCGATCAACAAGTCTTGACCCTCCTGAGAAAATTCCTCTTTTTATTTACAAAAATGACACAACTCAAAATATATCACTCTTGTAAAAGGTATAATTCTCTTTGAAAATCTTAAAAACGACACAAGTGCTATTTGGCGAACCGATTATGAAGTTAAATTAGTTTTAATGATTGATAGAAATTCTATCGTTTATCTAACTCATTCATGGTAGCAACTCGAAAATTATATTTTTTGTTGTGTCACTTTTGAAATCAGAATTATTTTTTTAAGTTGAAACGAGAGAAACGTAATAAAATAAATAGAGAGAATTATAACAATTAATTTATAACGATTTGTTTATCATGTAACTTTTAGCAAACAACTTGACTTGATTTCACGTTAAAAGTCGATGGAACGAAAGTAGGATTTTTCACAAATGCAAGGGATACCAATTGGGATAGTACTATTTTATTTGTGGGTCATTTATTCCACGACTGCGATCGGACATTTGGACCAGGCTTGAGGCAGACCGATACGAATGAATGCGCAAAGCGCATTCCGGATCGGGTGGCGACCACGTCCAACTGCACTCCTCCCCCTCTACCCATCTCGCTCTCTTCCTCGAGCTTTTTTTCTTCATCCCTCGTGTCATCGTCTTGCCCTTTTTTCCCCGTCACCTCTTGCATTCCATTCTGCCAGTATTTTTATCCACGGTTATTCACCCTCTTATCTGTAGACGCTTGACGGTTATCCACCTGCAATAACCATCAGTTTTTACTGTAATACCAATCCGCGTGATTTTATCGCAACCTTCCGGAAGCTTCCGAATATTACGCAGAATTTACACGCGAGTGGTCGTTTAGGAGAGCTTTTAGGAATATAGCGGCTATTTTAAAAATCGGACTTGAAATCGAGATCTTAGTGCCGGATTAGTAGTTTATTTGAATTTCTTTTGCGATTTAAATCTCCCCTGTAAACACCGAACCCTACAAGTATGCTAACGATCACTTCGATTCCTGGTATTGACCTACTTATTTTCCTCAACGGTTTCACCTCGAGAACGCGTTCTCTTTACTGCTGCATCTGTTGGTAGTTTAATAAACATCGTCGCAAAGTACAGCCAGCCATTCGCCATAAGTGTCAAGTGGCATAGTTTGAAATGCATATCGTTCTTTACTAGAAAGAGGACTGCCATTTTCATGGAAGAAACCTCATGGATGACAAATGAATCTGTATTTCCGTAGCCGCTTCGAAGAGCTAATTATATATATAGGATGTGTATGCGCTAAGTCGATTTTCTCGATAGTCTGAAATCTAAGTCAGAAAGCTTTCAGCCGAACACGATGATATATGATGTTTGAAAAGCCGAGCATTTCTTTTCACTCTCGTGAAATGGGGAAATACTTACTCTTCTAATTAAGTGTCTATATTTTTTTAATTAGCTGTGCTAATTATGGAACTCGGTAAGATAGATTAATTCTCGCACGTGCAAAATCACACATCCGACCTGTAGGATTTTTTCAAGCTGAAATTTTAGATCTCTTTTTTGTGAAAATTGTTTTTTTTTTTTTTAATAATTCTAATTGTTAAAATTCACGCACATTTCCGCAAACTTATTTGACTTTCGTCTTGTATGTGCTTGTCAAGAACTTTACGTCGACATTCCATGAACATAAAACAAACGAATCTGCTGGTTTCGCGAATATAGAAACGATGATGTGATCGTGCTGAAAAAGTTGAAGGCTACATGCTTAAGCTTTGTCTCATACCGAGCGCGTAATATATCGTCCATTTGCATCCCTATTTTCTCGTATTTCAAAGAGAAATGGTAATCGAAATGACAGCGAAATTCTATTCTCGTTTTATCGGACGAACTTTTTTTTTATTTCCTTCTCTTTTCATCACGCGATTACGTAACGCGATTTATTACGGCTTATTTTTACGGGTTCTTTTTTTTCACGATGGTCACCAAATTCGCGGTCAGTAAGTATAAAATTCGTCGGTTCTCGTGGGCGTTGACAATCGCATGATCGCGGGATAGATCGTCCGAGTCGGACGAGACGATCGATAAATCTCGATCTAAATTTATCTTCCTCGCGGGAACATGTTGCTCGTAATCCGCGTTGCTTTTTTCGATTTATGGCCAGCGCCTTCCAGCTACAGCTTTACAGCTTCGCGCTAACGTTGCGTAAACACACATTATCGCGTTCTGTAAATTCATGGCAATTATTCGGCCGCTACAGCGATCGCTGTGGCGCTCTCGGTAGCACGACCTTTTGTTTCGTCTGATTTTTGGAGTTTAATTTTTGAACGATGACTAGGGCTCATCTCACGACGGCATAAAAGTGATTCGTAGATACGCGAATGGCTCATAAACATCAGGTCGCGCAGCTGTCGATGGAAAACATCGGCTATATTTAAGCCTGACTGCGTTGGATATCCTAATCTTGACAATAGATCGGACACAAATTCATTCCGCTCGGCGCTTACGGGATGCGTGCGTAATCGGAAACACAGATGTGATCGTGTTTCCTAAAACCGACGCTCCAGTTCGGCTAACGGCAGTCAATAACCAGTCAGAGCCAGGAAAGAATGCCGCGTCCAAATATTATGAAAGTAGGTCTAAGAATTTTGGGACATTGACAGGCGGCGCTGCCGCCCACGTCACCGCAGATTTAAATGGCTTTTAAAGAGCAACTCTTTTAGCGACTTCGGGTTTATTATGTAAACGTTATAAATCTAGACAAGGGCGCGAGATCAGGAAGGTGCATTAACGGATGGATCGTGCATCAATTTTATCCGTTATTATTGGGTTGGAACAAAAGTTCGTAGCGTTTTTTAGCTCTAAAATTTCTATATTTTACAAAATTAGTATGACACCATTTGATAGAGAAAGTTTCAGCTTTCAGAATCTTTGACAAATTACGGTACAATGATTTTTAATGGAGTTATGAGCAATCAAAGTCAGAATCCCTGTTTAACTTAACTTGCGAATAACTTAAGAATAAAAAATCATAGGAACATTTGTAAAAAACGATTTTGCAGGAAAAGCTTCACAATAGATAGTAAAAAATTTTCTCAAATTTAATTTGGGCACGTTACAAATCAACAAAGTAAGAAGAACATTTTCCATCTTTTTCAGTTCATAATTTTCTGTAAAAATTATCAAACTCAAAAAATATGATAAGCTTTTGAAAGTAGAGATTTCAAGCTTTAAAATCCTTTTTTTTTTTATTTAAATTTCATTCATTTTGACGAAAATATTGTATATACAATTTTAAGCTAAAAAMCGCTACGAACTTTTGTTCCAACTCAATATCATCATCATCGTTTCTGTCACAATCATCACGCATATGATTTTTGCGTATGGCATTTACGACAAAAATCGTCGCGTAGATCTCGTCCAGCGTGGCCGATCTTCGCAGGATTCGCGACGTCGCTCGCGGGGATGAGAATTTGGCACCTCGCGGCTCCGGACGACTCTTTCGATTATTTATCGGCACGGTATGCGCGAAACGTGGGCGGCGAGTTCCCTCTCTGCTCCACCTCTTTTCCGTTTTCTGGCCTGAATCCAAACGGCAGCGACACCCTCACACGTATGGATTTATTTCTCGTACGACGGCCGTGCTAACGCGCCTCTACCATACTGACGCCTTCGAGTGGAGGTCTTACGTGCGAACGCCTACGCACGCACGCGCGGTTACAGGCTTACGCATTACGTCGTCGCGATTACGTGCATCTTCCGCGGATCACGCATCGCAGACTCTCGAGTCCGTACTCACAACGTTAACGAAAGTGCACGAAGTGTACGACTCGATGTCGCTCATAAATTCTTGATAAAGGAAATATGCTACACGGAAAGAACGATTTTATTGAAATATCTAAAAATTAAGATATTTTGTTAGATACAGATCTGCAAACTGGTTGCTAGAGTGTCAACATTTTTTGCACCCATCGTGGTTGAGTGTCCTACACAATTATTGATAGTTCAACAAAATTATTTTCAGATCTGTATTTAGCTAAATTTTTAGATATTTTAGCAATATTCTTTCTGTGTATGTTAAACCTTGGTCGTGCGTAAAATTAACATGTTGAACAAAAGATTTTTTAGTCGTATTATATTGTGCATTTAGCTCGGTTTCATTAGGTGAAAATCGCGGCATTCTGAAATCACGGTCGTCAAGGCGAAATAGGGATAATAATACGTCTAATAGAAGTGTTTGCGAAATGTAGATTGGAACAGTTGTTACCACGAGAATAACACCATGAAATTCAAAGTGCAAATATTAAATGTATTTGTAATTGATATAATGTCCGCAATTAGCAACACATTCGCATATCGCACATATTACATCTAATTATCATTCACATAATGTTTTATATTAATAATATATTTTATTTTTAATTCTAAATACCATTTTTATTAGACTATTTATGTATAGCAATGTCGCTCAAGATTTGTAATTCTGGGCATTGATTTGAAATGTGTCTTCTCTTTTTAATGGAGATAGAAAAAAGAAGACAATAAGCGTGAATGCTGTTTCATATCATGCCAAAATTATAAATCTTGGATAGCACTGACTATAAACATAAATATTAAACATTAAATTTTACAAGTTTAATGAATATCGCATTAAACTAAAAAAAAAAGTAATGTTCGACGATTATAAAATTATAAATAGAAAAAATTGAAAACTTAAAATGAACTAGGCGCAAGATGCAATAAAGTAATCATCGCTTTTTTTACGACGCTAAAACGTATGTTTTTTTTTGTCTGCATTAAACAACAGTACTTTTCTCTTTGGTTCTGACAGCAAGAACTATGCCTTGAGCTTGCTATTTCTGTCGCGATTAGGCTTGTTTATGACGGTGGCATAGAATGAGAGTAATCCCGAAATATGACGTTAGGGGTCGGTATATTTAACAGTGTACACCGATTGATTCCGATAGAGTAACGTAATATCCGCCGTCTTCCTTTCCCCGTAATCTTTTCCGCCTCCTGTTTGGGTGCACACGCGCCCCGTTCTTCTGTTGCTCTTGGCAGATACAAGCGTGGTTTACGCCGTAACAGCTGTGCGCGCACGCACTTTGCTCGCGCAAAACATCGCTAATGGACCGACAATCCCGAATCCAGTCTTAGACATATATATATATATATATATATATATATATATATATATATATATGATATGCCGCTTTAGCTATACGCACTTTCCTTATATTTTTTCTCGTCTCTGAGATTGTTATTGATGTATGAAAATAATACGTGAAGCTGAGTAGCGATCATGTAACTTTTCCCTGGGGGTGGAAACGTGACACGAAAATTTTTACTATTGAAGTTAATGGAGAAATTTTTCAGTTTCCGCCCCAGGATCGATATCCTGAACAAAAATCATTGCTTTAATCCCTTAATGTCCGAATGTTAAAAAAAATCGTGATTCTTTTATACGTCGTAAAATGTTATTAATAATGTAATCTTAAACAAATAATTTATTCTTAAAATATCGCAAATTTCAAGATAAAACTAGTGATCTACTTAAATAATTACTTAAATATTATGATTGAATAATAGAAACTATTTCAGACTCCCACTAATTTCCATCGATAAACTATGTCGACTATGTACACTTAAACTCTACAGAGGTTTACTCTCGTATTAACAATGTGGATTCCGACAGGAAACCTCCGTGAAATAAGAAGTAGAATGGAAACGTTCACGCTACAAACACGCTTCCTTATCTATAAGCTATAGCTTCGTTTTCCGCAATTCGGCACGTTCGATTTTGTCATTGAGCCCCAAACGTTTCCGCACGAGCTGTGAATGGTGCGGCATGAATCACCGCATTTATTACGCACGTCAATGAAATTCGGTGGCGTGGCCCGGTATATAGATATGCTGCGTACGTGCAGTGCGATGCGCGTGCATACGCGCGTGCATATGTGCGCGCCCTCGGTGTACCGAAGCTAAACATTCCGCGGAGCATTCACCCTGGCATTGCTGTAAAAATAAACGGATCACCAACGCTGCACACCCGCCTCATCTCCGCAGAGGTCTCTGTTTCATTTACGATACCACTGAACCGAACGTGACGCTCTTCCTATCTCGCGGCTTCCTCAAATCAGCGAGATGACCTTCGTGGCTGCGACGTCTCGACGGAGGCTAACAGATATATTCCGCATCGCACAACGAGATCACCATTTTAACAACGGTTATTTAAATCTCGTTCAAGGGATCTTGAAATCTAAGTCTCGGACCTCGAGACATCTGAGAGTCCTCGTTCCTTCATCTTCGAGAAGTTCTCCGCTAATTCGAGAAATGCGAAAAGTTCCGCCAACTTTCGCGAGAATCCTCTAGTATTTTCCGCGAAACCTAAGCGAAGAAAAGAAATGTGCTATCGCGAATACGTGCCAAGTGAGTCAGTGAGTTGGATGGCACACGAAATTAGATCGCGTAGCTATTACGCGCGACCACCGGCGACGTCCGGTTGGTCCCGTTCAATTTGCATCATTGGAACGTACCTGTGTTGATTCAGCGGTTCGACATGACGCGTTCTTACGACGTTCGGTCACACCTATTACATTGTCGTCTCGCGTTAATCGAGGCTGTCGGTGATTTTTCGGCGGCGCGACATTTTGCAAATTACACATACTTGTCAAAAGATGCGGTAGCCGTTCAGGTTAGACGTCGCCGTTGTCCTATCGCCGTATATCATTCGCTATACTTAGAACGGAACGAGTGCCTTATGCAGCGGACGAGACTGGCGAAGACTCATCACGTTAATTCACGTTGCTGCAAAATTCTTTCGTTCATAAATTAGGCAAGGACACATTTATAAAAGTTTTTAAACGTGTCGGAGCAACAAAATCTTAAGTTTCTGTTAAGAAACAAATTCCACAGGAAAGATTTAGTTATATAAAATTTTATTTTATCACTTATCTTCATTCTTGATGAAATCCTAGTTCGTCAAATTTTGTCGAGTAAAATTAAGTAGGAAAATATTAATTTCGCATGCTTAGTAATATTTTAATATTTTACGAACGTTTAATAATAAATCTGGACCGCGAACAGCGCGACAGGAATTAGAAATCTTTTGGCACCATTTTGACGACGAAACACCCTATATATACCTAATAACGAGAGTCCACGAATGGAACAACAACGGAATCCGAGATGAAAAACGATGATTAGACGAGATATGACGACACTTGGCGTGGACTTGGCGAGGAGTCTAGGAAGCGACGCGGCTGTTGTAGGCCCTTAATGAGCCCAACGTGAGATCAGTCCAGCCTCTTTAACTCCGTTGCTTCTGTCAACCGTCTCTGTCCGCTAAGAACTTTCACTGTCTTCTTCTTCTTCTACTCGTCCTCCTCGTCTCCTCCTCCGCCTCGCCACTCTCGTCCGCAGCACGTCGTCCGGAGGATGACCTGGATGGTACCCAAACGAAATACCACCTTCACTGCTTCCTTTTTCACGAGCCATTTTGGAGAAACGGTTGTCGCTCCAGCTTTCTTGGATTATAACGCTTTAGGACTACCGAGCGAAGATGATGCAACCTTGTTTTCACCCGTTGAGACACAAACAACTATGRTACATAACTGATTTTTTTTTTTTTTTCCCCCAGAATTTTTGCGGTGTTTCTAAAAAGATATGAATTTTAAATAAATATGTTGCATAAATGATATTTATAAGGACATATAGCTTAGATACATGTATCTACACATGCATTGCGACAAATTTCATTTTCAACTCTTCTTTTTTTTATTTAAAATATTTACGCCAAAAGATTCGAAAAGCAATTTTTTTTTACACATCTACTACTCAAGAATATGGTCGTGTGGTAAATTGGCCGACCGCGATTGCAACGTGCCAGAAAGATGATTGAATAACCTTACATTCTTCACCGGTAATTTTGTTGAGCGGATCGACGTCAGTGTCATTGAGTGCTATCGAGTGCCAATGAGCTGATCTCTCCTGATATGTTAGTCTCGAAGGTTGACGTACTCCCGAACATCACGGCAGACGTTTCTGATCGACGTTTGTCGTAGAATTGTGTGACAGATTAATTGAATGTTAGGCAACGGGCACGGAGTTTCGCGAGATCTGGCATCTCGTATTTTGGCGATAAACTTTTCCATTATCTACTTCCTGTTAGCATCATTGTATGCTCCCTAGCGAGCGGTAAACTGTAGCGACGAATTGGCTGCCTTCCGGACTGCGTTCTAAGTCGAGTTCTGGTCGACACGAAAGAGTGTGCCATCTCGACGAACGGAGACGGCCAATTTTCGCGACAAATATTTTCAGATATTTTTAAGCGGATTAGGCTAGGTAGAACTAAGTGGACGACGGAAATATGTGTTTGAGAATATTTAGAACGTATATATATGTGTGTGTGTATGTGTGTGAATGTATTTGTAAATGTGTGTGTGTGTGTGTGTGTGTGTATCTGAGAAGATATGCGGATGTCGATAATTAGAAGGCATTACATGCATATAAAACGTGTGTTTTAATATTTCCTTTAGGAAGTTTAGCGATTTTTCGATGAAAATTTGAAGCTGAAGTCTCTTAATTAAGAGTATATTTTATGTCGCTATATCTTAAACATTTTATTATTATTAAATTTTAAACGATGCTTTAATTAGCTTTAAAATGAAGATTCTGACAAAAGATCCATTTTACATATTAACCTATATATAACTTTTTTAATTATATAATTTAATTAATTTTCACTTGTGCTAAGGCACAACTATCGAAACATAATTATAGCAATTATCGAGAGAAAGCTCCATGAAAAAAGAAATATATGAGTATTCTGAATATTCTTATTTAGTGTATGGATAAATCCTTATATAATTCTTATAATTTCTTTTGTAAACAAAAAAAAATGCAGAGTAAAAAGAGCTTGTAAATGTTCATTAAATATAGCCATATTTTTCGCATTTTCATAATTCACGAAAGCTACAACGTGCAGCTGAACGCCGCCCACGTTCATTGGGGATCGCTCATAATTCTTCGTTATTCTGTGTATTTACCGTGGTCTTTAACATTTTAGAATGCACGTTTGTCTTTGACTCCCGCGCAATGTTGCTTATTATATTGCGAAATAAAAGTGTCAAATGCCACTACAGTGAGGAGCGAATGAGAGCGGAGCGTGCATGACACATCTGTCACGATATTTTGGCGAATCATGAACTCAGGCGCCGCGAAATAAACAAGTTTATCGAGCCGTGGCTTAGCGTGCTCCTAGAAAATTAGGCGACGAGGGATATTCCTGTCGCGATGACAGGTGTACCCTCCCTCGCATTGCCCTACGACAATTCTCCGATTTGCTCTAAACCACTTCTAAATTTACTCCATGCAATAAGTCCGCGGAAACCTCGAACAATCACTCGCAGTTAATAATCTCACATTTAGGGTTTATTGGATAAATATAACATAAATTATTAATCTTTTATAATGTCATAAAAACGTAGAATCGCATAAGAGAAAGAGAGAAAAAGAGAAAGAGAGAGAGAGAGAGAAAATATTTACTCTCATTAACTCTTTTAGAATGTGATTAATTAATTCGTACAATGTAAAAATTATCGCAAATGTCAGTGTTTGTGCTTTTGCACGGAAGGAACGATTTTACTGAAATATCTAAAAGTTTAGCTGGATAGAGATCTGAAAATAGTTTTGTTGGACCATCAAAATATTTATGTAGAGCGCTTCAACATTTTTGACAATGCTGCAAAATGTCTTAATTCTAGCAACCAATTTAATCGTTCTACATAATTATTTCGATGATCCAAACAAAAATATTTTCAGATCTGTGTATCCAGATAAATTTTTTAAACGCTTCAGAAAAACCGTTCTTTCCGTGTGGTACCTTCTTAAATTAGTTTCAATACTATCCGAAATATTCATAATCTCTTGGAAATAACGAGCGCTGATCTTGTCGCGGATCGTAATCTTCGTCCGATTTCGTTAAAAGCCCCGGTGTGTCTTAACTTGGCTCTCGACTGCATTGTTGCTACGAGTTGGCCTAATTTCGAAAGGCGCCGATGTACAAGTTGGCACTAAGTCCGTTGCGTGATAATGTTGAAGAACATCTAAATTTCCGTGGTCCGCGACAATTTTGAGATCGCGTTTTCTCAAACAAGCTCATACTTCATGCATTTTGTGTGAGGATTATGACACGGCGGCGATGCCGAACATCGTGCGTAATTAACCGGATGTTCCGTCGAGGCAGATTCGGGAGTTGCAACGTGTGCCGCGATGCCGATATAAGTTGAGAGCCGGATTTCGAAATCCGGCGATTCAACGTGGCAATTCGAGCATCTTTATGCGACATTCACGAGCCGTGTTCATGTACCGAACGCGCCACCCACACACGCGATCGCCGATCCGCTCCAACTCCGACGAAAAACGGGAATTTGTCTCGTTGCCGCGCGCGGACGCGATCTACGCACGAATCGTCGCTCCGCGCGATTGATGTTCCCTATGCGTTTATTCGATTTCGCGCGCAGATGGTGCACGATTAATCAGCAAGAAAATATAAACGCGTGACGCGGCGTTACTACGCTTTTGGGAGATGGTCTAATGGCGAGAGCACGCGGAAGACACCCTTCGACATTTCACCTACGCGAAGAATCTTTGGCCGGTTTCTCACGCGGTGCGTTGTCAATCGATGAGCTGTTAGTCCCGGAAACAACAACAGACTTTGGACCTGATGGCGCTTCGCTTCGGACGAACGTGTGGGTCGCATCAGATACACGTACCAAATTCAGACGAGGGTGTCGAGCATCAGGTTCAAGAACGGGCTTTAAAATGGAAACGCTGACGTCGGCGAATTTTCGCGTTTGCGTAAGCGGAAGTCGTTCGCGCGATCAAATGGCGATTTATCGCTTTTGGATGCAAACGAACGATGCACAAAAAAGTTTTGCAAATCAGACCATTCGCATTCCGTTTTGCGAGTAAAAAAATTGAAATTCTGGTTTATTTCCTCCAAATGGAACGTTTATAATCGGTTCGACTTCCACTCGAATTCGGTTTGGTTGCAATCGCGAGAGTCGCTTACCTCACTCGGCCCGAAAGCTTGGCGCGAATATTTCGCGTTCGATGCGAGCGGTCGAGCTAGAGCCGCTTGCTTGTCCTTGCATTACGGATATTTCCGTCCAGAGTATTAGCCGGTATAAAGGCAGAAGGTCTCCCCTCTGCCATTCCCGGCATGGCCAGACGTTGGCAAATGCTATGTAAAGCGTCCGAGCGACGCTTTTCTGCCCCTTTTGTGCCTTTAAGCGCCGGCAACGAATAATGCCGCTTCTTCGTCCGATATACGCGCTAATACTCTGCTTTGTATTTACTTATACTACATATAACGTTCACGAACGGTGAACTTAATCGATTACTTGATTTCTCATGTTTATTTTGTTAATAAATCGACGTTAGTTTGAGAATTTCGATGTCTGAAAGTGGATAATTATTTTTTATCAAAGAAAAAAGTGAAAAATTATTAATTATAATTAATAAAAATTTGCTGATTGTATAATTGGCTTTTGTCAAATTTCAATAATTGGCTGGCATTTCAATATCTATCGATTTTATCGATTTTTTTCACACCAGTGTATTTTGTATGGCTTTTATACTTTTGTATAAAAGTATAAAAGTGATATTTTATAGATTAGTGTATTTTATATTTATATTGAAGTTTCACGTTTGACCAGCTATAATTGCAACAATGTAGGACTGCTGCAACATCACTTTTATGTGTTAAGAATGAGACTCTCTTGATACTCGTTCCTATCCATCGATTTGTTCCTATCAGTTTGATTGCGACTTGCGATTTGAGAGATTCATAAAGTATCTCGATTCTACTTTATTCGCTCATTATCGTTATCAAAACCAACATTGCACCAACTTTCTCTTTTTGTCCCAGAGAGATTCCGTTACTTTGATATTGTGAGTTCCAACTTATTTCGCAGGGATGACTGATCCGTACAGTCATTTAGGCTTATCGAACCCACGGACCCAAGTTTAACATAATGCAGACATTCGCATACATTTACATGTATTACGTGTGTACACTCATACATGTTTTTGCGAGTGCTAGGACAACAAATATTTAAAGAAAAGTAGAAACGAAATATAATTTAATTTAAATATATAATAAGAAGATTCAAATACAATGAGAACAACACACAAAGAATGGTTTCTCAAATACCTAAAAATTTAGCCAGATACCGATTTGAAAATTTTGTCAGACTATCAAAATAATTATGTGAGACACTCAAACTGATTACTAGGACCAAAACGTTTTACAGTATTACTCGTTACACTTGACTGAATCCTACATAATTATTTTGATGGTCCAACAAAATTATTTTCAAATTTATGTTTAGCTAAATTTTTAGATACTTCAGCAAAACAATTCTTTCCGTGAAGAGATATGATAATAAGAAGAATAAAAACAAGATGTACATATTTGACAGAGCAGGAAAAGCTAAAGCTCGTTTTTATTTATAATATTTCTTAATGAGATTAATAGATTCTTACTTGTTGACAGGCGCGAATTTGAGAAAGACAATGATCGTTTTTATCTTCTCTTATCTTAGCGAGTTTGCTCGGTGCAGGCCTCGCGAGTGTAGGCTTTTCCAGGGCTCAAACCTGTTTTAGATTGCAATTAAGACACTAAATATACGTTAGGCATTAGATAACCCATTGGCGAGTATGTACGTGGGTCTTAATGTTTGCATTGCCGTGCTATATGAAGCCTATATGAGGCCTATACGCTGAGTTAATGAGTACGTGTGCAGAACGCGAGCTCACTTGTCCTCTTTAGTCGGCTCGTTCTTTCACGTTCCGACGCGCGTTCGGGTTCGCCTATAATCGCGCTCGCAAATTCCTCTCGGAAATCGTTTACCAACACGCGTTCACAGTTTCAGCAACACCTCCAATCGGTGATAAAATCGTTGAAATATTTCGCAATTATGACAGGCATGCGAGCGTAAATTGATGTGCTAGCAATTTCAGCTACATTGTAATTCCAGACTTTTATAAAAGTTAACGTAGTATGATATAATATAAAAAAATATTTAAAACATGTTCGAAACTTCAGAGATAAACCTTCTCAGATGAATAAATCTCTTGAGATGATATACAATCTAAAACAATAATGAAAATAAAATTTATTTTTAATTATACTGATATATTAAAATATCAACTGTGATATTTTTCCATTGAATTTAATTTTTTTCTATCGGACAAAGACTGATTTATAATTTACAGCTTTAATTTAAGACTCGTTTTACACTCAGAGAAAAAAATCGTACCAGCAACTAGAAATTTGAGGACAAATAGCGCCTTAATTATATATTATAAAGTTGTAATAACAACAATAAATAAGTAATACGAACTAAGAAAATGTAGTAATATAAACCATTTATAATAAATTGTTCAACAAACTACAGAAAAATAGTCGCATAATAATAATAATGTTTTTTTTTTTCAAGTCATCTCAGCAATAATTAATTAGTTATGCTTCACTTTAAAAAAATATTTATCTAAACTAAAAAAATGTAGTAGTTATATCTTATTTGTATAAAGTCTACATAACTGTGTAATGATAGTTGAGTCGCTATTTCACTATCAATTAATTATTGACATATATTGTTACCGTTACTATATTTATTACTATACTATAATATTTAATACTATTTTAATTCTTGTTATCTTATAAAATTAGTGCCAGATACTTAAATTACAGAGTTGTCAAAAATATTGTTGCACAACTATTTCGTTTTCTCTCAGTGTATGCACGAAAAAAACGATTTTACTGAAAGATCTAAAATTTTAACTGGATACAGATCGGAAAATTAATTTTGTTGAATCAAAATCATTATGTAGAACGCTCAAATTAATTACTAGAATAGTCAAATTTCTTGCAGCATTGCTCATTATTTTTAAGGTTCCAGCAAAATTATTTTGCTGATTTAACAAAATTATTTTCAGATCTGTGTCCAGCGAAATTTTAGATCCCTCAGCAAAATCGTTCTTTCCTTACATATTTTCATAAAGTGTATTGCGACAATTAGATTATTTTTTATAGACAGTCCAGTTTGACGTAGTTGAAAATTTTCGGATTGATCCGAGCGTTTCTCGTGCGCGCCGTTACATAAACGAATGGGCGCGTGGGTATAGTCGCGGTTTCGCTCGTTAAACAGTGATCGATCGATCATTCGCAAAGTAATTCGAGGGCTATTAAGTGCATTATCAAGCGTTGCGGAACAAACATCAACGGAACGAGGTCCTCCCCTCGCCGTTCCGCCGCGACCGAGGCGAGGCGAGAGCGTGCAAAATTGGGCGAGGCGAAGAGTGCGAAGGTATGTGGTATTTCCTCCGATGGGGGCTTCTTTCCCCGCCGAAAGTAATTTTCTCGCCGTCTCGGCGTCGACGACGCGGCGCGTAATCGCGCACGAATTTCAGTTACAGAAAACGAGTCCGTCGCCGAGCGGCAATTTCTTCCCGTGATGATCGTTCGTTTCATCGCGATTATTATTTTGCACCGTTACCTCACGGCAGCGCGCCATTGGACGCGCGACGTATTTACGTTTATAATCGCGCGCAGTACGTTTTTACCGTTAAAAATAATCGGGCACCGCATCCGGCGATTATTAATTATCCGACGGTGCGTTTTCATCGGAGCGTTCGCGGGAAGCGACGCGAAAAAAGCCGAGCGCGTCGTACGTCTCGTATGCAAATTTTGTAGACATACGGAGGCGGCCGCGGCCTCGTAATCACGCGAGCGAGCGAGCGAGTCGCGCCGGACAACTTTTTGGTGCAAAGTGCAAACGACTCTACCGATTACTTATACATCCGTTCGTTCCCGATCGATGTGCAAACGACTCCGGCCAGTTAAGACATTATCCCGACGGCGCTTTGTAAAAAACACGTTGCGAAACGCACCGACGACGACCGACCGGCTCGTGTCTCATCGACGGACTGTAAATTTGTATTTTCTTATCGGATCGCCCTGAATTCGTTTCGTCGCCGGGTATCGCGCGGGATACGACTTGACGCGACTTACGAGTTGATAGAGGGAACGATTTACGAGGCAACGCCCGCCAAGCGTGTTGTTTTTCAAATAACTTTATACTCCGTAAATAAATACCACTCTCCCTCTCTTTCTCGCTCGACTTATCTCCTGTAATTTGCGTTTAATGTTGTCAAATTAAATTGAGGTTCAGTGTAAGGAAAGTTCTTAAAATTATGGACGTGATTCGTACGACAACATATTCTCTAAATCGGAATCAGTGTATTATTCACTGATTTGCAGTGCTATACTTATAACTGTGATCATTAGTATTATTCACTGTTTTTCAGCAATTTTGATTAAGAGGGAGGTAATTTCATTGATCAAAATCAGTGTATTATTGCTGAAAGACAGTACATATTTCATTGATTGATATAGTTATGAGTATAGCACTGAAATCAATGAAATTTCACAGATTTTGATTTAGAGAGTAGGAAAAGGCTAATGTAAGTCAAAAATGCGATTGTCGGTGCGTAAAAAATTCAAATAAAAATTTGACATACTTGTTGTTTAATCTCTTGAACGTTTCGGCTCAATGCATCCAAAAGAGATTAAAGAGAGATTAAATAACATTATTGACCTACACCAAGTGTCGAATTTTTATTTGAATTTTTTACGCACCGACAATCGCGTTTTTGATTCACATTAGCCGTTTCCTATTATTGTTTTTTAACTTTATTTTATTGACTTGTTTAAAAATATTATATTTTCCTTGATTCTAATTTCGTATTGCATATTACAAACGATATAGTTGAAAAAAATGTCTCCACGTTGGAGCAAAAAAGAGAAAAGATGAGCCGTGCGAGAAGTTCAGGTGAACAGAACAGTCTTCAGTCTTTTCACTGTTTTATATAGCAGTGCTTCCTTTACACGCGAAAAAATGGTAGATTTATTGCGTCTGCAGCGATTCGCGCGTAACGCGCGCGGAGCGGAGCGTGTGAAGAATACGGAGAGAATTTTCGAATTACTACCTACGAATGTTCCTGATTCTTCAGAATCCGAGACGTGATCTCATCTGCATGCTCGGATATGCGTTGGCCCCTTGGAACCCACACGCGTTCGAGGATTATGCACGCGCGTGCGTTCCGATGGGAAACGGGCGAGGCGAGAGGCGGACAGAGCGGGGAAGGGCAGAAACTCGTGCAAACATTTCACTTTGCGGCTCGCCGTGCGCGCGAGCGTGGGCTAATATTTTTTTATTTAACCTCCCGTAACGAGATCGCGCTCGTGAAATCTACGGGAATATTTCTTTTCGCGACGCCATCCCCGCTATTTTTACGCCCGCGAACGCGGCCGCGGAATTGTTGTGCGACGCGTGTCCGAGTCGCGCGGGCGCGAAAATCCGGGATACACGTATAGTTTTCAACGCCTTCGCGGATTATGTCGTTTATACGGGAAACTTAACATTGTCCGTTCCCAGTCCGCCCGACGCGAACTCGACGCGAGAAATCAGACGCAACGTATCGCGATCCTGGGAACATCCGAAAAATTTATCGCGACTCTAATCTCTCGAAGGCACACGATGGTATTTTTTCGCACGGCTGTGCTCAGCGAATCGAGTCGAGATATCGAGGAGATATCTTTTTTCTCGTGATCGTTCTCCGTTGATCCTTGTTTTTGTCTCGTTAAATTATCTCGTGATCCGCGCTAGACGGTCCGGATATAATAATTCACGCCTCCTCGGAATTTTATTTATCATCCAGAAATCTCTCTTGCCGCGACGATTGGTCATTTGACATTTTCATTCGGACGTACTAACCTGTTTCTCGTGCCACCGAATTATGTCACACGGAAAGAACGATTTTATTGAAATGTCTGAAAATTTAACTGGATACAGAAAATAATTTTGTTGGACCAGCAAAATAATTATGTAGGACGCTTAAGTTGATCGCTAAAATAAATGTCCTACTTAATTATTTTGATGGTCCAACAAAATTATTTTCAGATCTACACTGTTAGAAAATTCGTGTTAAATTTAACATTTCACGTGACCCAAACGGTCCACTCAAATTATTATGTTAATTTGACACAAGCTGAATATGTTAGAAAGTAACAAACATTATATGTGAWATTAATACAAAAAATGTAACATTTTAACAATTTGGAAACAATTTGTGGAAACATATTCCTTCAGTAAAATTAACATTTATAATATGTTAATTAATACATGCATTCGTTTTTTATTTATTTATTTTAGAATTCGTGTTTCAAATTACATTATTTTTATGTTATTTGTTTACTTATTCATTAAATTGTTATTTTTACACTAAGAAATATTAAATATCAATTTAACATAAAATATTCAAATAACATAATCACATTATGTTAAATTAACACTCGAATATGTTAAAAATTTAACATAAAAATTTTAACGAGGACCATTTTTAACATAAATACAAAATGTTTTTTACCGTGTAGCTAAATTTTTAGATACTGTAGCAAAATCGTTCTTTCCGCGCATAAATTGAAAATTTCGATAAGAAGAAGAGAGAAAAAAAAGCGGCACGACGAAATTACTCATAGTGCAAATAAGAGCGGTACAACATTCTTGAACGCATTAATGGAGTCTGAGAATGTTTTTTTTTTTTTCGACGAACCATTTGCACGTCGCGTTTACGCGTTTTACGGCAGCCGCCTGTCGCCGGGCAAAAGATCGATGGACCAACGACAGCGGCCGAATTTAGGTATCCGTGAGGCGCGATGAGATGTGGCGGGCAGGTGGCGCGAAAAAAATGGAAGAGTCTCAAATCGACGATTTCTTTATTCGCCGAAACGCGAATAGGCGCGAGGGGCTCGATTTTCTCTTATTCATGGATGAAGAAGAAGCTTCCCCCGTAATCGCGCGTTGATTTCATAAAGCTGTCGTCGCCGTCGCTCTCCTCTCCCGTAACAGAAATCACGAACGATACCGGCGGCGGTGGAAAGTAAATATTAAGGCAAGGCAAGAGAAGAGAAGAGAAAGGATAAGCTCCGATGTGCCGATAGTTCGGCCGGCTGAGTCATTGTTCATTAATTTTCTTGTTCGCTCCTTCGTTCGCTCTCGACCTCTCGTTTATCGCGCCAGAGTATCTCGCGATGCATTTCACTCGCTCGTTTTGAGCCTTAATATCTAATATTATCATATTTTTAAGATTACGATATTTATTGACGAATTATAATTATGGATGAGTCAACGTATATAACGTTAAATATTATTATTACTAATCATTTCTTTATCTCTATTAGTCACGATAGCGAATGATAAATTTAATTACGTATTGTCGTTATCGAACGATAAATATTTGTTTCTCTGATCTTTCTCGGAGTCCCCAAGTCTATTTCTCCGATATCAGCAATTTGTATTTAATCGTTAGATCAGTACGAATTTTTATCGTGAGAGATTATCGTTTGATTCGACGATCGCGCGCGACGATGAGCGATGGACGGATGTAGACAAATGCGAAAGGTGTCGGCAGAGAGAGAGGAGAAGGACGATAGCTATGGGTAGATGAGGAGACGTTGGTTGGTAGGCGCGCCTGGTCCAACTTCCCCCTCGATCCGCCTAGCGAGACCGTTAGGCTAACTTGGGCGTTCTATTTGCGTCTTTGACTTCTTACGTCTCACTCCCCCTCATCTCCCTCCACCTTGCCTGCCTCCCCTTTTCCTCTTCGGCATCCCTCGGAGAACCCTCCTCGCTCTAGCAACGGCCGGTCAGCAACGCGGTCAAACCTAACTCGAATTACCGTTGCTATTGAGCGGAAAGCATCAAACGTTCCTGAGCTTTCGATTCGCTCGGTTCTCACCTGTACGTACTCAATCTTTGCCGTAGTTTATGCGCGATCCATCATATAAGAATATAAGGTACCATTCCCGAGCCTAACACGACTCTTTGAGCCAATCAAAAATTTCTAAATTGAAAAGCAATGTGACTGTTTTGAGGCAAAATTTTGATTTGTTCTTTTAGTCTACTGCCATTATGCGCAATAGTACATGGCTGCGTTCCATTTGACGCTCTTCGAATCGTTTCTTGTTGTTTATCAAATTTTTGTTGTTTATCAAATATTAAACAAGGACAAATGATGCCCGCGAGCGTTGCGAGCGGCCAGTATCCGTTAGGGTGCATTCACATTAGAACGGAAAAGCAGAATTTTGTTAAGAATCAATCAGAAGTTGCATTGGTATGCGCTGGTAGCAATCAGCATAGTCTGATTGGTTCTTTAAACAAAATTCTGCTTTTCCGCATTCAATGTGAATGCATCCTTATATTCTTATTCCATATCCGCTCGCAGTTTAGAGCGCAAGAAATATTGACGCCCAAGTTTGATGATAGACGTCAATGTAATCACGCCGAAAGCTCATACTGAGTTCGCATTGTGATTATGCGTCGGAGACGCATCGATTTAGCTTCATCATGTTTATTGGTTGAATTCCAATTTCCGATGCGCAATCACAATGCAATCTCGATGCATGCTTCGAGACTTAACGCGCGTCTTATATTGATGTCGATACAGCAAGCCACGATATTTTTTACATGATGATTTCACTGTCATCTTAATTATTCACGCGAATCATGCGCGGGGAATCATATGCTAGCGTTCAGAGTAGAAATTTTACAAGCAATCTGCGATCTCAAGACGCGCGCGAATCCGACGAGTTCGCGTGCGAAGGCGGCGAGATTTCCCGCGGTGTGCGATCGTTACGAAATAACTGGCACGAAACCGGCGGTAATAATGGAGAATACAAGTGAAGAACGTGTGATTCTTTCTCTCTCTTTCTCTTTCATATACGGGGGGAAAACGAAATAAGAATAATTTTGTCATGCGTGTTAACATTCGTTCAAAATCTGGCCGGCCATCGGTGCATCGGTCTCTGTCCCGTTTTCGCGAAATCGCACATGTTGATGAATCGCGCGGATCGGTTGCGGAGGATCTCTAGAGAGTAGATCTCATGCGCCTACGTACGTGTGCACGTATGCGCATCTTGCAACGATGTATCACGTGTTACGCAATCCTATATTCGCGCGGGGGAAAAAAAATCTGCTTGACCCGACACAGCGGCCGCCCGCGCCATCAGTATCATCTTCCTTCGAACATGCAATAATGCATTCTGTATATTTAGCTAATATATTTACGTATATTTACGCGAAAAGAACGATTTTATTGAAACATCTAAAAATGTAAAATAAAATTAATATTTGTCGCTTTGCGCTTGGTACTGCTCGTAATATTTTCACAGTCTCTCTCTTTCTCCTACTCTTTTATGACTCATCGAAAACAATTTTTTATCGCAACTCGACTTAAATTTGGAATTTTATCTTTGACTCTCAATAGAAGGAGGAGATGCGATTATTCTGTCTCACTGATCTATATTATCCATCCATGTAACGATTTTTACTGATGAAGTTATATTTATTTGACATAAAGAATATTACTGTAGAGGATCCACATCAAGGATCGATATGTAATATGTCAACTTTGTATTAAATGTTTATTGGATAATTTTTATATAATTATTTATCGTTCTAACAACTGCGTTGGCTTGTACAGGCAATTTATATTAATTTTGATTTATTCTTGGAGCTATTGAATCTCATTTGATTCGTTAATTAGTTTTTTATATATCTAAAAATTTAGCTAGTTACAGATCTGAAAATAGTTTTGTTTGGCTATTAAAATAATTAGGACGTTAAACTTTAAACTGATTGTTAGAACGTTAAAATTTTTTGCAACATTATCATCAACGCTTAAGAGGTTCCGCTTAAGAGTTCTACATAATTATCTTGATCCAACAAAATTATTTTCAGATCTATCTAAATTTATTTAGCTAAAGTTTTAGACTCTTCAGCAAAACTGTTCTTCCCATGTTTTATATACTCTATTATTTTTTGTGTGATATAGTAACCGGTACGCGAATTGAATATAGATTTGATTCGGCAAGAACCGATTTCTACTGAAAACAAATTCAATCGACAGTCGTTGACTGCTGATACAATTCGCAAATTGATTTGCGCCGGTATCAAAGAACCGCCGCGAGTATTAAATGGGATAATAAGTGAGTTTCTGTCGGAACGTTTCGTTTTCGCGGGCCATTGGCAACCACCGCGTTATTATTTTAACATGAATATTCTGGCGATCGTCACCAAGATAAATAACAACGCTTACATAACGGACATGTAATGACTCCGAGGAGAATGCGTATGTCCGCTCTTAAACGTTCTGTTCCTCTCCACGCTTTCGGAGCCCCGTACTTTGGTCGCGAAATAGCTTTCGGCGATTAATCAGTTCGTTAAATCTGGCAACGCGATATTCCGAGCCTCGCATCGCGCGGTCATTCAGAATTCTCGCTTCGCATCTTCAATGACGAGCGCGAGAAAGGTCGTCCCGCCAATGTCGCTCTCGGTGTCCGCGAGTTAGAAAGGTACATCCTTGAATGCGGTGGAAAACCGCAAAGCGGCAGAGGGAGGAACTTTTTGAAATCAAGGCGATTCCCACCGAACAGTCCTTGAGCGTGAAATAGAGAAAAACCGCGATCCCTATAATCTCAACCCGAGGAATGTTAATTCCGTAATGACGTGTCGCCGAGGATCGCGGTCGGCGCGATTGAACGAAATCGGCGCTTGGATTTGGGGCGGGCGTATGTGTGTGTGTGTGTGTAGAGGAATCGCGAAAATATATTCCCTTTGGATGCATAACGTTCCGAATATAGAGCGGCCGTATGTAAAACGAAAGGGATCCAAGACGCGCGATTCGCGGAGATTAATCGAGCGGAACAAAGTGTTTCTCGGGTGTGCAGAGGTAAAACGCAAATAACCGAAAGATGGCGACCACTTATGTACTACGATCAAACGTATTTGTGGTTTTGCTGTTTATTGGCGTACGCACAGTGACGTTTATCATACTTGCAGGCCGGTTCTCTCAAGGGACGATGATAATGTTTTATTGCCGGTGTTTTTCTTACAGCTTAGGACCTTACTAGCTCCGCTCTAGAAACGAGACGAACGCGTGACATTCCGTCGCGAATGAATAATGCGACGTGTGTCGCGGGTGACACCAATCTCGTTAATGTCGTAATGTGTGTGTGTAATGATATATAAATGTTAATTTTGTAATGACGCTCTGAGAATCGAAAGAAGTTCCATTTAGGATAGCATAAATGATTCGGCAGATCGTTAAATTTATGTCCTAAAGTAATACCTTTCAATCTCATCTTTTTTTCAAAGAGCAACGAAATTATTAGCTGTCATGTACTTATAAATTAGTGTTACAATTATCAGTAAAATTACTTTCATCAGTAAGATTAATTTTTGAAAAATGATATCTGAAGAATATAAATATTTCATAAAGATAACGTTTACACACGCACGCACGCACACTTAACGAAGATATAAAACTTATCTAACGGTATTTCTTCCGTGGGCATGCGTTAATACGTTGATCCTATCTCTGCTCTCAAAAATTCCGGCACGAGTCTAACAACCGACTACTGGCAGCTTTGGGACAAGATGAAATTTTCTATTTCCGTGTCCGGACAACGAGTTTGTCGCCTTTTTATTCGGGCATTTGTCAGCTGGCACGTGGGCGTACATGCGGAGTCGATAAGGTATGTCAGCCTCCGTTAGAGGGGCCCCCTATTAGATTCGTCGTAGAGAAAAAGAAAATAAAAGAAAAATAAAACTGTGTACAGCCAGCAGGAATGGCTTTTCGTCGTTCCGCGTGTTTCGAAAGAAACACCGTCACGAATTCTCGTCGGAAGTCCGTGTCTTACGTCAGTATACTCCATTTTTCGTCGACGGATGCAATAAGCGGATATATACTTATTAGCTTCGAGTTCTCGTAGCATTTTCCACGACTCTTTAAAGATGTGAAGAATGGTTATTTTTAATTAAAAAAAATTATTGGATATTTTATTAACTCTACATTACTCGCATAGTTTTTTAAGCGTAATTATTCGTATGGAATGTATTTTACATCCCAGCTTTATATTTCAATTTTCATTATTTTTTCTTTGATGATTACAATTTAATAAAAATTGATAACATTCTATGTATTTTTTAGATATTTAAATAAAGTTAGTTGCAAAAGTTTTTTTAATGTAAAACAATTTATTCACATTTAAAAAAGTTTTGCTCTGTTTATACTTTTTTATTGTTTACTCTGTGAATTAATAGATTTTTAAGATTGGGATRTATTTTACACACACGAGTAACGTTAAGCATTAATCAACTTTGATATGAAAAATGTAAAACAATTTATTCACATTTAAAAAAGTTTTGCTCTGTTTATACTTTTTTATTGTTTACTCTGTGAATTAATAGATTTTTAAGRTTGGGATRTATTTTACACACACGAGTAACGTTAAGCATTAATCAACTTTGATATGAAAAATGTAAAACAATTTATTCACATTTAAAAAAGTTTTGCTCTGTTTATACTTTTTTATTGTTTACTCTGTGAATTAATAGATTTTTAAGGTTGGGATGTATTTTACACATACGAGTAACGTTAAGCATTAATCAACTTTGATATGAAAAATGTTTGCCGATCAAATGTTTGCAAATCGCTTAAACGAACACCCTTGTTAAATAAATCAAATACAGTAATCCCATGAATGAATATTGGAATTTGAAGTGTTACAATCTCTCTTTTTATAACGTATATTAAAATTTATTAATTTTCATTCAGTAGCTAAAGCTACTCTCTGTCGCAAGAAGATAAGAAATCTTTCATCAAACATGTTATTTCGAAAAATACCATATACTATACCTTATACCACAGTACCTTTTACTACGCATATAGCACTGGCACAAAGCGCTCGTCTCTTCTTTTCTATTCCCGTTTCTGTTCACCTGTTACGCAACCAATCCCCAAACGGTGTCTGCACTACCAAACATCCGAGGCACGTTATGCCTAGGACATTCCTTACACCCGCGACGGCATCCAGCTCTTAAGATACTCGTGAAAAACATTCTTGAAAATCTACATTTTTATGCACACCTAGGTTTCCGAGGCTTTTCGATGTCGTTACTTTCACACACGTCGAATTTGTCTTTGACCTAAAAAAAATGCAGTTATGCCAGCTATATATTCCTAGTCGTTATGTTTCCAGTCGTTCTGTCATTAGCAATTTCCACATATCTTTGATGAAATTCAACACAAAACGGCGTCCATAAGTGACATCTGATATATTTTTGCCTCTCCGTTTATGATAATCATCAAATCATCGGTGTATTTTATCATGATACCCGAACAATAATATCCTTGGCTCTTATGACGACACAATATAAATATACCTTTCGTTTCTCCGGCTCGCCTTTCTGACGGGTCCGATCGTTGTTGATTTTTGAGCACAATCGACTTTTGGTGCATTAAACGTATAATAAGAATCGCAATCGGTGACTTCAGAGGAAAAGTACAAAGGGAGAGAGGGAGGGCCCAATGTCAGTGGGCGCTTTTTGGCGCGAGCTCGCGCTTGTTGCGAACCGGCGGATCGAAGGAGCGAGAGAACGTCATTTAATTCTTCTTCGGTTGTGAGAGAAACGGAGCTCGGTGTGTTACGACCCTGGATTTGAAATGAACCGCGAGGAGTCAGCGAATTTTCGAGAGAGCGAGTGCCGAGCTCAATCAGCCCGGTCCGGCGTAATGCCGCCGCCGCCGCCGCCACACGGACGTCATTAACTGCCCGTGCGAATATTAATTACCTGGTCAAGTAGCGCGCACTTATCTCGCGCTCTGCAATTCCTATCTCCGGGTGCAACCTCCTGTTACGTTCGAATGACATAATTATTGTAGCGGCGCGGCGGCGATTAGCGACACAGCGGCGATTAGCGGCCTCGACTGTCTCGGCGTTGTTCAGTCGATTATGAATAATGTTATGCTATGTTGTTTAGACTAGTTCGTTCATTCTGCGTTTAGAGAATATTTCTGACTCAAAATCGAAAATTGAAACGATTTTTTTCTTTTTTCCTCTGAGTGAAAACCCTATTCTTCAATTAATTTCGTACTTTGATAGAATCTTTTCTGGAGATAATATATCTAGCTTTAAAAAATGCGACGAACTATGAGAATCATTTTTAATACGCTGTTGTGGAAGGGAGAGAAGGGCAGTATAACTGTCGATAGCGTTTTCCTGCTTGTATAGATCTTATTGATTAACCTTGATTAATTATTACTGATTAATTTCGAGGGATAACGTTATAAATGATGCGTTCCTCCGATCGTACCGGTTTTGCGAAAGTATGCGAGCGAATATATAACGGCGGCTCGTATTTGCTCCATTTTACCGGCTCTCCGGAGACAAACGAGTAATGGTGCATCGTCGACGTTATTATTATAACGAGAGACCATTTATTTCAGTTGTTTACTTTGGGCGTTTGCGAACATTCTGTCGTTGCCTCCCGCAAAATTATTTATTTCACAAACTCATCGCTAGCATTATGATCGCGACACGAAATCAGTTAGCGCAGCCGGCTGTTCTACCAACACTTGCAAATATAAGTAAATCGGCGCGGTTGAGCTACATTTCGCGATTAATATGAAACGAATACCTGTCTTGCTCGCAGATCTCAAGTCAGTTCATGTTTGTCAGTTTTGACTGACATATTTGACAGATAATGAGACATATATATTTTTATAATCGACACTGTTTCTTATGCAATGTTTTTCTGTTTTGCAATTTTTTTCAACAATCTAACGTGTCACAACGCGTAGAATTGATATACTGTATCTGCACTGAGAGAAAACGAAATAGTTGTGGCAACTATATTTTTGACAACTCTGTAATTTAAGTGTCTAACTAGTTTTATAAGGTAACAAGAACTAAAGTAAAGTATTAAATACTATAAAAATAAAGTAACGGTAACAATATATGTCAACTATTAATTGATAGTGAAATAGCGACTCAACTATCATTATATAGTTATATAGACTTTGTACAAATAAGATATAACTACTACATTTTTTAGTTTAGACAAATATTTTTTTAAAGTGAAGCATAACTAATTAATTATTGTAGAGATGACTTGAAAAAAAACATTATTATTATTATGCGACTATTTTTCTGTAGTTTGTTGAACAATTTATTATAAATGGTTTATATTACTACATTTTCTTTTCGTATTATTTATTCATTGTTGTTATTACAATTTTATAATACATCAGAGACTGTTTGTCCTCAAATTTCTAGTTGCTGGTACGACTTTTTTTCTCTGAGTGTGCATGATACCTATATTTATAATTCTCTAATACATTTTGAAGCCTGCTTAGTCACTGGTTGGGTACGATAAGGTCTATTCGATTGGTCGCGAATGGTCGGCTCTTCAGAATTCGCGCGTCAACGCGAATACGCGCGAAATCGAGAAAAAGGCTCGGCACGCCGTTCATTTTTTTTTGTCCCCTATTCACGTGCCGTCGTGACCCCCGCATCGATACGACGGGTCAAAGGCGTGCTTTCCTAAGGGCAAAACGAGAGGACGAAAGAATGTGCGGAGATCAGAGAGAGAGAGAGAGAGAGGGAGAGGGAGGAGTCTTGCCCTCGGGACGCAACAATGCGCTTAATGAACCCCGCCCGGCTTATTACCGCCGTATCTCACCGACCGAATACTCTCGCTCTTGTTCATTGTTCGATTCTTCTCGATCGTAAACTTTTCATTCCCCGCGCGCTGCGAAACCCCCCCGATATGCGCGACGACAACGACAACAACGACGATGACAACGAGGACGGTGATTCAGCTGTGCCCATAATAATGGCTAACGAGCGTGGCGGCATGGCGCCCGTCCGCCAGCCATATTCGCGAAATCCCGGCCGAATTTTGACGACTTTCGTCACACCGTCGTCGCCGGAATGCCGAGTAATTCACGCCGATATGCACGCCGTGCCGTCCGTCTCCGAACGTCGCCGCGGTGTGGCCGCACCGGTGATTTAACGTCTTGTCGAGAGTGGACCGGTCCGCACGACGAGAGAAATATCTTATATCGATCGTTAGGCTCTCTCTTTCTCTTTTTCTTCTCTCTCTACCTGCTCGCTCACGCCCGCGATCGATAATTATTTTCCCTCGTCGGTGGAGAAATCTGTCGCGGTGCCCTTAATAATATTTCAATCTTTCACGCTGCAACCGATATCGAGAGTTACGCAATTCGTAAATATGACTTGCATGCGTGCGAGGAAATAATATATACTCGATCCATATAGGCCAATCGATTGGGTAGCCCCGTTGTATTTTTTTATAATAGAGAAAAATGATCTCCTTTTAAAGATTCTCCGTCCCGCGTGTAAATCACGTTAAAAAACCGTACGTATATTTTAAGCTTTAAGTGTATTTATGATCCTTAAATCATAACCCTAACGCATTTATGAAGAAACAAGTTCTGTGTAATCTTAGCAGAATTATGGAGGATTTATCTCGTGAAGTTTGTTTAATTTCCACCGCTTAAAGTTTGCCTAAAGAATTTGTGCGAATTTCTGTATTAATCTGAAGAGACATATTCTTTTGATAGCCGGATAATTAACACAAATTAATAAAGAGACGCCAAATACGGTCAAGGCTGGATCTTGATGCCTGATAATATATTTTTATATGAATTTAAACACATTTTTCAGTTCATAAACCGCCTAATAATTAACTCAAGCGGTCATTACGAGCTTGTGTTGGGGTGGGTTAACTCAGTTATGCGTGTTAACCGAGCGGAGCAGAGTGGGAAGGCGGACAAAAGCGGAGGCTCGTCCAATTGTGTCACCCATCTCGAGACTTTCGCCGGACACGGGAATGAGGCGCGGGTTTTACCTCGACATGGATGAGGAACGATTCACGGGCCGAGGGGAATAGTGCCAAGAAACCAATCGGCCGCCTCGCCCAGCTATTTCGCTTATGCGAACGCGCCACGGAGAGAGGAGAGAGAGAGAGAAAGAGAGAAAAAGAATTTCGGCGTTAACGCGCGCCGACAGAAGGCGAGACGGTGTCTGTGAAAATCTCTGTGGGATCTTTCGATCAGTATTTTAACAAGCGAATTATTGGAATAAACGGCTCGCACCGTCTGTCGGATCTCGCCTATTTCTAACCAGAAATCCCGATCCGCCGTGTCTCGTTTCCTCGCTTTTTGTCTAGACGAAACGAACGTGAAGCACGTGAGATAGGACGGCCGATACGCGGGAAATCGCTCGTATATCTTGGAATTTATCATGATTGCGCAAAATACATTTACACACTTTCGTGCAAAACGAATGTGAAGTGTCTCTCATTCGGATTAATTATATTTAAACGCTTTTACGTAATTTCTGTTTCGGAGCATGCACTGATTCTACCGCGTAAATCGCGAAGCAAACAGCGACAGTCTTCCCGGTAGAAAAACGTTTTTGAGAAAATTTCAACGACCTTGTGCATCTGTCGTTGCAACAATGACGATTGACTTCGTTCTCTCAAAAATAGGATGTACGAAAATAGAAAGAGAGAGAGAGAATGATGAGAACAAGTAACATTTTTTTTATTATAACTTGACAAAGATATTTCTTGTTATTATTTTCTAAGAAAATACTTGATCTTTCTCATTCGCATACATTTGGTTTTATCGTGCCAGAAATGCGACTGTCTAACTTTGAAATACACATTTTGAGCCGAATGTGTCGTGCGATTTTCAAACTTCTGACGTTACTGTATATCACTTGTAACATTCGGACATTCGTTTCTCGAATAAACCTCGGACCTCTAACTTCGACGTCCACGCCACCAAACTCCGATATCCACGCGATATCGGAGTTTGGTTGTAAAATCGGACGTAAATTGTCGATAGAATTAAACTGGACCGTGTCACGCTCCTCGACGAGTTCGGGCGGACGCGACGTCTTCGCAGAGAGAGCCGCTTTACGATTCGCGGTGATCGTAAATCAATAGCCCGCGTGCGATCGGTCGTGATCGCTGCCGGCAGATAATGCGTACCGGTGGTGGATGCGATTTCACGCGTGAGATCGGTACACCTCACGCGGAATCCTGCGCGGAATGTGGCTTTTCTTTTTGCGAGAACCCGGCGCGGACCTCGCCCAAGAAAAGGGGGCCCGCGGAGGGCACGCGGCGTGCGCGCGCTGGACCCGTTGTCCTGGCGGCACCGCAAACGCGCTCTGCAAATGTCGATTTGTAGCGAGTGATAACGCCCGGATACGACTGTCAATCGACTACCGTGCGATAGAGTTTACTATGCGTTTTATCACCTCTCCATTTTGTCCACAAGTGATATTTTGCTTTTTTTATCGATTACCGTGACGCTAAAAGTTTCGCACAACTAGTTCGAGGCAAATGTAGTGTTAACAACGTTAGAAAAATTCTTAAGCTTGTATCAGATGCATTAAAGATTGCGATTGCGACTGGAGATTAGAAATCAATCAGTCAGAACGAAATGGATTAAGATCAAGGTTATTTGATTTCTGTTGAATTCTAATCTTCAGCGATCCTCGATCTCAATAATCTGATAATCTGATCTGGTTTTAGACTTCGTACGCAATTATTATCTCGTGTCCCTTATTATTTTTTTCGAATAGAATCGCGTTTGATCTCACGTCGTAACGTTTAAGATTATGCTGGAATGACGAAATTATCAACATTACAGGTTCGAACTTTTTTCGAATTAACTTTACAGAATTGAAAAATCTTTTAAAATACACACACAAATAAACTACAGAACACTCAACTTAAGGTTAAAAACAGAAAAAAATTAAAAAATTATACATATATATATATATTTAAAAATTTTTTTTATTTTTAAGCTTAAATTAAGTATAATCAATTAATCTTAGAAGGGCTAATAAGAGCAGTTAACAGAGCGTAATCAATTAATATAATTTATTATCTATATTTACAGACGGCTTTCCTTTAAGCCATCCTCAGTGCATGAAAGTACATTTTTGTCAACGTTCGGTGTTCAAAGGGAGTAAAGGAAAGTCGAAACGTCTGTAAATATAGATAATAAATTACATTAATTGATTACGCTCTGTTAACTCTGCGACATTGCTCTTATTAGCCCTTCTAAGATTAATTGATTATTGTTAATATTTCAAGAGCTCATCACATTAATAAATAGCTTACACTTATTAATATTCTTAAATTAAGTGTTCCATAGTTTATTCGTGTGTGTACTTTAAATGTGTAAAATGATTTTCAATTCGGTAAAGCCAATTCGAAGAAAGGTCGAATCTGTAATGTCGATAATTTCGTCCAGCATCCCTTAACGAGCGACTATTTTTTTCCTCGCTGCGTTATACAACTGCAATCTGGGAGGGGGGGACCTTGGCCATTTTCTGACTCAAAATTAGTCTAGAGCGCAGATGTAGCGCAACTCAGGTGATAGTCGAATGCGAAGAAAAACAAATAGACGTACGCTCGTGCGAGTTAAACAATTGTAAGCAAGGCTGCGAAAGCAGCCTATTTTCTTCGCTCTAGGCTCACGCATGCGTGAGCTCGAGCGGGACTTCGCGTGGGCGTCGTGCTGTAACAACCGAGAGAGTCGCGCACGTGATGGCGCTAGAAGAGAGATACACGAAGGAGGTTGAAGACCATGCGAATGGCGAGTGCACATTAGCACAAGGAAATCGTTTCCCATGGCCCGCTTGGCTGGAACGCGGGGCAACTCTGGCAACCGCGCAGTTAATCCACGGTGTAATTATAAAAGGAGGAAATCCAGATCATTAAGATTATGGCCGACGTTAAGTTGCACCTTGTGACCGGTACTTTAGCAAGCGTGCGTGTGTGCGCGCATGTGTGAATGACAGTGATGCACGCATATCGCGCTTCTATAGCCGAAAAAAAAAGGAGCGTCTCCAATTGCGGACATAATTTCGTCAGCGCGCGAACGGTTCTTTCTGTGGGATCGTCATCGCAAATTTGCCGATTAATCCAATTGTCATCGCTTTTTTCGATGTCACTTTCGTGATGCTTACAGAATCGAAAATTGAATTCACCGAAACTGCGCCGAATCCAATTTAGTCGGCTAACTAAACAAAATAGCCTTTTCGTTCGTTGCGACCGAGTTGTCTCGGATCTCGTCTGGCCACGCCGGAATGTTACCACTTAAACGCGCGAGAGGAACCGATAAATTCTCGATAAACTCCGCTCGGTGTAATTTATGCGACTTTGGCCGCACGCTTTGTAACAGTGTTTCGCTCGGGCGTGTGCACGTGAATACGCTCGCGAAAGTGGTTCATGGCGCTTGATTTGTATACCCGGTAGGAAGCGAGAAAAAAACAGCCACCGGCTTAATGCGCTCGGGCGTGCGAACGAGTTCGTATGAATGGAACTTTACTCGCATGCCATATGAGCGTTAATTCGTTCGCCATTCGTGCTGATTGACGAGGTAATTCGGACACTCAGATAGAACGGACGATAACGCTGCGTCGCGAATCGCGATTGATAACGTATCGAACGTCGAAATTCGTTATTCGATCGTGCCGTTAATATGCGTCCCCTAAATCTCTCCCTTATTTTTAGATCGCGTAACAGTGTTTTTATCCAGAGCACGTGCACGTGTATGCGAGCCCGGTGTTTCACGTGCGACTGAGGGGGAAAGCTCGAACTCGTAAAGCGTTCTACGTTCTCGTCGAATCGTGTTTACTATGTAAACTCGTCGCTTCCTTCTGTCATCGTCTTCCGTGCTTGTCGTCGATCTTGCAACTGCATCTCTTGAGGAATCGATTCTACTTGACTTTTCATGCACGGAGGATCTGAAGATTTCGAGTTCGAGCTAGATTCCCTGAATAGTTTTGATGTACGATTTACTCTCGCTACTCCAATCCTTTCTGTCCAATAAATTAGCGATAGAAATTTCTTGAGAAATAAACTCTTTGTATTTGTCGTATTACATTATTTTTTTGCTTATTATTTCTTTATAAGATAATAGTAAAGATTCCCTTGTATATAATTTGTCTTGCAATTTAATTATTATAATTATTCGTTAACAGTTTGTTTCATTTAATTTTTATATGAAAAAAACAGTTTTGCTGAAGAATCTACAAGTTTAGCTAGATACAGATAATAATTTTGTTTTGGATCATCAAAATAATTATAGGACGTTTAAACTGATTACTAGAATGTTAAAACATTTTGCAGCATTGTTATTATTCAACAAAATTATTTTCAGATCCGTATCTAAGTAAATTTTTAGATTCTCTAAGCGAAACTTCTTTTCGTGTATAATTCAGAGAATAATGTTTTACACTAATAACTTGGTTATAAATTGTGGATTGGTTAGACTTTTATTTGAGTCTCTTGGAGAATTGTACACTGACATTTATCTTTTTGCGAGCTCCTTTTTTCCTCTTTCCAATTCCAACGATGGAATTTTCGCTCATTCAGTTTAACCCTTCAACGATGCGTCATTGGAAAACGGGTCAAAGCGACGTGATTTAGAAGGTATCCACGTTACGGAGAAACCCGAAGCGCGCGCGACGACGACATTAGTAAATGTTAGCGCTACTTTCTTGCGTGAAACAATGTTAACGAAGCGTCGTAACAAGTATTTCCTCGGCCGCTTTCCACCTGATAACAAATTAGCCGATGCTGCATGAGATTGATTTGACGTTTGCGTGACGAATGTTGCGAAGTATTACCGCTAAAGTGCATTCGAAGTTATTTATGGGACCGAGACGCTGAAACAGCAAAATCAGGCAATCCCATGCATATAGAAAATATTCGAGTATCGTCTAAATAAATTTTAGTTAATAAAAATCTTTAAGTACAATAATAGAATAATAAAATAATGCAACGTGACATATGATTTTTTTCGAGCGGCAATCCACGTGTGACATAATCTTTATTACACGAACCAATCATCATTGTTATGTACCTCACGTACGCAAATAGTTATAATAATTCTGCAAAGTTACGATCATCATCTTTTATTATTGCGTACAAGAGAAGCAACATTGCGATGCGAGAAACATATTGTGCGCGCGCGTAAATGACCGCTATTAAAATACCAGGTTAATACAGCGCGAGCTTCAAAGGAGCGATATAGATCGCTATCGGTACCGGTACCGAATCGTTCGTATAATTCGCTCGGCACATTAACGTGCACGTTTCGAAAGCGCTTCGTATTAATCTCGAGCATAGGAGGTTCGCTTTATGCTCCCGCGGTTACGCAAGCCGCGAGATAACGCGCTCGCGATTCTCGGATGCTGGAACTGTTTTATCAGTTGATCTTGCGCGTTTGCTCGCGGGGGCGTAAGCGTAAAATGTAGAATAGACACGTGGAAAACGAAAGCGAATCGCGCGTTAGGGAAGGTCGAAACTAGCGCAGAAAATTGTCTACGCGACATTTAGCGATCAACCGAATTTTAAACGAAAGCTTTAACGCAAGAAAAAAGACAATCGTAAGAGAGTAATGTAAAATTTAATACATATTTAATTAAATATAAAACAAAAATAATATATCGTAAATCTTAACTAATTATGTAATTACGCGTATAATTACATAATATAAAATTTTATAGTGAATTAACGTAATTTTGAAAGTTGAAGAGCGAGCATCGATAACGTTGAATGAATGCAATGAAAAAAAAATACACGCGAAGCTGGACAATTTGGGCGCTATCATTCAACAATAAATTTCCAAGTTTATTTCATCGCATATACAGCTGCATATCCGATTTATGTAATTTGCAGCGTGACCATCTCGCAGCGCGGCCAGAGAATTGCGAATCACGCGCGGACAGGATTCCGATAATACTTGTGAAGACCTTGTAATCGACCGAATTACATGATCATCTTTGCGTGGGAGAAGCCGAGTCAAGGAAAGTCTCCAAACAAATTCGGCCGCCACCTATAGCGATTTTCGGAATTATTTTTTAAACAACCGCAATCGTACGAGGAAACGTGCGGAAATATCTGGTTTGTGTTACTAGCTTCAATTTGCCGTCACTATACGCATTTTATGCGTTATCTTTGTTATTACGCCGTTGCAAATGAAGCATTTTATGAGCCATTCTATTATGCGCGTGCAAAGACATGATTATAAATTTTAAAACATACATATTATTTCTGTAAGACATATAAAAATATAACATATAAAAATATGCAAAATCTTGTGAAATAGCTTAATTTTGATAACAAATTCTTTGATGAATTTTGTTCGATATTTTTTTTCAATATTTACGTATGAAAATTTTTTATATTTAACATCAAATATTTATACTTATACGTTACATGGAATTTATATTTTATGTGCAAGTATTTTGTGTGAAGTAATATTCTTTGCTGTATCTTACTAAATAATTATCAGTAATTGTCTTTATATACCGAAAGAACAGTTCAGTTAAAGTCTAAAATTTAGCTAGATACAGATCTGAAAATAATTTTGTTGGAGCATCAAATATTATTTATTTGAAGAATGTTTGAGCGTTGACGATAATGCTGCAATAAAAAGTTTTGAAATTTTAACAATCAATTTGAGTCCTGGATAGGACACGACTGGAAAAAAATCATGGTTTTTTTTTTAATTAAAAAAATCGGATTTTTTAAATTTAAATTAGATTTATTGTTCGAGTTAATTATTTTTAGTAGTAAGAAAATAATTTAATTTTATTACAAAATAATAAACGTGTTTTTTTTACCTAAGCTTACTAAACTTTAATTTATTGTAAATAATCAGTGATTTCAAACACTATAGGATTCAAAATAGTCAAGTGAAAATCGTTAATTTTAAATTAATTTTTATCAATAACTCTTATGAATAAAATAAAACTTATTTTTAATGAGTATATTTGAATACTTTGTTACATAATTTTTTATTCACGAAGATGAACGCATACACTTAAATATAAAAACTAATTTAGCTGTCTTTTTGTTTCCTAACGCATTTCTAAGTTTCAAAAAACGAGAACCAAAAAAAGAAATAAAGAAGTTGCAGTACGTAGCAATCTCGGAGACACCAATATGTAATTATATACAAAATATGTACATATATGTTCATATATTCTTCTTTATCATATATCCTTTTGTAAAATTACTGCACAGCACAGCCAGTATTGGGGATAATTAAATCATAATGAAAATTAACAATTAAAATTTTAATCAAATTCGCGATTTAAATCACTGATTTTAATCAATTGATTTAAATCATTCCAGTCCTGGTCCTACATAATTATTTTAATAGTCAAATAATATTTTCAAATTTGTATCTAGCTAAATTTTTAGATACTTTAGCAAAATCTTTTTTTTTTTCATGTAAGCATATTATTTATCAAAGAGATGTATTACATGCCAGGAGGCACTGACGATTTAGATTCTTAATCGAAATGCGAGGTGCTGGATCTCGATCTCTGGCCCCGTGATCCTCTATTACGTCGATGTATTATAGATACAATATGCCCGATGATAGAAAAGTATCGAGTGGAAGCTAATTATACCGGCTAATTGCTGCCGCTCACATAATCTCGCGGGCTACGTTTTCCAAAGTGCAACGAAGTCGGCGCGGCGCTGAGAGAAATATTGCCCTCACACAACGCATGCAGTCACGACAGTCCGGATCTCGTAACTGATTTATTTGAAAATTCTCAAAAAAATTCTTGATTTACGTACGTAGGTGCCGTGAAAAATCTCGGATCTTTCTCTCGAGAGATAAAGGACTCGAGTTGAAGGGATTAAGCGCGATGCATTATCAGATCACGGTTTAGCTCTTCCGCGCGGACTCCGGCGAAACGATAGGGTCAAGCGATTTTAGCGTAAAGTGGTGAAGCGATCGTCGCCCGTTGGGTCGAAGCTCGATATCGCCATCAACGCGGCTTCCACGGGTGTCCAGCGTACTTCTTTCTCGCACACAATAAGATATTTATCGCTCGCGTTGGCCGCTGAGGCCGTGGCCCGAGTCTCCCCGAAGTCACCATTGTATCTACCGGGGAGTGATGTATGGCCGTGGAATTGGTAGGAATTGAAACTTGTTACCGCCACGAGGAGGAGATACCGCCGAGATTTAAACCCTGTCCTTATGCCGCCGCTGCCGCCGCCGCCGCCGCCACTGTCGTCGTCGCCGCCAAGATAACAACCCCCTTTCGCCGTTCTTGCAATAGCAGCTGCGGCAATGAGCAGCGAGCGTTCCTCTTCCTCCACTTGACAAAATTTAGATCGACAAATCCTTTGACGCGCGCTGACCTTCTTGGCTAAATATAAATGAACTGGTATCGGATAATATCGCACCCTTCTAGAAATAAGATTTTATCTTATTTCGTGATAGGAAGCATATCTACCTCCCGCTAGGTACAAACTTTGAGAATCATTTTAGAATGAAAATTGCGTCTAACAACACAAGATGCGAATCAAATATTCGGTGCTTTAAATACGCTGATAACGTGAAGCATCAATTTGTTGGGAAGGTTTGTCGTGATATATACTTTGGGGCATAGAAATTCTGTTCGACTTTGTGTCTCGATGTTCCCGGTCTCGATAACGATCTTTCCGGGTCCTTCTCTTTTTTGCGCTCGACACCGCGAAGCCGAGGAAATTTGTACGACCGGTCGTCGTTATAGATTCGGGACAAGATTCTACCGCTTCATTTTTAACCGTCCCGGGGGCCGCGCCAGCGGTTCTCGGATAAAGGCGAGCATTTGTTATCGACGATCTCGATCTCGATGCCGGCATTGAGATTGTAATTGGCGATACGTTTTATTCGGGCTAACGGTTCAGTGCGAAAAACTCGCGGTTTTTCCGTATCGCCATACGGCACGTAAAGGAATTTAATTGGACGAGACAGGAGGTAGCTCAGCGCCGATTAGAAAGTTAATATTTGCTTTATGGACGTATAGTAATAGCGCATATTTTTGACAGGCGACAACAAAGTGCTTTGTGTATTACCACGCATGAGATCATCGTCCTTAAAGATGGCTAATGTAATCACGCGTAGGCAGGCAGCGTGGGCTCGCGAAACCGTGGCGCCGATATAACCCCAGAGGCGAGCGAGGAGCCGAAAGCATTCGCTTAATTAGCAGTAATTAGTAATCGTCCGACATTGATCATCGTGAAGCCAATTATCGCCGGCGGGCCAAAGGCAGTACCTGACTAATCGCCAACGCCGCGCCTTTTGTCCGATCAGATTTATCGAACGACTTATGAATTATCCCGCCGATCGTCCGATCTTCCTTATCGTGATATGTAATTAATTATTCCTATCTCTCTGAGATTCAAACGACAAAGCGGGAACGAAAAAACGCCTCCGCAAACTGCGGCACTTTTTTACTTTCCTCGCAGCCGCTTTCGCGGAAAAAGCGTCGCAATTTATGTTTTATCGGCGCGATTGTAAATACGAGGAGTTTATTCGCGTTCCTAAATTGCCGAGTACAATAATGTAGAGTCGGTCGGATATCTCGTGCGCGTGGGTGGTGACGTTTGTCACGATTTAAATGTCTGCGCGAGATCGAACCGCGCTATCGATTTTGCATCGGAGCTGAGAACTTTTAAGGGTCATAAAACGACGATAAAAAGACCCGACGGTGATATTTTACTATTTTACTAGACGTCCTCGCCGGTTGGGAACCCCCACGTGGAAATCGCGCGATGGAAGTCGCATGAGAACGTCGAATGTTCCGTTATCGCGGGATCTCTCGTACGTCCTCCTTCTCTCCCTTTCTCACTCTTCCTCCCTTGATCTAAAGTGCATTTTGAAAAATGACGAGACGCAAAAAGAAATCGGCGCGCGCGAACGCACTCGAAAATCCGATCGAGCGATGATTCCTCTCTGCCTTTTCCAGTTCTTCCATTCGGCGGCCGCGCACGGTTTACGTCATTAATAATGTACGAATTTTTCGAGCCTCGACAAGACAAATTGGCGCCCAATCGATGGTGGCCTGGTCTCGATTAATCAAAACTTGACCGTGTACGAACGGCTCCTCCGCCGTTCATTATTCCGCTTAATTCGCTACCATGGTAGGTGTACCGTAACGAGTTTTATCGCGCCGACAAAAGTGCCGTTTAATCGACGATATAGTGCCCGAACCCGCGTTTCGATACCGTCGTACTTTCCGGTCTGCGAATTCGTGTTTCTTATCGCGCCGCATTATTGGCCGAATTTTATGTAGCGTTTAATCATTTGCGACCGATGCTCGGATCGTTACTCCGATCGGTAAATCAAAGTCAGTTTAGAAAATGGATTTATTATATATAAATTCCTCTTACACAAGATATATTACATTTAAATTCAAATTAATTAATGATATACTGATGATAAAGAGAATAAGAACGATGCTATAGATGAGAGACACATTTAAACAAATACAAATAATCTTTCTCCAAACAAAAATATATGTTCGCATTTAACTATATAATTTTCTTTCACGGTTTTGCTGAAAGATCTAAAATTTCAGCTCTGGATAGAGATCAGATAAGTAGAATTTTTCACAATAAGTTATTCACAGTTTTTTAAGATGCTATTAGCATCAATATCTAACTGACGATCAAAAATTAATTTGTGACTTTATTATTTCAGTTAGAATTGCGTTGCAAGTCCGATGAAAAGTCGGCGCGCAGTTCAAAAAATGACTGAAAAATTTGTATCAATGTATACAATAATATGATAGGACATTCAAGATCCATCTCTGACCGTAGGTCTTATTTGATTCGATTTAAGTAGAATTTTGTTGAACTATCAATAATTATGTAGAACGCTCAGTCTAGTTGCTAGAATATCAAAATTTTTTGCAGTATTGCTCATTATTTTTAAGGTTCTAACAAAATTATTTTGATGATCCAACAAAATTATTTTCAGATTTGTATCCAGCAAGATCTCTCAGCAAAATCGTTTTTTCCGTGCTCAAATCTAACGAGCAATTTACTTTTTGGCGCGAAACTCTTAGACTATCGCGATTACAATTACAAGATGCCTACGTACAACAACTAGTTTGTCCCCTGGGGTGCCTTCATTTATCAGACGCTCGTCACTTCCGCCCACGACGGCTCTCCTCGCTTTCCGTGCGATACCAGCGCGATCCCCCGCGTACTTGTATCCGGCTCGGATCTGATAACGCCGGCATAAACGTGTTAATGGCACCAGCAGGATGCTGTGCGTTATTACCGCGTGCTCCAATCCGCGAAATGCCACTCCCGGGTGGGTTACTCGACCCCGCGAACGGGCTTTCCTCTCCGTGCGGCGGATTACCTATACGCCCCGCGAAAGATTACGTTATTTACAAGCGGGCGTGTTATCCCGACGGATCTCGCCGTGCCCTAAACAACGAACTCGGGCTACGCCACATAAAAGCCATTACCGGCAACTCAATTATCGTTTAAAGGCACTCCTTCGCTTTTTCGCCCGCGCGCTCGTTATTGTTAAAATTCCGTATTCTAGTTCCTGCACGACCCCGTCGTCGCGAGAAGAGATAAGCGTTGATTTATACGTCGTTTCCCGCCGGAAAATAATTAACATCGCGCAGATCCATCCGCGAGGGTACGAGAGGAGGTGGAGACCGCTTTCGAGTATCCGTCCGAGATTCGCGATCACGCCCGTTAAGAATTAGCCGGCCACGCTGCCGTACTACGCGATATATAACTGACGTTTAACGAGCTCGAATTTCGACGCGCGTTATTTCCCCGACGATTTACACGAATCCGACACGTTCCGCTCTCGCAACATAATACATTGGATCGCTGACTGTATAATTGGAGAAATAGCGATGTATATCAGCAGCAACAAGTTATACACGGGAGTTGTAATGTGTAATTTATCGTGACACAACATAAAGTTTTAAGATTTTTTCTCTTTCCTGTAATTTCTTGTAATTTTTCTCTCATTGCACGAAAGAATTATTTTAATACGATAATCGAGATACTGTAACCCAATCTTTTTGTCGATAAACACTTTGTCAACGTGTATCTCGACTCGTGAACATGCAACTTTGCAAATAAAATGCTTGGAACACCCGGAAAGGCCGTACATAATGGCCATAAGAGACACGTTACAGCATTCGAACGTGTGTACGAGTTCGGACAATGGCAAACACGAAATATTCCCGGCGGACGAGAATGCCGCTCGCGTTGCCAGAATCGCCAGATTTCGGTCAACGATCCGTCAATCTCGCGTGTTGCGCTAGATCGATCCGACGATCCAGGTGACCGTCACGAAAAATCATGTTTGTTTCTTTCGACGGTTTCCTTTTTTTTCCTCATCCACAGCGCAGATCGTCTCTCAAGCGCGATGCGAGCCCGAAATCTCACGCCGGAGTTCTTTTGTCGGCGCGCTTTCGTTTTCGCACCATTTTTGGCGAGGTCGCTTTCGCCGGTTATTAGTTTAATTTGAGATATAAAGCTGATGTAACACTGGCTTGCAATTAGTTACCGACCTTATCGATTGCTCTTTACGAGTCACGCGAAGGCCGCCCGTGAGCTCGTACTTTCGAAAACGTACACTCGCGGGCGATTTATCATCGAGCCTCTGATTACATTTTATGTTTGTTTGTCCGTCCGGCATCCGGTGTGAATGATTCTGGAAAAAGGGAGCGTGACGTGATTTCATCGAGAGTCCCACGCGCGCGACGGACGTCCGTCACGGCGAACCGGTCGCCGACGACGGGGAACGTGAACGGTGCGTGACGAGGGAAAGAGAGAAAATAATTTAGAGATCGATAAAAGACGGGACAACGCAGCCGTGAAATTTAATGGCGACTAGCATGACTTACGAAAGTTCGGGGCACCGGCTTATCGCCGGCGATATTCGCCTCGCCCGTTATTCACGCGATCTTTATCTCCGCCTCGCTCGGGACCGACGTTTATTTCCATTGCGAGACGATGGTGTTCGATTTCCTGGTGGTGCTCGTTCCGTACGTCCCTCGTAATTACCCACATGCACGCGACCGTGCGAAATCATCCCGTGAAAGATTATTAACGGATTTCCCATTGCTCGAAGAAAGCTCGGTAATTATACTGGAACGCGCTACTCTCGGAGATTCAATTTTAATGTTATGGAAAGATGCGTCCTGTTTTTTTGCATTTCTCAAGCATATTTTTTTGCTTTGATATACGAGATTTCAATCACGACAACACAAGATAAAAAATTGGAACGATATTTGTCGAGAGACCCCGTTTCAAGAAATTCCCTTCTTATAAGATTTCTTTCGTACTCTGTTTCGTATTTCTTACTCTGTTTCTTTCGTGTTGCCGCGGCAATCACACGCGCGACTCTATACGCGCCACGCGCCGCCACGTGGCATTAGCTCGCCGCGACTAATGCACGACGTGTTTCTTTGCCGTCATTACCGATTTACGTGTAAATAATTTACGAGTGTACCGGAAGCGAGCGCGCGCGCGCGCGTAGCGGCAGCGAGAGATTATCTACGAAATACCGTTATTAAGGGGACGTTATTAATGAGGTACCGGGCGCGCGCGCTCGCGGCTGATGTAATAGTGGGTTTTCAAGATAATCGCAGGCACACACTCTCTAAGCGACTCGCGACAGACGATTACGGCGAGGGAGAAGAAACGAGAAACGATGAAAGCGAGGGTTTCATGCGAGGCTGGCTGGCTGGCTGGCTGGCTTGGCGAAGGTGTCGGTGCTGGAATGCGGTATTACCATATCCAAACCTGACGTAACTTTCGTTGGGCAGTGACCTAGAGACGATCCTTTCGCGTGCAACTGCGTCTCATTTACGACACCGAACGCTCGGTCGTGCCGTTCGCGTTTCGCATCCTTGCTCCATTATGTTATCGTTCTGCGAACGCAGTTGAGCGCGCCGGAGAAAAGTGATTCATCCATGCTGATCCTTGGTCACGTATTATCGCTTTTCGCGATTTATTTTCTCTTTGATTTCCCATTGAGATTCGACGTCGTTATTTTATTCGCTTGCTGTTTTTCTACCCTCGATGCTTATTGCGGAATCTATTTTTTTGATTGACTTCAAAAATCGACATTTGCATTTATAGTCCATAATTTTTTAAGTAATTTGTTAGTTTTACTGATAATTAATTAACATTTTTCGTCAATTTCATACATTTTTTAATATATTTTCTTATACTACTTTTATTTCATTACTTAAAGGTCCAAGCTAGTTCAAAAACGAGAAAATTTTGGTTTTTTTTCGAAGAACTTTCTGTTCGATTTCCCGTTTTGCTCAATAAACGATTGCTTTGTTACGCAAATGCATCGCGCGATATACGTGTGACAAAATCCATCTGTTAAATATTCCTCGGCAACCGGCAGTCTAGTGGCGTCCGTCGCTCAAAGAGTTGTTGCGCGCTTGTTGCCATTAATAATATCATCCCGCAAGGTATTGCGACGCCGGCTAGCATCGCTTTTTATTTTCTTCGCTAATGCAACAGCTGGTTAGATGACGTCATGCGACTCCTACGTACTCGCGAGAGTAGCGATGTACTCAACTGCGTTGAAATCTCGCCGCAGAGGAAGATTACTCAACACTTGGATCTCTGGATTCTGTCCTGATTATCCATAGCACTTTTCATAATTGTGGACTAGATTCATAATTGTTATTGTCGCACTTTGTTCGCGGAAAATGCACGCGTGCATTTAGCGTTTAGCGAAATAGATCACGAAATTAAAACGTTATCGTAAATAAATAAAAAATTACTGGTTTTTAACATTATTATCTGTAAGTGTCAGATAAAATGCGATTGTTGGCTGATCAAATAAAGAGACAAGAAATGTTTATCTCCAATTTTTACAGTAAGAAATCACAAGTTGCAATTATCACAATGAGATGAGATGCCACTCACGTGCATCGCTGTTTAAGGAGTAAATTGTTGTTTGTATTTTCCCGAGTGGCCACACATTACACATTGTATCCTATCCCTCGCTGCCCACGGTGTTCGCACGCTAAACTCAAACGTCACCTCGTCCGGGAGCCTCCGGGAGCCAGTGTTTGTCAGTCATCTCGTCAAGTTCGACGAGTGTTTGCGATGTGTTTGCGTAGTCTCGAGTGAGCTGGTTAATGCTCGCGCGATAAATGCAGTCGAGTGATTCTTCGGCGCACGTCTTCCTTTTCCTCTCTCGCGCGCGCGCGCTCGCTCGTTCTGTCCTTCCCTCGCGTTCCACCGCGAGGCTGACGTTGTACCGTTTCAAGCGCGCGACGACTTTGATTTACCGAGCAAATCGAACGTACTCCGTGTTTTACGCGCCGACGAATCCGCGAACACGGGGTAATATTTTTGCCTGAGATATCATAATCGCGAGAATCTTGCTACCGTTCCGACACGCGTGTGTGCTCTCTGCCTCCGCGACTTTGTTCTCGGCGCTTGTCAATGTTTCGCGCGATATTTGCGATTGAAAGTTACGATACTTGAAAAAGAGAAATAACAAATAATTTAATAAATGAATGAGTAGCCTTTGATTGAAATTATATTTGTTTTTGTACGATACAATCTAATAAATTTTTTTTTATTTAGAAACGTAAAAATTGATACGAATTTTTATTTATTTATTTAGTTATATTTTAAATTATATATATATATATATATATATATATATATATATATATATATATATATATATATATATATATATATACACACACACACGTGAATGTAAAATGTCGATATCTTTCTTTTTATTCTTTCGTTTTATCTTAACTATGAGACACTTAGATTTCTATCTTTATCTAGCAAGAAGTTTCAAATTACCTAAGTATATTTCGCAACCGCTCATTCACTGATGCATTCTCTACATCCTATACAGTACAGTGTAAAAAAAGTAACTTTTCTGTGGTGCGGTTGTTACGAAGGCGAATTGATTCATCGATTCGGAAGTAACTCTCCCGATTGAAAACGAGGCACCGATACCTTCCTTCCGCGAAATTCGTTATCTGCAGCGCTCAATCATTCCGAGGATCATGTTCCTCGGATCGATTCGCGTATGCTACATTCTCCCGATGTGAGAGAGTGTGTGTGTGAGAGAGAGAGAGAGAGGGGGGGAGGGAAAGGACGACCAGTCGTTGTTCGCAAGCTGCATACAGGAGAGCAAAAGAAAGGCTTCCTCCCTTTCGCGCTCTCAAAGGCATCGGAGCAGAGATCAGATAGGGCACCTCGGCCCCGCGGCCGGACTACAAAGTGATATCCGACGGAGATATTGTGCGTGCACACCGTGTTCGCCGATTACGTAACTCCGCGGCGAGCGCGGCTGATTCACCGCGGGACCGCTTGAGAGGAAGCAGGGCCGGCCTGATGCAGCGCAATTGTAGCCCTGCTTCTAAATAATATGCAGGATGTCGTGTATTATATATAAAATTTAATATGTACTTACACTCGAGAAAACGGGACTGTTGCCCGTATTCATAATCAGTACCTTGTACTTAAGAGTTTCTCATATTTATCTTTAGATGCTCAGTAGCCAATGAAATAATTCGCAGAACATCTGAAGATAAATTTAAGAAAGCCCTAAATATAGGCCTGACTCTATATAATATTATATAACATATAATATAATATTATATATAACATTATGGAAGCACAGATTTTTACATAACACAAGATACAAGAGAATCAGACAGAGTCCTTTCTTTCTGAAATGAAGGACTCTGATTGGTCGATTTTCTTATGTCTTATATGTTATACAAAAATCTGTGCTTTCACTCTTGTAGTAGTGACTTGTTTTTTGCGGAGTATACATAAATACACGGAAAGAACGGTTTTGCTGAAATACAGATCTGAAAATAATTTTGTTTGGATAAAATCAGAATAATTATGTAAGACACTCAAACTGAAAAGCTAGAAAATGTTAAAACTTTTTGTAGCATTGTCATCAATGTTTAAACTTCTACATAATTATTTGGATGATCTATATCGAAAGTATTTTCAGATCTGTATCCAGCTAAATTTTTATATTCTTTAGCAAAATTGTCCTTTCCGTGTATAAAATGCAATTATAAACAGCGAATGCGACAGCGACATAACAGAATCGATTTTTCTTTGTTTTCCAAACAAATCTGGCGCAAGACGAGACGTGATGTTTACGGATATCGATGCGGAGAATGTGCACAGTATAACCGAAGCGATAAACACTTGTCACGGTCCGTCCGATTTTAATTAATCAATTTGCATTAATCAGGACGCGTCGCGTCGTCAAATAATTGGACTGGCGAAATAATTTAGCGACCGTCACTTTGAGTGACGGACGATGTCGAGTAATTGAAAAATGATGTTCAGATTGAAAGTCGGATTTCGCTCGAACGTTTAATTAACTTTATAAATGGACCTGTTAGGCACGCTGCGATTTTTCACACCTGGTCCAATCTGTCGCGTACTAGGATTTTATTATCAACAGTTTGAGCACTGCAGAGTCGTCATTCTCGTGTTCCCTTTTCCATAATAAATCGTCTGACGGTAATTTATTACGTGCCAACTTAACGCACACTAAATCTGTTTATTTATCGTATATCTCACTCTCGCGACTTAAAAAATCTTTTTTTTTTTCTTTAAAGAAGTAAGTTAGACAAGAGTTTCGTAATTCGTACCATCGTAAATTCTCTCCCTAGGCAGTGGACCTAGGCGATAAAGCGTCCCTGAAACGCGAAAAACAGGATATATCACGCGGTCTCGTTTCGATGATAGTGGCGATCCCTTCTCAGCCTCCTCCACGAAGCTCGAGTCGACGTACGGAACGCCGATCTTATCTCGAACCGCGTACATACATACGACTGCGCGTACACGCGATATCTCGATCGTGCCCTCATCTGCATGCCGCGGTAATAATTCGGCCGGGGCTACGAGACACGATGCGTTATACCGGTCCTCTCTTCGGACCCGGAGAAAACCGGGCCAGGGATCGATCTCGCCCTCTTTATCTCTCTCTTCCTCCGGTTAGCCTGCCGTCGTCTCCTTTCCTTTTCTCGGCTCGGCTCCGGTCCGGCCCCGACGGATCAACGCGTATTCAATTACCCCGACAAAATCAGTCGTGATCGCTCCTCGACTCAAGAGGTGGTGGCCATTTATATTAATTCACGCCGGTGATCTCGAGCGTTAATGACAAACACCCGTTTGCCGTGGCCTGGCAGCCACGGGCAGGCTGTCGTAATCGGTATTTTACTCTCCGGGACGATGCTATTAGACGATTTTCGTCGATCGCGAATTCGCGAAAAGTCAAGGCAACGTCAGAAATTCACACAAGCTACCCTACTCTTTATCTCGTTGAAAAAAAAAAAAACACTGTAATCCAAAATTAGCATAAAGAAATGTTGTGGGACCGGTTGTTGAAAGTATCGGTTCTGCTTGTTTCTACCGTCGTTCTCCGGGTTTGCCTAGGCGTGAAATCGGCCCCGGTAACTGCGCGATTGTCTCAAAGAACGTCGACGGCGTCGACGTGGCGCCAGAAGCCGCGCGGAAAGAAGCGTTCCTAGCTCCTAACCTTCGCGAAAGCCTTCGACTCGCCGCTGCACAGTTTACACAGGCGGGATTGCAGAATTAATTATGCGTACGCGGGACGTTGGTCGCGGGAGTGTGTCGGCAATATCATTTAGCGTACTTCCGGCGGAACGTTTACGACCCTTTTTTTACACGATCCTCCGGCACTTACCGTTTAACGTCCGTACTTGCAATTGGTAATTATGCCCGTTGAAAATCCAATTGTCCGCATCTTTTGCTTTACGCATCGCGAATGTTAATGCGAATATTTTTCATTCATGGCGATGGATTCACTCAATGACTTTTCTCGTGTAACAGCTATTTTATAATCAATAATTGAAGACAAGCGAAATTTAATTAGATAATTTTTTACAAGATGCTTTATAGCTATTCGATATAATTAAGACGAACTTAATATTATTTTTTATTTTATTCTAAAAATTATTTTACTCTTAATTGAAGATGCGCTGAATCGGTCAAAGCTAGATCTTCGTGCTAATGTTTCTTATGAAATTATATACATTTCTCAAACTGCGCGCCGAATAAATTTTCGGTCTTGAAACACAGTTAAGATGAACATTCGGAAGGGAAAGGAATTAAGATACTTGTTAGCATCATTATTATTGAATTGATTATCAATTTCATATCTTAATATTACTATTTTTGTTTATGGCAGTTTGGTGAACTTGAGAAATGTATATAATTTCACATAAGAAACATTAGCACGAAGATCTAGCTTTGACCGATTTAGCGCATCTTTAATTATTTATTTTCATACACCGGTCTATATGTTATTTTACTTTTCTCGTAATGTTTGTTTTTATTTTCAATAAAATTATGGATTTATAAGAAAAAATTTCAAAAAACGTCGCTAGAATAGACACATGTGCTAAAAAGATTTTGCAATGCCTGAAAGAGCCTGTGAATGAAAACAGAATCATCATTGTGCGGCTAGAGAAATCGCTTTTTCTTTCTTTTTCTGCTGAAGAGTTATCGACCTCGGAATAATTTCCACGCGTGGGCGAACGGAGGAAGCTTTCCCGACGCGCTGGCTCTTTCTTCGGCCGAGTTTACGAGTTTGCGCTTACGAAGCGATTCGCGCGTAATTGCGAATCGATCGGGCGCGCGTGTGTCGACGTATAGAGAAAAAAAAAAACTCGTCTTGAGGAGATGAAAGAGGGGAAAGAGACAGAGAAAGAAAGAGAGGTGCGCGTGGGCGTGCTCATTGATAATCCGAGAACTGACGTCTGAGCGCGACTAAACGCAACCACGCGCGATACAGCGTCGATTTCCAATTCTCGAAGACAATACTGAATATAAACACCACGTGTACATAATCGCGCAACTAGAGGATAGAGTAAAGATACTTGTTATTTGTTCTTTTTTTTATCTTGACTGCTTTCATAAGACCGTAGGAACGTAACTTATAAAATCAAATTGCGGGGAACATCGATAGGAAATGAGGATTCCGCTGATGTATCAGTGAATTTTTTTTTATACATTATATATATGTATGTATGTATATCTGTCCGTGTCCGAAGGTAAAAGTAAGCGAGCAGAAATTTCAAACGTCAAAATATAATTTTTTTATGTTTTCAGGGAAATAAAAATGCTTGTACAATACATATATAATTATTTTATATTTCCCTGAAAACATAAAAAAATCATATTTTGACGTTCGAAATTTCTGCTCGCTTACTTATGCTTTTACCTTCGGACAGAGTATCGATACATATATATCCCGTAGTATTGAATTTCAATTGCCACGCGCTGTTCACTTCAATCACGTGGGGAAGAAGAAAGGGGGGAGGCGAGAGACAGAGACAGAGAGCGAACCGGCGTTCTTTCATTTGCATTCGCGAAATCTATTTTCTGAAAGCGCATAAGAATTAAACGACCTTGCGGCTCGACTGCGGCTTCGAGAGAGAAAGAGGGACAGCGTGTCGATCTCTCGAGAAACACGCGTGGGCGCGTCCATTGATAGCGACTGGTAGTCGAAGCGTAACCGCGACCACGCGCGCTGTATGTAATCGATTGAGCTGAGCGATTGCGCGCCCCGAGGCGCATGCCGTCCCTTTTACGTTTCTCGCTGTGCGAATTGAATTTCCACGAGAAAATATCACGTCGCGAAGGCGGAAGAGCGTAAAGAGCCACGAGCCCTTGATAGCCGCGCGGCTGAGTGAAAATTAAAATTCAGCCCGCGTGTTGCACGCACGTTGCGCCGAGCACGCGTATGCAAACCACCTGTCCGCGGCTTCTTCGTCCCGCACTCTCGTTTCTTTTTATCCCTTCCTCCTTTTTTTTTCGATCCCACCCTCGGCTCTTTTTCGACGTGCGTTTCGCACACTCTCTCTCTCTCTCTCTTTCTCTCTCTCTTCGTCTCTCGTGGTTCCTGCGGTTTGCGGCGGGCGCACGCCCCCCCCCCGACCTCTTCTCCCTCATTGTCACATCGCGGTATCCTCGAAATTGAAGGGGCAGCTTGTACCTTTGTAATGTTAATTGACAGCTAATTGGACGGTAGAAGATCGGCCCGGCATAATTCCCGTTCGTGAATGCAGATCTGCAGATTTCGTGGTTCAAAAGCGAACGCGAAACGAATGCGAAACGAACGCGATCTCACGCCGCATCCGTTTTTTCATGTTAAACCTTCATTAACTGAAGTAATCAGGGCGATTGCGCTCGAGAACTGGATTAACGGACGCGCACGCAGCACGCCTCGACTCCTCGTCGTAATAAACAGATTAAGGGTACCTAACCAATTCCCGAGCTTGAAAAAATAATTACGAAACCGCTACGGCGACGCGGACGGCGGGGGGGGGGGGCCTCGGGGGGGAAGAGACATCGGAGGATTAATCTGACGGCAATATCTCGGTGGAGCAACGGCGAATTAATTTCGTCGGTGCAATTAAGATATCGTCGAAGGTGGACCGCGCGCGCGTATGTGTGTGTGTGTGTGTCACGATCGATCGATTACTTGGAGGAAAAGCAGGCCGGACGCGGTATACGCGCTGTCAAATTCACTTGTAAGTAATATACAAGGTCTCGTTGTAAAACCGGAATCGACATGTTATTATGAATACATACGGCGGGTGTCATAAATGCCATTGCGTATAAAAATACGACGTACATCTATATATCGTTCCCCAGAATACTGTGTAATTAAATTTTGATATTGCTCGACACACATAACGCAAGACGGATGATCCCGTCCGTCAGAGTCAAAGACGTGAACCCTATTTTGCGCCGTTCCTTCATTTGACGTAGAATAATCCTTATTTATCCTCTCGGCTTTTGTATTTAAGCTGTGACACGTGTCAAACGTCGGCTCTCGGTTACCGCCAATAATAATACACGTCGCCTGTTTCTTTACCGCGACCGATGATTTATGAATATTTAGACGTGAATTTTTCGAAAAGCGCTCTCCTAGTAACGCGAAGGTATTTATGACGATAATGAAAGTTGTCTCCTTGCGAGATAGACGACGGCTTACGGATCCGACACTTCTCGTTTCTTACTCGAGATTTGTCTAATGGCTTGACAAATCGAGGCCACCGACGGTAGCTCGATGCACACGTACTCTTTGCTTTCGAACGGGGAAAATAAGAAAGGTATGCCCGCGTTAAACGCGAAAAGGAGGCGTTGAAAATGATGGCTGTTAGCGGAGCGACGCGTAATTAATCCGGGTTAACGAGGTCGCAGTCGCGAAATCATCAAAATACTTTCAAATTCTCCGCCTAATGTCCTCCGAATGTCTCTCATTGATCGAGATTTCTTGCCGAGACAGATTTTTTTCGCAAAAAGATCCTCGATATCGATCGTAACGAACTGCGCAGAAGTTACATTGCAACATACTTTTATACGCTGTGTAATGGCACTGTAACGATTGTATGTAAACGTCAATGACTCGTCTTGATCAGCAGTCGATCACCAATTTCACGTTGTCAGATCGAAGACGCTGATAGCGCGTGTTTTGGCATAATCATCCTTCATTACCATGACTCTACGAAACGCGTCCACTCGAGGCGGATGCGGATATAGGCGCAGAGAAAGTGAGATCAATCTAGGAATAAGTCGAAGAGTAGTTAGGCGATCAGGGCGATCATTGTGACAACTTGATCCGGTGACAGGATCCGTAACGTTCGAGAAAAAAATATATGTTCAAATAATACGTATGATGTAAAAAATTGATATTATCATATAGATATGAACACTTAAATAAAATTGCGTTGCACAGCAGGAACGGCAAAAATTTGACACGTTTACAAAATTAAATTTAAAAAAATTAAATTAATACAGATTGCCTTTACGAGCCTACGCGGTTGTTAGCGTTAAATCGTTATATCAGATTGTCAAATAAACATTTAATGCAAAGGTAGCATATTACAAATATAGACATTTCGATCCTTAATGTGGATCCTCTTCAGTGTACAATGTTGTAGATGATACAATACATATTCATAAAAAAATGTCGTTACACGGATGAGTAAAATACACAAAGCAACAATGATACGCAATGATTATAAGAAAAATATGTACTACCCCCCACTATTAATAATACGATAATAACGATTTAACGCTGTAACAACCGCGTAGGCTCGTAAAGGCAATCTGTATTAATTTGATTTATTCTTGGAGCCATTGAATCTTTTGATTCGTTAATTGTATTTTATTTATTTAAAAAAATTATTATTTTTGGATGACATAAAATTTTAGTGATTTTCCTTTTCATAGATTAAAAAAAATAATACGGTACGATAATTGCATCCTGTATTAATTAAACACGCATTAAATAATCGAGCAAATTCATGTTTTATCTCTCAGAACGTGGAAAATAAAACTTATGTCGATTTTGTTCCACGGCGTATTCGCAACTCTAAAAACAAGTTTATTAGAGACGCGCTACTTAAATCGGCCTTTTCTTTTTTTCTCTCGCGCAAAGCACGGAGGAAAAAAAGAAGAGCGATCGCACGAAGGTTATCGCCTTTCGTTTTTCGCCATAGCGGGACGTATCGTCTTGCCTATTTAAGGTGGAAAATTCACTCGTTCGTTACTATCGACGCGATACGTGCCATCTGTGTCGAGCCTGTTGGATCCTCGGCGCGCCGTCACGTGCGTATGTACGCGCGTCTGCGTTCCGTTGCGTAAGAGAGTGGACATTGGGCTTTAGGATCGTAACAGTTACATTAACAATACTGAGAAACAACTCGCGATGAAATCTCGAACGCGACAATTGCGACAATTTGCGATTTGCAGATTCTTAGCGCAATTATGAGGCAATGTATTGAAAAAGAAAGGATTTTATTTAGTCTCACGAAAAAGATCAATGATATTTTATAGTTGAAGTATTTAAAAATACGTATATATATTTATATATATAATATATATAATAAAATATATAATAAAGTATATATAATAAAATATACGAATATATACATGGAAAAAACGATTTTGCTGAGGGATCTTTTGCTGAATACAGAAGATAATTTTGTTAAAACGTTAAAAATAATGAACAATGCTGTAAAAATGTTGATATTCTAGTAACTAATTTGAGCGTTCTAACATAATTAATTCAACAAAATTATTTTTCTGGTCTATATCCAAAATTGTATATAATTGTAAAATTTTAGATTTCAATATTTTAGATCAAATTTTAGATTCAACAAATTTTAGATTTTTTCAACAAAACCGTTCTTTCCAGGTATAATATTGTTCTTTCCCCGTAGAAAGACACCGCTTAATTCTTCCTCTCAAAGCACCAGCACTCGTACTCGCTCACGCACTCGCGGGAAATAATAAAAACTCAGTTATATATTTAAACGGAAAGAACTTTAATTACTAGAACACGGAGAAATACAAAATAAGACTGAACACATCCGCGCAGCTTGATAACCCGATAAAATCTCTTACAAAATCACAATTTTGTCACAAACATTCCGTTATATAGAGACATCTTTTTTTTTAACAAACAGTTACCGCTGCGAGCGGAATATCAATGCGTCGTTGGGAATTCTCCGCCGCATCAGCTGATTCTCTCCGAGCGTCAAGAGTGTAACAAAATATATTTGTATATTTTATTTATTTATATTTTTATATATTTTATATATTTTTTCTCTTTCATAATTATTAATGATGCAAATTATGCAAAATAATTGTTGTGAAATTTAGCAATTATCTATACAAGAGGTACTAAATTTGCTGCAGTTCTCTTTTATTCAATTTATGATGTTGAATAAATTAACAATATTGCGACGATTATTGCGCGCGAACGTTACTTTATCACGTTGCTCAATTTCTCAACGGGATGTTTCGCGAGCTAACGTATCCTCATTATACGAACAACGCGATAAACATTAGCAGACTTCTGGCAGCGTTTTAGCAAACAGGCTTTGATTTAACGACTTCTCTCTCCGCGCGTGTCTAATAAATATAATTATCGCGCTTACGCAACTATTCCTGCCAGATCACCAGTTATCGTGCGCCTATTACTCGCCCGGTCGGACAGTGGCTCGCTTTTACGCACGTGAACGATCACATCCGTTTGTATCCACCGACAAAGGTGGTTCTTCTACTTACGCGGCGAACCTGAATCTATTTTGCCGCTTTGTCTACATTGCTATGCCTTTTCTTGCGTTCGATCGCTTGCCTGGACACCGCCTTGAGATTCGTATGGAACTTGGACTGCCGCGCCGGTGCCTCGAGCTCCGAATGCGAGGAAGCATAACCCGAACTTGGTAGCAGCGTTGCTGATTGCGCCAGTGGACAGCCATGTCGCGCTTGTGACGAGCGGATCAGCCTGTTTTTCTAACGCAATTGAATTTCGCCTCGCGAGAGACCGCCATTCCCCCTCGTAATTGATCACCATCTTTCTCTCTCTCTCTCTCGCCATTCCCTCGTGCATCGTAGAAATCGGCTCGAGCAAAAGATTTACCGATTCATTTTTTTATCCCGAAAGTCATGATTGAAAAATTTCCTATCCGTAGCTTGACGTGAGTCATAGCATGACAGATAATTTATTCCATTACATCAAATAAATAGAATGACGTTAGCGATATATGCTACAAATGTGGCTACGATGCACATTCGCAGAATAGAAGTAATATATATACATGTTGGACGAAGCAGCGAATCGCGCCGGCAACGACGATAGGCAGTAACGATTTGTTTTATTTATTCAGAAGATCGAGATTGGTTCGTATCTGCGGCGTCGTGTATTTTCGTTCGCTGGGATGTACACCGATATACGTCGATAACTATTTATGAGTGTACGTAAGAGGATTTGGTACGGGGCTTTCCTACGCGCGTCTCGCCTCGGCGCGTAACGCCGAGGTTCATCCCACTGGCACACGGGTGAGATGAGATTGCTGCACGCGCAATATCGTACGATGGAATTCCGATGGGTAATCCTGTGAGAGCACACGGATTACCGCCTAAAAGACGTATTTTTAACCGCGCGCTTCTCTCATCGGAGAAGCAATGACAATGGAAGCCCGCTTCTATTGTCATCGCGCCTCGTCATTTTCTAAGCGAATAATCATTGTTACGAACGCATATTCTCATATAAACATATTCTCTGTAGCCTCTAAAAATATATTTTATATTTGAAACATTTTTCTGAGCGCGGGATGAATTATCGTCTTGAGAACAATAATCATAGATGATATTATAAACGCCTTCGAGTTCCCAGCGGATCTTATCCCGTTTCTCTTTTTTTTTTCTTGAACGCATCTATAAATTCGCTTTTCGCACCACACAAATATTTCCGAGCTTACACAATGAATCTTCTTTTCCCCACCTCATTCTCACTTATCTTCTCGCGTTCCCTCGACCCTCTCCATTCTCATTCTTTTTCTGTGGCAGCGCGCTCGCTGATTGCGATTTATAATGTCAACCGGCTCGACGCGGCCAGAATCCATTGTCGCAGGATCGGGAGAATCGGTTTCGATCTTACACATATAGGAAGCGATCGGACGCCTTCTAGATAGCAGCCGCCTCCTCCGTGCAGCGTAGGCACGTAAATTTTACGTTCGTGTACGCACGGCCAACTCTCGATCTCAAATCTAAATTCTTTCAAATTAAAATTTACTAAAAGAACGGTTTTGAAATATCTAAAAATTTAGCTAGATCTGAAAACAATTTTGTCAGCCCATCAAAATAATTGTGTAGAACGCTTCAACATTTTTGACAATGCCGTAATTATTCTAACAACCAGTTGGACATCTTACATAATTATTTTGATGATTTAAACAAAATTATTATCAAGATTTGTATCTAGCTAAATTTTTAGCTACTTCAGCAAAATTCCATCTTTCCATGTAATTTTAAAGACTATAAAAGTATTAAGTTGTTTTTATTTGTTTATTTTTTATATATAATTTATTTATTTTATTTATTTTTTATTTATTATTTTATATATAATTAAGTTTATTATTAAATTTTATTATTATTTATTACGATTTAATTTTTAAAAATTCGTAGATTTCTAGTCTTATAAGTTTAATTTCGGTGCGATAACTTTGTCAGAAGTACGCTAAATTAAGCAGAGAATTTTAACGAGAGATGAGTACGCCAAATTGAGCGTGGAATTGACGAAAGGCATTCGTTGCGAACACGTTCGGGCTCGGGAAAACTGGATCTTCCCTCGAGCGGACGCACGAAGAAGTAGAAGTTCTTCGCGAACGCGGATGTTGAGGGAAAGGGAGAACGAAGGGCGGATGAGAACGACGAAGAAAAGAAATTGCCGGGAAGAAAGAGAAAGATAAGGAGAGATCGTAACGCTGATGGGAGGGAGGGGGCATAAATTAAAGAACGGGTTCTCCCTCACCGCAGGACCTCATTACGTTCGACTTCATTTGTTTCCATTTTAATCGGGGCCCCGTCCAACGGCGGTCCAGAATCCAGTACCAGAAACCAGAACGGCAACGAGCCGGATTCTCCGATGGACGATGGGAGAAGGACGACCTCTGTAAAGTTAGCACCCCGTTTGTGGAATCTCGATATAATTTGTAGAGTTCTTCCGTCACATGGAAAGTTTCGCTGAAAGATCTAAAATTTTTAGCTGGATACAGATCAAAAATTTAATTTTGTCGGACTATCAAGATAATCAAACTAGTTGTTAGAATATCAAAATTTTTTGCAGCATTACTGATTATTGTTAAGGTTTTAACAAAATTATTTTGACGATCCAACAAAATTATTTTCAAATCTAGTACCCAACATTTTAGACCCCTCATTAAAATCATTCTTTTCATGCAGAAGCTGTAGAGTTTTAATACGTTTCAAAAAGGATTAGCGAATAAACATAAAGATAATGTATCCAAAAATATGAGATTCCAGCCGGAAATCTAGCGTTTTCTTTAGAATTTCGAATTGAAATAAAGAAGTTACAATCAATTTTTGTATGAAAACTCGAGAGGTATCTATATTCTCAAATTCCCTTTTTGGTAGTTAATTATTATTATTATTTTGATAATTAATTATAAGTAATTATATAATTATTATAATTAATTATATAATTATTATCTCTTTCTGAACTCTATCACGAATTCTAAAACTCTTACAATTAGTAGAAAATTCCAAAACTTTTACAATTAGAAAAGAATCAAAGTTATAATTATATCGCGAAATTCTGAAAATGGACTAGCAAGTTTATGGAAATAGAAAGATACATTTGAAAGCGATGGAAATCGCGTTTAATACGAAATCGTTTGAGAGTTCTATATTTAAGAATGTCGCCCGCTTTGAGAAAATGCAATTCTTTTGAAAAGCAGAAAAGTGATTACAGCGACCGTTGCACAGCTGTCGACACGTTGCCGCGTAACGGGTATCAAAAATAATTGCCCCGTGAATTACATTCCACGTTAATTGGCGGCGAGGATAAATCGCGGATATAATCCGCCGTAGTGTCTTTATTTTTGATTGGAACGCCAATGCCATTGCCAAATATGCTTCTAAATTCTAAATGAAAAAAAAAATTATGTAATATAAATAATCTAGAAATAAATGCGAGAGGGATTTAAATCCTGAAATGGAAATCTGAAAATATGCTGCGTGCAATCCTCGAGAAACACTTTTATTCGAGAAACTACTCAAACTCGCTACCTTCCCAGCCTGTCGAACATAAAAATAAAAAATTGAAAAGTGCAGTGTCGCTTCGTGATCCTCGAATCGGTTCGCACGGATGAAGCTGGACTTTGAGAGACAACGCGGTCGCAAAGTTAAATGGCCGCGTGAGTCTCGGTCGTATTACAGTCCTAAATGCCATTTTTACGGCCAGGAGAGGCGATCCGTGCCGTTTTACGAACGGTGACTGCGCGAAGCAAAATGACCCTTAACAGTGTCGGTAACTTTTCTTACGTGGCGGAAGGCCCGCGCGGGACGCAGGAACCGTCTGCGCCGGCACAGAAAAGAGAGAAGCGTAGAGACGGCGCGGCGCAGCCGGATAACGAGTCGTGGAGGCAGAAAGACGAGGGGAGGGTAAAGACAATGGGGCAGGGCAAAGGAGGAAGCCGCCTTTATTACAGAGCACGGCCACGATGGACAGTCAAACGGACACCTCCCCGGCCTCTTCTTTATCGGTCCACTTCGCTTTATTACTGGTGGCGAAACGGCCGGCCCAAATTAAGCGCGTTTCGTTAAAGCGAAATTCGCGAATTTTCAACACTCACGCGCCGCCCCGTAAATCGCGCTCGCGCAATTGAGCGCGCTTAATTAGAGCAAATACTCTGTCGGTGCTCTCGATGATCGCTTTCGCAATCGCGGTGCGACTCGCCGCGCCGCGTCGCGCCGTCCAAATATTTTCGAAGTTGCACCGAGATTGCAGGTGCAGTTTGAAAACACTTGATCTTCTTGACATTTACATCCACTTAACTCTAAAGATTTCAGTCTTCGGTATTATAAGTATCGGTATTATAGAAAAATGAAAAATAAAATTCTATTATCTAGACATTATAGGATATATATATATATATATATATATATATATATATATATATATATATATATATAGTTTATATAAAGTTATATTGTTGAGATAGAGAACTTGAAATCATCTAAATTTTAGTTTTTAATTTTTGCATGTGCAGTTTGAAAACACTTAATCTTGATATTTACATCCATTTAATTCTAAAGATTTCAGTCTTCGGTGCTATAAGTATAGAAAAATGAAAAATAAAATTTCTATTAGCTAGGAATTATATAATATATATATAATTTATATAAAAAGTCATATTGTTGAGATAGAGAACTTGAAATCATCTAAATTTCAGTTTTTAATTTTTGGATGTGCAGTTTAAAAACACTTGATCTTGGCATTTACATCCACCTAATTCTAAAAATTTCAGTCTTTGGCGCTATAAGTATAGAAAAATGAAAAATAAAATTTCTATTATCTAGGAATTATATAATAATTATATAATACATATATAGTTTATATAAAAAGTCATGTTGTTGAGATAAAGAAATTGAAATCATTTAAATTTCAGTTTTTAATTTTTCTCTTAAAACACACACACACAGAATAATTGTAAATTGTTGAAAAGTCGAGACCGAGGTTAATACCGAGGAATATCTTAATACTCGTTTTATCTCCCGTGCCTTTTAGCGACTGTTCTTTTTTAATTGACCACGTTTCTTCGTCCAGCTTCTCTCGCGCAAGCCGATACCGATGGACGCCTTACGGCTGAATCATCTGACGATTAACCTTGCCTGCCTTAATCAGCGATTAATTCCGCGCGACGAAAGTGCTGCTCTCGACCCGCGGCTCGGTTGCGCGGCGTTTTTACCTGGAAATTGGAACGGAGGGGTTGTACGTGCGTCGAATCGATCGAGTCGATCTCGCGACAGAAATCGTGCGGACCGTGTCGACACGATTGCGATTTCGTAGAACGCGACAATATATACAGAGTGAGGTAGCCTCTCTAAGTAAACGATTCGTCGCATTAGGCTTTAACCCTTTGATGCACATACTTTTAGTCTTATAAGCCGTTGTTGAGGTAATCTGAGTAATGACTGTCTTCTATGAAAAACAGATATTGTCATGTGCCTCAGATGCGTTTGTGTTCGTGTTGATCAACGATGATTGATTTTATTTATTCAACTACATGAAAGATAAATTAATATTTAAAAGAAATATACGAATGTTCATTTGTTTATCATTCATCGAGAAAATACATTTACTACTTTGATCGTAAATGATGGTCGAAGACACTTTAGCGAAATACAGTATTTAACGCAAGATCCGCAACATAATGGCGTTTAAACGTTCCTAGAATGTGCATTTTCACCGCCAGCTGTTGCAAGGTTGCATCAGACACGCAGTTACATTGGATCGAGAAAACTCGCGCGATCGTCGAATCTCGCAGTTGGCGGAGATCTCTCGGGTAAAAGCCTGTACGGGCAAAAGATTGGGAAATTAGTCCAGAAAAAAAAACCGAGACGGCTCGTGCTCCGCTGGCAATGACAAAACTTTCTTGGAAGCCGACGAGTCGCTTTCGTACTCGGACCGTTGCGCACTCGCGTGCGATTGTGAGCGCGCGGAAACGGGCGAGCGAGGAAGAAACGTGAGATCCTCAATTCCGGGACGGGATTATTTGTCGTAGCGTCTTCTTTTATCGCGACAGACGAAATGCATTGTATAACACAATATACGATATTCTCGTGCCGTAAAGTTTGGTGACCGGTTCTTTGAGAACAGACCTCTCGCGGAGATCTTTTCTCTTACGAAAAATACGGCGATGTGTGCCCGGGCACTTTGTACAGCCGCAAATTATTTCCGCCGAGCGCGATGCCCTCCATTGTCGGCAAAATAAAAGAGCCACCCGGGAATCTCGCGGGACACGGTCCCCGGGACGTGTTTTCGAGATCTCCTGGACCGGATGGATCGTAAATATCGCAGATTTTACTGCGGCGCGGACTTAAGGCAGGGCAGCTTCTCCGGACGTCGCGAGAGATATCGACGATAAAAAAGTCGCAGACGCGCGTTACGCGTTGTTGCGGGACCCGTTCGTTCGTTCATATCGCGAGGTTTATTTTATCAGAGGAAGTCCAGGCGTATATGCGCGCGCGCGCGCTTACAGACAGTAAAATCAAGTGCTCCAGTTTTATGGTGTCGAATACACTACCTTAACACGTGTTTACTCGTTCAAGTCTCGTCCGCGTCGCTTTGCTCGCCTCTCTGTCTCTTCCCCTTTCTCTCTTTCGGCGTGTTCACGCTCGGCTGGGCGTGTGACCGGTCGAGATAAATCGCGGGCCGGTTCGCGCAAATCTTTTGACTTTTTCGCCGATAACGCGATATCGCGCCGGACGACGCGACACGGTGCGACGCTCTTCTCGATACGCGTGCTGGACGCACGCGATTTTTTTTTTTTGCCGCGGTTCTATTTCCGCGCTATCGCGCGCCGGCATCTTAATTCCGGAATAAATCACTGCCTCCGCCGAAGAGAAGCTGTAAATTAATACGCGCGCTCTCGATACTCGTCCCGCCCGCTTAAATTTCGGCACTTCTCATTTCTTCGGCGCGATTTCGCGAGATGCAGCATCGTTCTCTTTTCTCCTCTAATTGTATGTCGTAATAGTACCTCTTTCAGAATATATAACATTCCAACTATAAGAAAAAGAGTTGTCATTGCTTGTAATCAATATTTTTCGAATTTATATGCGAAAAATCAAGAGACAATAATTGATTATCAGTATACGGAAAGAACGGTTTTGCTGAAGTATTTAAAAATTTAGCTAGATACAGATCTGAAAATAATTTGTTTGGTCCGTTAAAATAATTATGTAGGACGTTCAAACTAGTTGCTAGAATGTTAAAACTTTTTGCTTTTGATATTGTAATCAAACGTTCTACATAATTATTTTGATGGTCCAACAAAATTATTTTCCGATCTGTATAACTAAATTTTTTTTTTTTTCAGCAAAACTATTCTGTCTCCTCTCGTGTGTATAATTTTATATTATATAATATTATATAATATATAATATGTTATATATTATTTTATATATATGTTATATTTTATATATATATATATATATATATATATATATATATATATATAAAAGATAAAAATATATTTAATATTAATCTACATTTCGCACTATCTCACATTGAAAGAATGATTTCGCTGCAGTAACTAAAAATTTAACTAGGTATAGGCCTGAAGATAATTTTATTTGATTCATCAAAATAATTATGTAGAACATTCAAGACATGGCTAAAGTTAGCTAGAATGTTAAAACTTTTTGCAATATTGTCATCAACGTATTCTATAATTATTTTGATTCTCCAAAATTATTTTTATATCTGTATCTAGCTAAATTTTTAGATACTTCAGCAAACTACATTTTCGTGCATAGCTAACTATATGCTCTAGCTAAATTTTTAGATACTTCAGCAAACTGCATTTTCGTGCATAGCTGGCAGAGAAGTGAGATAAGAAAATATGTAATGCGCATACATTCAAAAAGCGAAAAGATTTCATGCTCTGGTTATTCCTACGGAATAGATTAGTCTTCGCGTTTTCCTGTGTCGAGCAAATTGAAAAACCGCGAGGGAAATGAGAACGAAAAATTTTCAATTGTCATATTTGTGCGCACGACAGCCTCGACATTTCGACTAGACGCCTCCGACAGGAGAACTCTCGAGTGTGCGACGTCATCGACTAGTTTTACACCGTGCTGTCGGGTCATTTTTTTCTACGGCGCCTTTCCACCTCCGTGAGTACCGATTGTCGCCCACGATCGCTAATCGGCGGCAGTCCTAGTGGCAGTCCGCGCGTCCGATTCTATCCGATCTGGTGGACTACGTCATACAGGTGAATGCGTCGGCGTACGCGAGTCCGTTCCGCGGTCGACGGCGTAGCCATAATTTGCCGCCTTATAAACAGGTATCCTTGCGCCGTGAAAATATTTTGCTAATATCTAACGGGTGAACGGAAAGTATTAATCGGACGCTTTTTTTAAATCTGTTCTGGTCATTAATGAAAAATACACACAAACAAGATTTTGATGGCAAAATTCAATAAAACAATATTGAGACTAAGGCCCAAATTAACACGTAACTAACCCATAGATATGGCTGCTTTAATCTAAAATTTATATGCTCAATTTAAAATGAAATATTACTTGTTTGAAAATTTCGAACAAAATGTCTATACTAAGAAAAAAGTGTTTAGTATTTGTGACTATAATTACATGGTAAAGTAATTATGATTAGGAGCATCATTTTTATAGTTATTACTTCTATAATGTTAGTAATAATCATTATATTTCTGCTAAATAATTCTGCTAAAAAATATATATAATTGAATCTCCCTAAGGGGGACAACTATTCACATTTCTTTCATGCCAATTATACATATTTTTTAGCAGAATTATTAATATAATTATTATTACTAACATTATTGAAGTAATAACTATAAAAATGATGCTCCTAACCATAATTATTTTACCATGTAATTATAGTCACAAATACTAAACACTTTTCTCTCAGTGTAAGGATGGTGTGAATATTCAAAGTATCTCGCGCGATTCGCGTTTAATCGCATCTAGTCCACATCGCGGTCATCCGTTAGACGCAAATTGCGGAGGCAGTCAATCGGCGGAGGTAGGCGCGGAGGCAGAACTCGTCGCGTGGGTCGTCGCAGAGGCAGTCTCTGCCCTTCCCAGCTTCGGAGGAATTGAGCGCGATATCTCGCGGGAAGTACCACGCGATCGATGTCGATTGGCAGTGTTCAAGTGCCGTTTTCGAGTCCGCGGGGAGAAAAGAGAGGAAGATAAAAAGAAGAGTATAACGTGCGTTCGCGACGATAACATGCATGCATATCGATAAGAATCGGCAGGTTAAAATCTGCCGATTGGTGCCGCGTGTCGGCCATCGTAATCGCGATAAATCACGGATTAAAGGACCGCCGGGCACTCGCGGGTGGAATAGTCCGATAATATAATCCAAATGCGTCGGAGTGCAACGTCGAATAAGGAGAAACGCGCGGCGATTTTGCTCGGCGAGTGAGGCAAAAATCGAGAAAAGTCTGAAATCGGAAAGGAGCGCGGACGCGCGGCGACGACGAGAGGAACAAGGCGGCTGAGAAAGGATCGTCCAATAGGGAGGATCGATCGGTTGAAAGATCCGAGCGGTGGGGAACGTCGCCGCTGCCTACACCCAACCTACGGCCGATCGCTTCAAGGTGACGAGGTATACCCTCCTATCGGCCTGGCTTCGATCTAAGGCGGCTTCTGTAACACGCGCCTTTCGAAATTAAGTCGGAATAGATCCAGGCGCCCGAGATTTTTCAGCGTCGTCGCGATCGCGGATACGCCGGACTCGGTGGCCGCGTTTAGAGATACGATCGCAGGGAGAAAGAACCCTCTCAGCTTTATCGGCCGTTAATGTCGCTTATGATTTACGTTCGCGGCTGATCGACGTTGTTTCTACGAGCGTGCTCTCGTAAACGCGGCTTGTACAATTTAGCTCCTTATCGAATAACGATAAGAACGACAACGTTTTACAATCTCGCTTCTTAACGATCATTTTTCTGTCTCAAATTTTATGCATGTATGCTAATACGTTCGATATACTTTTCGACGTTTACATAGCAAATTAAACATAGCAGGCTGCTATGTTTAATTTACATAAGCTGGGTTCATAATGGAGACATTATGATACGTATAAATTTACAACGTGAAGGATTCAGGAAATTGCTCGCGAAAGGTTCATTAGGTTGAGCGAATCGGAGACTCGCGCGGATTTGAACTGCGGAGCCGAAAACCGATTTCGGACGTTTCCGTGACTCTCATTAAGGGAGATTCCGTGAAAGATAGAAGGCTCGGGAGGTATTCGTGTCGGGTTACATCTTAATTTTCGAATCTCTCCTGCCGTAATCCACGCCCATCGCGTGCCGCGGAGTCGTTAAATCATTAGCCACCGCCGCCACGTGGCCGACGGTCCGGACTCCGAAATGGTACCAGCGCACTGTAATTTCTCGCCGGAATCGAGACGTTTTTCGGGGAACGTCGGGAGAGGCTGCGGTTGCGCTTATTTGTTGGTTGCAGTTTAATATACATTAAACCTTGGACCGAACACATGCGATATCGTTCTTTAATATTAAAGGTATAAAGTGTCTAGACATGTGAAACAGTCGTTCCATTTACAAGTCGTGGGACGACGGTCTCATTTCGTGGTATTAAATTTAAGCGTCGGAATCGGAGCAATCACGACGGATAATCACCGATCGTGAACGATCGTTTTTCTCATCGTAAAAAGAAAAAGTCAGATACATCTGCATATAAATCGCGATGCTAATCGCCGCGGATCACTCGCGTATATACCTTATAAAATAAAATCGCGACGCACGCGCGAGGTATAACGACTGCCATAACGAGTTAGGAAGTGGAATTTTGATTCGTCCCCTTAAATGCGTTTGTACCTGTATATTCCTGAAAATATAAATAACCACTTAAGGCAGTTTCACGTTAGAAATAAAAATGCTGATTCGATCGACTCGTTAGATAAATTCCGTCGAATTCCCGCGTCGTGACTCCTCCGTCCCAGAGGTAACCTTTACGTGGAATCGGCACGAATGTCCGGGAGCTCGATAAGCCGCGATCTCGCCTTTCTTTTAATTAGGTCCGATCACGCGATCACCATCGCGATCGCATTTAAATTCGTGTACAAATATTGCTACCTTGGCTACTCTACCTTCCTTCCTCTCTCTCTCCCTCCCGCCGTAGCCTCTTGTTATTGATGTCGTCGTTCGTTTTATTCTATCCGCTGCATGAATATTGATACGGCGCAATTTAACGTAACGGATGAGATCGTAAATCTCGGGCAAAATTAATTAAGGAACCACATGGAGTAAAACGCAAGAGTGCACGTCACGCGCGCGCGCGCGCGCGGTCCGAATTGTGGTACCGCGCGATGGTAGCGGGCGGCCGACCCCTCTCATTTGCACGGGTAATTCTGCAAATCGTAATTGAATTCGAAACCATCGCCCATTCAGAATCATTCGTCAAAGAAATGAATGGGCCGAGAAGCGATTTCTTTTGCGGCGGACGCGCGCGAATTCCGTCGGCCAGCGCGGGCGGGACGAAGTGCAAATTGATCGGCGGCGTCTATCGTTCCTTACGCGCGATAATCGCGTATTTGCGCGATTGTTTCGCAAAAATGGAGGAAAATCGCAGTCGACCTTTCGTAATCCCACGACGTTTAGCGAGCGAACTGAAGCGACAATCAATTTCTAATATCCTATAATTTTCAATTTATGACAGCAACATATATTTGATAGATATTTAATGACGATTATCTCTTATATCTGCAAGGGAATCGAAATAAATAAATATTGAAACTGAAAAAAATATATTCGTCATATTTCTAAATAAATAAAATATAAATAGCTGTTTATTTATTTGTGTAAATTCGTTTGTTACAGGTAAGCATTTGGGACAGAGATGGGCGCCTATAAAAGACTGAAAGCCATATTGTATTTCGCTAAGGTAACAGCTTAATGACGTGATTTGCATGATGAGTACGGTTTCGATTTCGCGCGAAAAGTATGTACGTTTACGCAAGCGATCTCGCCAGAACGTCAATCGAAATCGCACGCTGTTGCAACGCAGCGTGTTGCACTTTCCTTCGAAGAATTCGCCGTATGCGCCATTGTCATTATCCCATATATGCGAATATTCCTCCTTGTCCGCACGCTTGTCCCGACGGGAGATGATAACCTGGCGACCTACCGACGCCGGTCCTCGCGATTGCGTATCGCGAAAACGCAAATATCCGCAAGAATGATGAATTCGCGCGCGGCTGTCCATTAATTTTATTCGAACCTTCAATTATGCGGATGCGTTCTCCTCATTCTGCTGTCACATCGCGGCCGTGAGTAGACGTGAGGCAATTCGCAGCCGGGCAGATATTCCCCTGTCAGACATCGGCCGTAGCGAAAGTTTAATTTGCACCGTCCGAATTTTAATGGATCCCGACATATTGTGTCCCGCGCAGGTAATTCCTGTCGGATTTAAAGGAACCGCCGATGCGAGGCCGGCGCGCACAACGAGGACTGCTCCCGGTTGCATCGGCAATCAAAACCCCGGGACCCGGGCTCGTTGTGAGACGAGATAAAGTCAATCTTCGTGGCACTTTCGCGCGGCCGTTGCATGCCGCGCCGTCGTTCCGCGCGTCGGACCTGCCTTCCCCCCCTCGATACGTCGGTCCCGATATCGCAATAACGCGCCACGACTGATTTCTCCCGCGATCGCTTGTCGACTTTGTATCATTATGTGTAAACTCGAAATTTCGCGACGCCTCGAAAGCGCCGAGACAGCGAGCATTAAAAGTTAGCTCTCTTCTTCCCTCCCTCTCTCCCCTCGAAAGCTCCCTCCTCGCCGTCCCGATAACTGCTCGCGCGAGGTGTAGGTATTGTCGGAGCGATATATTCGATACGTAAATCGTATCGTAAATTCAGGCGGATAACGAGGCGACCGTCGAAAGTGACTCGAAATAAACGACAGGAGGAACCTCCGCTTCCACCCTGTCCTCTCCTTTCCGTTTCCTCCTTCTCGCCTTCGTTGCGCACTCCGGTATTCGACGCAGCGGACGATCGTAAATCAAAAGCGCGACTCTCCCGAAAACTCTCCTCGGGAGGCGAAACGGGAGAGAGGAGGGAAAGTGGCCAGAGTGCCGCGCGAAGGACGATGCCGTGAGGTGAGAGAGGAAAGGGGGAGGTTACCGTGGTACGCGGGAGTAGCGCAAAGAGGATCGGAGACGGAAGCGACGTTCCCGCGGGATAAATCATGGACGGCGTAAATTAAAACGACCGCCTTACTTCGCGCGAGATGCCTCACCGTCTGGCCGTATCTCCTTTCTTCTTTTTCTTTTTTTAAAGTGTGACTTATCGAGCGGGATGCTGGGCCCCCGCGCGTTCTCGGAAGCGTGGCGCGGCCGCGATAAATAAAATGCGCTCCGGACAAATTGTATCGGCGTTACAAGCTGTTGCCGAGACAGTTGTGGCGAAGAGAGATTAAAGTGAGAAATACGAGCTGTGCTTAATTCAATTAGTAGGTAGTAGGCGAGAGACAACGTCGCTTCTCAGATGAAAGGAGAAAAGAAAATACATCCGTGAGCGTCAATGGTTTCTTAGACTCGATCGACGAAGAACGGCGTACAATCCATGTTCATAATCCAGATTAATGATATCTCCGGAACTCCGCGCGCACGTCCGTATGTATGTGCGTGCGAGTATATATGTTTTGAGTCGTACGCGTAAAAAATTAATAATTATTATTCTAGATCTTATGCTAAAGATTTAAATGAATTATATTCGGACGCGCTGTGTGTGTGTTTGATATACATTCGCAATGTCGGAACGTTTCCTGCCGTCCCGCGACGTTATTTCATATTTCAAGCAAGCCTCATCATTCCCCTTGCGTGCGTTCGCGAACAAAGGTCGTTTCGTACGCGACGTTGAGAGAACGGTGCACGTTGTCGCGTCGTCCCGGGAATTTGAATGCGTGGCGAGGGTCAGTTTGCCTCCATTCGCTTCACGCGCTCGCCCCGTAACGGACGCCGGACGTACCGCCGATTTCGCATAAATCGGGAAACTTGCTCTCGCGGGATTTTATCGCGACGCGTACGCGGAATGAGAGCGCGATTTTCCCACACGACTGCAGATGCGTTCTCTCCGCTGTCTTACGTCGGCACGGATAAACGACACGCGAACACGACGATTCTCATCGCGGCCATCCATCCTACTTCTACGTGCATTGGGCCAAGAAGCAGCATATTCTTAAATTCCGTGTAATTTTTTCATGCAACATTTTAATCATCTAAGATTTTAATTATAGAAAAATGTTAGAAGTTGCATTGAATCTTTTTAATGCATTTTAATAATTTTTGACACATTTAAGAGGATATTGGAGTCGTCTGTAATATCGACTAAACGTACTTTTGTACTTTTCTGTTTTCTTCTCTTTGCTTATAAGGAATGAAAAATCCTTCTCTAAAATAAAAGAAAAAATGCAAATAAATGTGGGCAAATACAAAAAATATATAAAAAATTTTTAATTACAATTTCCTGTTACCTGAGTTAACCTGAGTTATTTCATTACATGATATAAATGATTCTAAGTATATAACCAAATTAAAAGTATTTGCCCACATTTGAATAATATATAAGAATCTTATAAAACCTTGAATTTATGATTTTGAAGCTTCTAAAAGAAATAAATAGAAAAGTACGATCTAACTGTACCATCTGACTGTACGCTATCATTTATATAATATATAGGATTTACTCATTATTTTGTTTTATTTTGGAAAAGGATTATTTTATTCTGTATAAGTAAAGCAAAAAATAGAAAAATAAATGTGTATTTAGTCAGTAATGCAGACGACTTCAGTCTTCTTCTTAAGGATGGATTCTTTAAAATTCTGGAGATAAATTAGAAAGTAGATTAAAGAAGGATGTAGCGCAGAAAGAAAAATTTTATTTTGTTTTTACTAAATAATATTTTTTCTAAATAAATTTTGCAGAAACAAAAAGATTACACATGTGAGATAGGCACAGCGAAGGAATTAATCGATATCGCGACTTTAAAAGATTCATTAACTCTCAAACGTCACAGTAAGCGCGTCGATACAAAGAGATCGCAAAGAACAAAGATCAAAGCGAGTCGCGCATCTGCATTCCGACAGGATAAGGTCGAGCCTAGCTTAGCTATTCCAGTGTCTCCGCACGCAGGTGTCTTTAATTGGTTATTTATAAGCGATTCTTAACCCGGCGCTGATTTACCGCGTTTAGCGGCACGCGCAGATGGGTTTTACACGAGCCAATTACAATCGGCTGATGGCACGATTATCTTAGTCATCGGTCAGCTGGCCGATCTGCCAAAGGAGATCGGTACGTGGATCGGGACGAGTGTTCATGACGGATCGAAGGTTCTTCGCATTAAACGGACATGAAAACGTGTCGTCCTCGACGATGAGGTCGCGTTACGTTTTCGGAGCTGTTCGAGAAAATCATCGACGAGATTCATCTTCGCATTAAGTCTCTCACGTTGTGATTTTTCTGCTTTCGATTTCTTCAGCTGCATCTGACATAATTAACAAATTAGCAGAGTGTAATTTTCCATGTTATAGATATGGAAATGTATGTTAAGTGGAATAATCAAGTCATCGTTAATTTTCCAGTAATGTAATTTATAATCATTATGCATCTCTCGATTTATGCGAAGTATTCATTTCATATGAATACGATTAAAAATCGCGTAAATGAAGTCTTCCAGTACAAAAAAATAAAAAACATAAGAGGGAAAATCCATATATGTTTTAAAAATATTTATTTCACATATTTGCACAAAAATAATAGTAATGAAAATGGAGGAATTATTAACTTCATAAATCATAAGGGATGAGTGAGGGATTGTAACGATCGACTAAAATTATATATAGATTCCTGAGTTTGGACAGCATCCTGTTTGCTAAACGGCGGTCAAGAGTCTCTTTAGGAGACACCTTAGAAAGTCTACGACATCCTGACCGAGAATCGTCGTCCGGCGTGCTTTATGGCTGGCTTCGACGTTTCCGACGTCGAGGATCGTTGTCACCGCGGTAGCGCAAGAAGTCGAGTGATTTAATGGAAATGCGTTCCCACGCATACGCGCATCTTCTCGCGTCGCTCTTTTTTCACGCTCGTCCCGCGCAGACTCGCGCGTTTCGCATTCGTCTATTCTATATGCCGTATATGCCGCATTATTTACGAGCTTAAAGATGTTTGCCGTTATGTTATAAATACATTTGGAAAAGATTTATGTCGCATTTAGATCAAGCGGAATAAGTGAATCTATCGAGCAAAATAGGACAACATCTCAAATTCGATAGCTATTGTGGCATTAATGATGATGAGTAATAATAGTCCTTCGGTCCTTTAATCATGAAATCATTCCAAATGTGAGGCAGTTATTAATTTTGTCGCCGGGAGACACCTATTCTACTTACCCGGATTTCAATGACCACAATTTGCCTCACGCTTTCTTCCCCATCGATCGAATGACATCTTCGCGCGACCTATCGCGGGAAAATCTCTCATCAATGCGCTTAAGAAGCGACATTTTCATTCATCAATATCAATTGAGCATTGCTCTAACGGGAAACGGCGCATACTCTACTACGAATAGAATGAATGAAATACGGGATGTGTTTTCTCGCGCTTTATGGTAATGAACGACCAATGAATAACTCTTTTAGTGGTTAAACGCGTTTTATCTCAACCATCATCTACGCATCATTTCCTCAATCTGACCTCGCCTCGATTAGCGCATGCAGCACGACATATCGCGTGCTTATTAAGTAATGACATTGCTAATGGAAGACGTAATCTCAGCGATAAAGTCGTCAGCTCAATTAGGACGATTAGCTTTATCGTTGTGCTTTGTCCGGACATCGTTGAAACCGATATCGGATCTCGCAAGCCGAGTACGTCAAACATAAACTCGATCGCACGTGTTAGCGATCGAATTATCGAGCGATTCGAATCGTCGTTCAAATACTCGGAGTTTCTAATTTCGACTGACGAAACGGTCCCTAATTGGATGTAATGTTTGCTTGTGGAAACAGGAAACGATAAATTGTTTCGTGCTCCCACGTCGGAACCTCAGAGAGCCTACCATCTCTTTGTGTTAATGTAATCGGAAACCGATCCTCGACAGGGAATTATTGAGATGAGTTCTCTTTGTCTTCTCGCAGAGAGGACTTTGCAGCAACTGTTTAGACGGAGAAAATATTTCGTAAATTTTACATAAGTTATTTGCAAAAATATTGTTATTAAAAAATACGTAAAATGTTGATATTGTATAGACAATTGTTTACTTTAATTGTCGTTTATCTTAAATATCTGACGTTAAACAATTTCTAAATTACGTCTCGGAGTACGGCGCGCAAAGTTAAAGAAACTCTCCAAAGAAATCCCACGCGCGCAATAATGATTGCTGGAGTTAACGAGGAAGAAATCTTCTCGATGTTTCGGCGGCGGATCGAAGTTGACTTTACGACGCGGCCACGTTGTATTTCGTAAAAAAAGACAATTCCACGCTTGACAGGAGTAACGGTGCCGTGTCGAAGGGCTCGCTGACGTCGCGGCAAAAAGAACGGGCGTTCTTCCAAGATCAAAGCGTCGTCGTGCACTTCGAGTGCACCGCAATGCCTCGTCAGGACCCACCTTGGAGTCGACAATTTCTCGGACAGTAATCGAGCCAGTTACCACCGGTAAATGACGTATAACAACGTTAAGGATAACGTACGAGCGATTCGAACGCACCTATCACCACCTGCGCTGACCTACGACTCTCCAAGTAGTAAAACACGTCCGGCCATTGGAAATGCCATTCGCCTTGGTGTAGATTATCCATTGCCACGATATATATTCGAGTCGTAAAGCATATATTAATTAAAATTGATATGTTGACTTGTGAGACTTTGTAATTGATCTAACTTCAACTATTAGAGAGCGGGAAAATATTCATACGTTCACATCGTACACGGAAAAAGGTTGCATTGACAAATGTACGTTGTAGATTGGCAGATGATTAATGATACTTAACGAATTTCAAGCAATTGTCGTCTAATCTTAACCCCTCGATGCATATTTCGTTACGGATTTCCATTATCGATCTCGCGAAAAAATATTTGCATAGTTGGGAAAAAGATCGGGATCGGTCTCATGGTGATGATATCGTTGAAGGATGGATGCATCATCAAAAGAACTAATGAATCTTGTACTCCATCCGAATTCGAAAGTCCTCCGACAGAATAAAGCGCCTCGTTGTCGTCCCCGTCGAGTCGGCCGCGTCGAGATCGGTCCGAGGCTCACTTTCCAGAGCCGGTGACCATCGGCTCGGGCACAAGAGAGCAGCTGATCAATAGCTATTGGTCGGCGGGGAGCCGTCGTGTCGCCGGCGCGGTGGCGATGTCGTCAATTTTTTTATTACGAGTCCGTACACGCACACGAGCGCGCGCGTAGGGACGAGACACGCCGCGTGCTTGAAGGAGAGTTCCTTCACATCGGATTTCACAGATTACGATTCCGCGGTTCTCGATTGCCTCTCGGACTGTAATACTGGCTGGTATTTTGTATCAAATGTCATTCCGACGTTAGGAATAGCCTGAATGATTAATGAATGATTTAAAATGGCACAAAACGTAAAAATTTAAAGTAGCGTAAAAAGATCGTATAATAGGTAAAAATAAACTCAGATAGAAGTCTTTTTATTTCGAAAAGGTATATGCATATATTTTATATTAAATATATTATAATATATTTTATTTAATCTAAAATAACAAGTCTAAAAATTTATCAAATCCAATCAAAAGAATAATACTAGATCTAATTGTGAAATAATTATTTGAGAAACATAATTTATTTATATTTATTGCATGCATAATTTATTTAAAACATTTATTTTGCTTTACATTTTACTGAATGTTACATATTTTACATATTACAAGTTTGGTATTACATATTTTAATCCGATTACTACAATATCGAAAACTATCAGATGGGTTGCTCGACGTGCATGCTTCGTCATACGGATCTACCTTCTAACGAGCATCTGTACTTTCTGCCGAATGCCTCGGTTCTTCCTCGCCTCCTTCAGGAACAATAGCTGCTCCGGCAAGAGGGTTAATCTACATACGCAAATTCCAACGATAGATCTTAAGCGGCGAAAGAGAAGGCGACTGCGTATTGCCGGACGTACACGTCTTCAACAATAGGGACCGCTTCGCGGTCCTGGCCGGCGTCCTCCTGAAGGAAGGACAATAAGCGCAGCTTGATGGTATTGTAGTCCAGTTTGTGTTTTTCCTCGAGAGAGTCAGATACGGAGGGGTCGATGCTCTGCAGAGGATAATGAATATTCCCGATATTTAATAATTTATATTAAATATTTAATAATTTCGAACCTATCGAGATAATGCTGAAAATTTTATAAACACAATTTTATAATTCACGCTTTCGTTAAAATGATTAAAACTAGACTTTCCTAACTTCGTGATTCTCTATTATTCTCCGGTCGTAGTTAGTTCAAGCACATCAGAGCCGTTTAATCGCATTTTCCCAGCGTCCCAGGTGTGTTGTTACCCATCTCGGAAGAGGGGAGGGAAAAGCGTTTCCCTCGTCCCTAGTCGCGGCGCACGATGACCGTAGGTCGAGGATAGCGCAACAACCTTAGAGGTCGTTGCACTTCTCCCGTGCACTCGATCGGCGCGCGACATGGTGTGGCGCGGCGTCAAAACAAGACCGGCTGATGCGATGTGCCGGTTCACCTCCGTAGCTGGGAACAGTTCCCACCGTCTAGTCATCCGGGTGCTCCCGAGTTCCCCCTCGCGCGAGGAGGAAAAGCGAACCCCTCCTGTCCTCCGTTTCTTTCCTTCTCCTCCTCCTCCGTTTCTCGTCGCTGCATCTTTTCGCTTCGCGCGTGCACGCACTCGCGCGAGCGCTCGCTCGATTCTGGGAAGCTCGTGGAGGCGCAGCGCTGTCTGGCCGAACCGGGACCCGATCTGTACCCACCGAGGCAAATACCCGTGAAGATGCCGGCGGGTGCAGAAACGGTAAGAAACGCAGGAAGTGGAGATGGTAGAGGAGATGATGAAGGAGAAACGGGATGGAGAAGGAGAAGGAGAGAGACGGCGAGGAACGAGTAAAACCAGGCTGACTCGCTCACCCGGCTACCTTGCCGCGTATAGGAGAGATATCTATGGTATAGGAGACCGAAGAGCCAAGAGGAGCCGCTTCTAAGTAGCTACGTGATCAGCGATAATAACGCGACTTGGAAACGTGGAAGATCGTACTTCCTACCCGCTGACCCCCCTTTTTCACATCGGGACCATGTGAACCACAAAGGGTTATATCGTCGGTCGGTCGATGGTTTCGGTCTGCGCTATCATTGACGCAGTACCGCGACAACTAGTAGTAGGAGGCACTGCCGCAGGATTTAAGTCCCATAGATGCTCCCAGGAGTGTGCATTCCGAGTTCCCGGAAACGGAGAGTGGAGGTAACGGCCGTCGCGTTGCTTCGCGTCCACCTGTTCTTCGTTTTCTTGTTCTTCTTCGATGTCGATTTACGCTCTCGCGGAATGATAGCTTTCGCAATAAAACGCCTGGGAGATCACTCTTTGAATACATTTTTACGCGGGTTTACGATGTTAGTTGCGATTAGTAACGATCTGCATCGTTAATTGAGTTGAGATAATGGTATAAGACAATAAAAAAAGAAGAAGAATTTTATTTATTTTTCTAGATTAACATAAAGTTTAAGAATTTTTTCTATTTTTAGAGAGACTTATAAAAAATTTAGGATTTTTTTAGCATGCTTAATTGTATATTTAGACAATTTCGTAAAGTTTTTTATATGCTAATGTTTTCCACAATCTTTCAATTGTATTTACATCGAATGAGGAGGACGAGTCAGCGATTTCGAAAATGTACTTCGTGATGCTTCTTAACGCTACATGGTAAGCATGCCATCAATTTTGCGCGATAATTATAGGCTTGCGATGAGTTGATGGGATGAACTGATTGGAGCGTTAGGATAGTGATTAGCAGCTTGACAAGAAACGAATTCTCGAGGCTACCGATCGACCTTAAGACCCCGAAGGGTTCGATAGAGTCCGCCGAACTCGGAGATCTCATCCTATTTATTAATTCAGACAAGATGCTAATGTAAGGGAACGATACTTACGACCAATGGATTTCAATGATCCATTTCGTGAAACACGAAACATATCGGCGTATATATGTATATTCAGTACGTACCGGTTCGGGGCAAATTGACGTCGATCCAAAACTCGAGGGGATTAGATACGGTCAAACAAATCGCTCTCGATTATTCTCGGTATGCGTTAAATACATCCAACTCACAGCGGAGTGTCGGTGTCGCCGACTGCAGTCACAGGCAGCATTCTCCGCACCGAGGAACCAGTCTTGACAAGAATCCCGGTCTCGGAGCTGATCGCTGGAGCGGAGTGCTATCGGGGGCCCGGGCCGGTATTTCCAGCTATATCGAAACGGTTAGGTGCCTCCGATACAATAGGGCGGCGATCGTTTGTATCGAAGGTCTCGTCCTCCTCTTCATCGTCGTCGTCGGGAATATCTAACCGCGCGCTCGCATTGCCGATTTAAACCACGATTTTTCTCGTTGCACGCTCCGAGCCGAGCGGAGTCCCGGGATTCCAGGAGCATCCATCAGGCCTCGTCAAACCAGCCGGATCGGCGCGCATCAGCGGATCGGCATTCATTGGCCACAGACGGAGAAAGAGGAAAGGCCGGAGGATGGCGAATGGACAGACGAAAGGGAGAAGGAAAGAGGGAGGAAGAACGCTGAGAGGAGACTCTTCGCGAGAGTCGTCTACACAAAACCTTCTCTCCTGCCTTCGATTCCCTCCGGTAGCGAGTTCGCATACGGTAGCAGCTTCTCCTCGTCGTGTCGCGTCGCGCCGGCAAGAAGCCGGGTAAAACTACGCGAGTACAATCAGTTGACAGATCAGTCGGTGCAGTAAATGTTCTCATCAAGCGCGCAGCACGTGAACGTGCCTTGTCAAAATATCTAACGATATTCTCGTAATCACAGGAACTTCTAATACGATCAACCCGCTGTCTCAGACTGACTGCTCTCAGGATCTTCGTCGCTCCTGACATGTTTACGACATTGATACCGACCGACATGGGATGAGAAAGTCCTGGATTCACTTTACATTGCGGAATTATTTTGTAGAGGAAAAATTAAAATTGTGACGCAAACGCTCATTGTATTTTATAAAATTAAATTCGTCGATAGATAAATAATTTTATATATACATTATGTACATGTAGGAAACGTTTTTTTAAATATTAGTTTTTAAAATAATTTAGATTTTCGTTTTTTAGCGATTGTCTTATTAAGAACAAATACAACTCAATTATCAATCTAAAAATAGAGAACAGTCCGTTAAATATAGCAGTTAAAAATATTTATCTTCTTCTAACGAATGTCACAGAACTCGATGTACAATTTCTACTTTCATCTGATACTCTTACATCTCACCGACTCAAGAAAGTTCTTTCAAGACGATGATTGTTCTAAGATTAATGATAAAACATTTCGTTCCTTGTTACCGCGTAAAAACGAATCAGCGTCATTCCAGACGTCTGACACTTGACATCCCGTGATATTTCGTGACGAAAGTGCGTCCCAGATCGTGAAACGATTTCGTAAGGTCCGCGTGAGCGATTCGAAGGAGAGAGAATCGGCGAGGAGCAATCAACAACGGTCTGAAAACGGATACGCGGCATTAGGGCGCCTTGATGCGATGATAATGGGTCTGCGTTACTGGGAGCGGTTAGGATCTACGATGACAGGTGGATCCGCTAATCGTTTGATGGCCTCCGCGCGGCGCGACGCCATTACGGTACACGCAGGTCTGTCTGTCACCCTCGTTTGCTCCTCGCTGACGAAACCAGCTATGATAGCTGTAATCGCTCCTAACTGCCTGATGGCCGGTAAATGGATGATAATTGTGCTAGAACAGCACGAAGAGTCGCCTTCACGGCACGGATTCTTCGTCATTCGCCGCACCGACCTGCGCGTACGCTTCACGCTGGAAAGGAGAAAGAAAGAAATCGGGGGGAGACTCGCGTGCCTTTCGCACGGTTCGCAAGTATCGCTACTGGCGCCTGAATACGGTTTTATCCCGTTCCTGTTACACGAATTTCGTCGTTTGCATTATAATGACTATGTAATGCAAACTACGTTTGTTTGTTTAGAATTTATTTTTAATCCCTATTAAATTTATACTTATACTTTATACTTATTGTAACTTATATGAAAAATTCTTTGTCTTCTTCTCTCTTCTCGCTAACGCAATTATTGTCCTTAATGAAGCTTTCGTCTCACATTATTTTGGACTCACTGGGAAATGAGAATGGCATTTCCTGATCTTGCAAGTTTCGACAGTATTGGTAACTCGATGATTTAATATCTGCGCATACGAAAGATCATTTCTTCACAGAGAAGAGAATTTTCTGTCAAGTTTACGTGCGCGATAACGAGAGGGATGAAAAAGCGCTACGCGTTATCGAGAAGAGGAGGTCCAGACGGTATAACGCTCTGACGGAGTTCGTTGTCTCTCGAAGCACGTTTCTCCCTACCGAGAATCGTCCGGACTATCTCGATGACTCGTTTCTCGTCCTCACATCGAACGCAAGGTGGGTCTCCCCTGATCTCGATCGTTCTCTCTCCCTTCCCGAAGATCCCCGAGAAGTCGAATCAGCATCTTTAATTTGACATGCTCTTGGTAGCGCTAAATGCGATTAAAAAACTTTTTTATATTTAACAAACAGAATAATTTTTTCGTGAGCGATCTATTAATAATAGATTCGGTTGATTTTTTATTTCTAATCTATTAGATCAGCGTTTCTTAAACTGCGGGGTCGCAAAGCGAAATGTTGGAGTCGCGAAAATTTAATTCAGATACATTGCACCAAGATTTAATTTGTTATGCAGCAAAAAACAAGCATATCTCATTAAAACGTGATTTTATTTCATTAATTTTTTACTTGAAACAAATCCTAAAACTACTTTTTTTCATAAACATATTGTTTACCAAAGAAATAAATTATTTATGGAAAAATATTTATTTTTATATCTTTATTTTATATTTAATATCTGGGGTCGCGAAAAAATCTCGATGATAAAAAGGAGTCAATGAAAAAATTTTAAGAAGCGCTGTATTAGATTATGTAAGATAAAGATAGTGAATAATGCAGAGAAAGTATAAGTGTTCATTACAGGTAGTTACTATTTTTATTTAGATGAAAGTCACTTACAGTAAAAACATCAGTAGGATTATAGGCAAGTGTGTTATTATAGCGATTTTAAATAGGTAGTACTTAAGCGCATAAGTCGAGTAACTTTTTCGACTTTCTCCTACGAACGTGGCGTCAAAGAGATCTTATTTTGAAGCACGTCCTCGCGATGCGAGGACACGGCCGACGGCGACGTTACGCAACGCGTTATCGAATCGATGAATCTCCAATGAGGTGTAATTCGCACTTAATTGCGCATTTTCGATGACACGTCGCAGGCTACCGCGCGATCATGATTTACGCGAAGACTTTTATCCCTCGCTTCGCACACATTACACTTCCATGTGCGAGATTTGTTTTTTTTATTTGATGAATTTCGCATTATGACCTGACACATATTCTTAATCGACGATCCGCGATATCGAGAGCGACAGCGCTTATAATATTCGCGCGAGCATTCTTCCACTCTCATCGAGACGAAGAGCCGATCGTCTCGGATCGCGAGACATGTCGACCGATATACGAATTATAATACCGGTATGTCTGACGGAATAAACGCAGGGCGTGACGGGGAGTGGCCGCTCATTGATCCGAGCGAACGTTCGCGACACGCGGTTCCTTGAACCGGGTTGCACTTTAGCGTCGTTTTTTGCGCGGCCAACCTGGCGACCTCTTCTCCCGCGATCAACGTCCCCCAGTTCACTTCGGCTTCAAGATTCGGAACGATTCCCATAAAGCATAAGACGATCAAACGCAGGAAATAGTCCGTCTTTCTCAGAAGAGAACGTTCTTTCGTGGTATACGACGTCGTTACTCAGATCCTCAACTCGATCATTCCCAGCGTCGCGAAAAAAGACAAGGAGAGGAAGAGAGCGGCTCATTCAGCGACAGTAGCGACTACCTCGTCAGTCGTCGCATCAGTTCGTAAGTCACTTTCGTGTACGACACCCGTTAGATGGGATCTCGACGTGCATCGGTCGTCGAGTCTCCCGGATCGTAAATTCAGAAGCGCTGGCCGCGCCGGGGGCATCCGGGGTACGCGAGGGAGAGGAGGGCGTCCCTTTTTCTTCGGGACGTTGCTCGCGATGACGAGGACGAGTCTCGCCGCTATCGAGTTTTACTTGCAAATCAATTCCTAAACTCGCGGACTCGGCCAAGCTCGAGTAGCCCTCGCGATCGGGGCACGCTATCGTGTTTCAGGGGAGTCCTTCTCGTGTTTTATCTGACGTTCGTTATGCCGCTGCCTGCGGGCTCGTACATCGGGACGTTTCACGTTTGTAACGGATGCTTTACTGCCTCGCTTCTCGAACCGAGCTTTTGATGGATCTCCCCGTGGGTGACGACGCGCCGAAGGGCCGCGTCCCGCTGATTATCCTTCTTCGAGATCATAAGTCGTTGGACGAGCCCGGGGGCCGTATTTTTCATTTAACCACTGTGCATTTAACGCTTAATACGATCGTTCGATTCTCGAGTTTTATTGCAGCACCGGGCGATTACATTCGATACTAAATGCACGCGGTGCATTGGAGAACGAATTAAAAACCGCAATGCTGACCAATTTATATATTTGCCATGCGAAACGTTTACTATCATTTAAAATTTTTATTTCGATGAAAGATAGATCTTGCTTTTTCGGCGGCAATTTCGCACAGCGTGTGTACTCCGCCGACGGTCTTTTTTTGCAGTGCCTTCATCGTGTGTACGCATTCATGGGTCCAAAGAAGAAACAAGGGGCACGCGATTTACTATCCGTTCCTTCGACAGAAGATAGAAGGAGCGAATAAGTTGGAAAATTACGAGAGGTTGTTCCATCTAATTGTTTGACTTTGTGACGAATATTTTTTTCTATCAACGAAGAAAATTAGACAAACATCTCATACATGAAAGTTTCTTGCTAGGATTTATATTGTTTATTTCTCTAAAGTTATACTGCTTTATCGTTCTTTTATCATTTGTTATTAATTCACTAGTAATTTTAAAAATGACACTTCTAATTTTACGTAAAAATTAAATTATATTACTTCTTTTTCATTTTTTTCATATTTATAGTCACAAAAGTTGAGAATTACTTTTGTTTCAAATTTCTCTAGTCTCCTTGAACCTGGAAAATTTTTTTTTTTTTTTTTAATACTTTTATGTGATTTTCTTCACGAAAAATCATGGAAGAACAATAATTTACATAGAAAAAAATGTTACATAGAAATAAATGTTGTCGAAGAAAGTAATATAATTCAATTTCTACGTAAAATTAGAAAATGTCATTTTATAAAATTAATGTGAAATTGTACACGAAAAGAACGATTTTGCTGAAAGATTTAAAACTTTAGCTAGATGCAAGACCTAAAAAGTAATTTTGTTGAACTATCAAAATAATTATATAGAACGCTCGAGCTAGTTGTTAGAATATCAAAATTTTTTGCATTGTTCATTATTTTTAAATTTCCAACAAAATTATTTTAATGAATCAACAAAATTATTTTTAGATCTGTATCCAGCAAAATTTTAGATTCGTCAGCAAATCTTTCCATGTGAGATTTTATGTATTTTTTTCTGTAAATTTTATTAGAATTAGTTTCTCTCTATTAGTTGCATCACGATCAAGTGCATCGATCATCCTGTGCATATTAGGAACATCGTCAAATTTTTAGCGCATTGAGATTCCATCGTAGCCCGGTTTAAAAACTTCGCGAAGGGGTACGTGGAATATCAATCGTCATTTTATTTTGTCGCGCCGAGAGACGCGTGACGTACTACCGCTGCTTGGCACACATTCCACGGACATTGGCCACCGTGGCAGATTCTTATCGACTTGTGTACACCATCTCCGCTCTTCGTCTCTTGGAAAGGTGGAATCCCGGAAGACACGATAGGGAAGATCGGTCGAAACGAGTTTATACGATGTTCGCGCCGACAGCGAACGTATTTTTCATTTGTTACGATGCATAGCAACAATGAATATCGTCGACAAAAAATAGTCAAAGAATTTAAATTTTAAAAATATTACGTGATCAAACAATCTCTCTTTTCAATCAGCAAAAGATATTTCTTTTTATGATATTTTTTTCTCTATTCATAGTTCTTTGAAAATCAAATACTTAGCGTCTCTCTTTTTCTTCCATGAAACTGCGATCAGGTGGTATGATTGCAAAACTAACTTGGAGAATTGAGATTTTCAAAGATACACGATCTTTAAAGATACACAATCTTCAGATTGAAAATGAGATTACTTCATCGTGATATTTCTACTTCTTATGAAGTCGTGTACGTTGTACTTTGTTCATACATTTTTTTTTTAGCGAGAAAAAAAATAGCCAAGGTTTCCTTGGTCGTACATCGACGGCTCTTCTCCGGAGCGCATTTTCGAGTCGATCCATCCCGCCGGCGACGAACGGCCAGTACGAGGATCGTTTACGAATCGCCTCGTTGGGATCCGCCAAGCTTGAAGCTCGCGCCGCTTGGCTCCTCGAGTTCTCGAGTGGAGGAGGCAGCCGAAGAGAAAGAGAAGGAGACGATCGAGTACCACGGGGGAACTCGTTTATTAGTTTTTGCCCGCCTACCCAACGACGGTAACAATCACCGTAGTTGCTCACTGCACTCTCGGCTCTGGCAATCATCGATTTTTATAATTTTCCGTGTCCGCCGCTTTCTGAGCTTTCAGTACCACTAACGCATCCCCGGAGATGAGCATTCTCTTCTCTCTTGCCTCGTATTCTCATGAAATTTCTTCTCTATGGTATCGAGCCTAAAGATTTCGTTTAATTTTTTTGTGAATATCGTCGTGATTAGTTTATTTTTAACCATCGCATATTCTATACATGTAATAATATATAGTCATAAATTCAGGCGTTGATGCAACATTAATTTTCTCATTCATTATTAATATGTCTACTAGTGATTAATGAATTAAAGTTTAGTCAAGCAATTGTCAAGAAGTCAAACAAGAATATTCACCAATGTTTTTAAAATTATACATTGATGATAGGAATACGTTGCTTTCAATCTTCTTACTTGCTCTCAGTTATATTCTCATTCGTTAATAAAAAATTAACTTTAAATCTTACAGTTAGAGAATCGTCGATTATCTCTAGAAAAGTTTTTATTAATCTTTAGAAAGTATATATATCTGCCAATGCTGATATATATTCTGAGAGACATGATGAAGCTTTTAATGCGTATCTGGATTTGTATCGCCCTCGATCTCCAGGCTGTCGCCCGGAGGAGGTACCGGGAATTTACGAAGAGATCCCTCTCTTTCGCTCCCTTTCTCTCTCTTTTCCTCTTTCTCTTTCTCTCGAAGCGACGGTTAATTACAATTGGCAAACGCAGTGCGCGGCGCGGTCGTTGCGGCAATTAGTCATACACGACAACGGCATCGCGGACGTGTGGGATGATCGATAGCGACGCTATCGGCCGATGGGCGCCACGAACTAGCGGATCGCCCTTATGCCATAATAATCTTGCCCTCCTCGCGAGGAAACCGTGATTAATACTACCTCGCCCACTTAATCTATCGCCGCGAGGCGCTTCTCGGCGATCAAACCGCCGTCTCCCTCCATTTTATGCCCATTCGCGCCTCCGTGCGTGTTGCTTGCGTAGAAAATCGTGATTTTAGATTCGTTCAGGCGATACGAATTCATTTGCGGATATCTCCTCAGTTTTTGCGCGCGAGGAAAACCGCCAGATAAATCTGCGAGGATTAAAATAATAACTCTCGACGATACGCCTGCGTTTTCTGCGAAACAACTCCGTACCAACCGTACGTCGTATTCTTACTCTCGCAATTCGAGCTCGCGAATTTACATCGCAATCGGCCGGTCCACTTTCTCCGACAAGCGCGACTTTGCGAGGGGAGAAAAGGTCGACCCCTTAAAGATCACGGAGCGCGCGGTCACCGGCATGCGTAATTCGGCGACAAAAGCGTACCTCCGACGGCCGTAGGTGCGATCATTTAGGTCAGCTGCTTCGTGACGTCTCGAGCGTGCTTTTCGGACCGAGAAAAGAAAAGAAACCAAACGGCGGGTTCATTCGTTCGTTCTCGTTCGGTCGTGAACCGTGCGAGAGCAAAAGCAAGAGCAAACCGATGGACGCGCACGGCGATCGGAGGTTGACCAGCTCCGGGTGGTTTCGCGAGTGCACGCTTGTAACCCGGACTTTTATATCCCGCCCGATGCAATAAAACCCTTCGTCGGCATTTTGGCTTCTGTGCGACCTGTCCTCCTTCTCCTTTCCCTGCTCATCACCGCATCTTTTTATCGCTCGGATCATTCGCGTTTCTTTTACGGATGTCCTTACGTTCATTTCCGATTTTTTTCGACGTGCTTTAATGTAATCGACAGAATTTCAACGAGGAGAAGCGAGAAACGCTGACATAAAATTTTATTTCGAAATTGAGATAATCTAATTATCGCCAATAACGTACCAAGTAATACACCGTTAAATTACGAGTGATATTCGTGATGGGGCATCATGAAATTTTTATGCAAGTTTGTCCGTATGTTTTTCTTCTCGTATCGAAAGATGTAATAAATTTAATGGTTAATTGTTGACTCAACGATTAGAGGGTATTACTTAAAGAGTGAGAATCGATACGCCAATTAACATCCTTTCACTATCGGTAAACGAATTAATTCTTACGCCAAAATTCCTGGATTCGCTCCTGAATTTCGCAGGAGTTTTTGCGAAATTCAATTTGAATAATAGATGGAACGACTGCGATGCATTTGCTGGCTCATTGCTGCCTCGAAGCGGATTTCTGTAATTACTTAACACATCGCACGTGCACACACGGCCGCTACGCTGCACCGGAGTGAAATATCTCTCGGCCGCGAGTGTCTCAGGTCAAGAATCTTGTCTTGTAACGATACGTTCGCACGCGAAGGTTAACACGCCGACTTTCCCCAAACTTGCATCGGCGACAGTCTGACGGCGACAAAGTTCGCAAAATCCACCTCGCAGTTACTCACGTCTCGCGAGAACTCGTGGGCGGATTTTATACGAAATCACGTTGACGCGCCGCATCGCGTCCTGTTCGAGTACTTTACATCCTCTTGTTAAGAGAAAATACAACGTACAAAATACACTCGCCACCTTAACATTCGCGCGATTAAACCGAGGTGGAATAATCTCGCAGGCTCTCGCTAAAAATCCAAGATGTTTTCTCCTCGTGCTTACGAGAAGAGATAATGAAATCAATGTCCAATTATAAATCGTAATAAAAATTGCTGTACGCAATAAATGCAATCCGCATGTATAATGTATGTATAATACAATGTGGGTCAACGCGAAGCAAACGTGACATTTTTTTTTTTAATTGTGCACACAAAGTGTTGAACGGTTATAATTAATTGTCTTCTCAGAATTTTCACAAAATTCTCCGATTAAGAAAGTTTTTTGGTCAGGCACCGCTGCGAGCGTTAATATTAAAACAAAGCGTTCAACGATAGCCTCTGTTCGCCGAATTAATTTGAATAGCGAGGATAGCGAACGGTCCGTTCGTTCAAATAGTTGCGCCGCGGGTATTGTTCGTAAAAAATGGGTCAACTGGCGAAGCGAGTCGTCCTGAGAGACGGGAGGACGAGAGAGTCAACTCTCACGAACTGTCTCCGAGGCACCTTGGACGGGTCCTCGGTTGCGCGATAGGTGGGTCAACCTCTCGGCCACGTCTCTTCTTGGCCGGTGTTGTTCGTCTCGATGAGTCATTCTCGGACCCCGCGGCATTGCGGCCTGGCGCCAGCGTTGCGCAATATACGCGCATGGCCGACACCCTTCGCGCGCCGGGCAGAAGACGCGCCCCGTGCAAGATATCGCGCTACGTTATCCAATTTATCACGGATCGATGGAACTAAAGGAGATTCGCGCGCGCGCGCGCGCGCTCTTAATTTACTGCGAAAGCTTTAATCCATGCGATACAGGTATTGAGAGGTTTTTAAGGCGTTACTCGTGAGATAATCGCAGAGTAGCTTCGTCTCGAGAATTCTTTCCTGAGAATCTCTCGAAAAATTATTTTTAATTTATCGGGGAGATATATTATCGTCTCGAGAAATTTAATTTTGAAAATCACACGGGTTATCATGCAAATTCCTTGCTTATAAATTGCTATCAAATATGAAATTTTATCTTATTATCGTTGCTCGAGAGAGAGATAATCGAAGGTGAATTCTTTCCTAAGAATCTCTCAAGGCGCGCCGAAAAATTATTTTTAATTTATCGAAGAAATATATTATCGTTTCGAGAAATTTAATTTTGAAAATCACACTTTTCGCGCGAATTCTTTGCTTGTGAATCGTTATTAAACGTGAAATTTTATCTTACTATCGTCATTATTTGAGAGATAATCGATCGTGAGTGTAGTGCCTCGATTCGAGAATTCTTTCCTAAGAATCTCTTGAGGCGCGTCGAAAAATTATTTGTAATTTATTGGGGAAATATATTAGCATCTCGAGATTTAATTTTGGAAATTACACGAGTTTTCGTGCAAATTCTTTGCTTGTAAATCGCGTGTTAAACATGAAATTTTACCGCACTCGCGTATCATCGCGAGGACGAGGCGTGATGTAACGAATGTTGCAGCGTTACTCGTACTCGAAGGAGGACGTACGCAGTGATAAACCCGAGAATATATTTTCTTTGTGGTACACCCAACGCGAGAGAGGAATCTCTTTATGCGAGGCTCGCTTTCAAAGAGCTCGATGTTCCAAGGTGGAGGCGATCGCCGTCCGTCCTCGTCGGTCTCTCTCAGAGAAGGATAGTGATTTGCGCGCTCGCAAAACAATCGCTGTCTTACAGCGTAATGCGAGACGAGATTACCATCGGCGTTTACTTTTTAGACTCTCGCTTTTTTCGTGCTAGCTAGTAGGTGCGAATTTGCAATTCAGCCTCTTTCGAAATCGCGCATCGCGCTACAAACAGCAATCGTTGTTCGATGGGTCGTGCTTTTTACTTTATTTAAAGAGGCTATAATTTCGCGCAAGGTATACAAGTTTGCACCGGGTTTTGTAACACCTGAATTTTTATGACGGTCTACGTAGCACGAAGTTTTACATCGCCCTTCATTCGCGAGTCTCTTATTTTGCCACGCAAAAATACACTTTCTTTCAAATGCCTTTCGTCGCTTTTCGATTGTGCACATATAATTTTGTTAAATCTTGGAAACACCGAAAAAGAAAGATTCTTAAGAAAAAAAATGTACTTTCTCCGCTTATATGAACCGCCTGTACTTTCTCCGTCTAGAACGAATTATAAAAGTTCGTTAATATAATGACCTTTTTAACGAGATGGCAAGGTTACTTGGCGACAGAAAAGCTCGCAACGACTCAGATTTACGACAAGAACAAATTCAAAGATCTTTAATGTTAGTGATTTTATTGGTAACAAACTCTTCGACGTCCCGATAATATTCTCCGAGACAAATTCTGCCCGTGAGGTTTAAGGCTACGCACTCTCTCGCACGTAGGAATGAGAGCTTCGAGTCTCACGCCTCCGCTTCGGATACGGGTTCCGAGATTTCGAGAGGCACGCGAACGGCAACTCGATCGGGCCGGCTTGAGGAAGATACGCCGACCGGAGAGAAAATAACGTATAATCGTCGGTAATGAGGTTAGATGAAAGGCCCTCACCAAACTCGACCTACGTAGAGGCGTGAAGTTAATAATTTTTAAGGTTTCTGAATGGAGAATAGGAAGAAGATAAAGGGAATGACGTTTATACTTTTCTATGAATAATCCCTTTGAACACCAAGAAATAACAAAAAGATCAAGTGCACGGAGAGAACAGTTTTGCTGAAAGATCTAAAATTTTAGCTGAATATGAATCAGAAAAATAAGTTTGTCGAACTATCAAAATAATTACGTAGAACGTTCAAGTTGTAGAATATCCAAATTTTTTGCAGCATTGTTTATTTTTATGATCCAACAAAATTATTTTCAGATCTGTCCAACAAAATTTTAGAATCCTCAACAAAATCATTCTTTCCGTGTGCGTGGAAGATAGTTTGCTTGTGACAAATTAAAATAAAAAATACTCAGATAATTAATGCTAAAAAAATAAGAACATAAGACAGAAAAGATATTGAGGGCATTGTGTGTTGTTTTTTTTTTTTGTACGGAACGTATGATTTAAAAAGAAATGCGTATCTCTTTCCGAGCAAAATTATTTCGCTGAACTCTTGTTAGTGAGAGACTTAGGGTTCTAAAGGAGTATAAACTTCGTTAGCTCTCATACAGATCCGTCCCTAGAGGCGCAAATTCTGTTCACCGCGAAGGATTCAACCGTTTATCAACGGTGATTTCACGACCACCCAAGGGAACGAACTTCCTTGTGGTAATTGAACGTCTAAAAAATGCTCCTCACGTTTCCTCGAACCTGCCGCCCGCGATCGTTCGCCGTGTAAACGCGCAATTCGATCGCTCGAACTCGAGAGGCCACGTGTGCGCACCATCGGCTAAACAGTTATTTCTCAATTAATCGATAATTCATGCGCGTACGCGTTACCGGCGCAAAATCGCATTTCTACTCGTTTACCTGCTCGTCCCGACTCTCGACCACCCAGTGAAAACCGCTACGCGATTCCGAGAGGTACCTAAAAATATTCAGCTCAAGTTTCTTCGGCGAGCTGTTATTATCCCCGTAAGTGAATACGCGGTTTAACGACAGTACTTAGACGGAGAGGTATTGCGCGTGCGTGTGTGTCGAGTCGTTTGCATAAAACAAATAGTGCGGGCGAGTTAATTTTCGCGGTCAGAAAACCGTCGTCCGCACGAAATTCTCGTGGGGAAAAAAAGGAGCGAAAAGGAGTTGAGAGATTCTTTTTACGAGATAATTTACGAGATAATCGGTCTCTTCATTACTAACGAGAAGCAGGATGAGGGGAGAGCACGCGCACACGTAACTATCTTCTTGACTTAGGTGTCAGAGATATTGCAACGAAGCTAGGTGCCCCGAAGAATAATCACTATCGTTATGTCAGCCAGGGCTTCTTGAAATCATTCAGATTGAACCGACGAGGAGAAACCAAAAGCGAATCCGTGCAAAGCCATGTAAGGTTTTGAAAATTATTACTTTTTCAATTATCTATCGAATAATTGGAAACTCTAACAATTATGTAATTATCTTTCCAAATCCCCATTTGTGTTCGTAAAAAGATATTGAAACATTGATTTCTTTTTCAGTGCGTCAATATATAAAATATCTTTTGAGCAATTGTATCGTCAAATTAAATATTTATTGCGTGAAGCATACATGAAATATATTATAGATTATAAGTGACAGCCAATTAAGACATTTTCTAATGGTCTTTCCGATTTTGTTCGCTTTCGATTTGCTCTCAAAGCTGTCGGCACGGGGGTAAGATCCCGTGACGTGGATCGCAAGCGGCGAAAAAACGGGCAATGAAACGGGGGCCCCCGGGGTGGCGATCAGGGACTATAGGTGCCCGGAGATGCTCATAAATCTTGTCTTAACGTTCGGTTTATTACTCGTAATCAAGCAACCATGAATTCTGCTGAAATCACCTACGTTAGAGTCAGGAGACGCTACCTTCTACTTATCCTTCCTTGCGGAGCTACCCCTAACTACGCCGGCTTCCGAACCGTTTCCAGGATTAGAAAAGAAGTTTCGCGGAAAAATCGTCTTTCCGTCTTCACTTAAGCAAATGATGGGTCGTATAGTGTTATGTAGCTTTATGTGTATTATGTATTATGTGCTGGCTGTCAATTGAATAAGTTCGCATTTCATATACATAGATGCTTAAGTCGACATGTACATGAATTAATTTTAATATTATCAGCGTCAGGAATCGAATAATAATTTAATGATCGATCGATTTAAAAGTTATATATATATATATATATATATATATATATATATACAAAACGATTTTGTTAAAGTATCTAAAAAAAAATTTAGCTAAGTACAGATCTGAAAATCTTTTTTTTTTTACTATTAAAATAATTATGTAGAACGTTTAAGTATTAATGTCAAAAGTTTTAACATTCTAGCAATCAGTTTGAGTGTCCTACGTAATTATTTTGATGGCGCAAACAAAATTATTTTTTGATATGTATTTAGATACTTCAGCAAAATCGTTCTTTCCGTGTAATTCCTTGTATATGAAAGAACGGTTGTACTGTACATATCTAAGTACGTATCTAAAAATTTACTTAGAGATCTGAAAATATAATAATTTTGTTAAACTATCAAAATAATTATGTAGGATGCTCTCATGCGATTACTAGAATATCAAAATTTTTTGCAGCATTGTTCATCTTGCGTTTCCTACATAATTATTTTGATGATCTAACAAAATTATTTTGAGATCTGTATCTTAAATTTTTAGTTATTTCAACAAAATCATTCTTCTTTGTGATAATTAATTATGGCATCTAAACATGGAAATAATATTAAAGATTCAAAAATACTTAGAAATAACTTTTATATTTTATAAAATTTGAATCCTTCTTATAAACATTTAAATAATATTGATAGATATTCAATGATTATTAAGTAGAAAGTGCCTTTACCGATTTGAAAGCGTATGCTTTTTTTATGATACTAACAAATTACCCGAAGAACTTAATCTCTGCTCTAATAATTTATCTGAGAGATGGTTTCATATGAATATCTTCGATTTCACATTTTTATTTGCGGCGGGATTTAATTTCCTGCGGCGTGAAGATGATGCGTCTAACGATAATGAGGGTTCTGCGGACCTGCATTTATACCGCTTCATTTTTTAGCTTCCTTTTTTATCGTCGAACTTAGAAAAAGAGAGTGAATTAGAAGCTAGGTAGTAGAATACATTAGTTCCGATTAATACATTAATTCCTCCATCTTTCATCGATCTTGATCGCCGCTCCAGATACCGGAGAACACCGCACAGCTTGCGTAACCGCGGTATTTAATAATCCGCTGTGGGATAAATAACGTCTGTTAACTTGAGTGCCCGCGATCTTCAAAGGAGCCGCGCGGCTTTTTTATCCGTCTAATCGGCCGATGAACTTCGACAAAATGTCTCTGTCGCGTATCTTCCTGCCTTCGTTACTCATTATCGCCACTTAGGATGCCACAACCGTCTCGAAATTAATTTAATTTATGTAAACGATAAACATTCTAAATGAAGCCTTTCCCGCTGAAAGAAATACAGTAGTCTGCGTGGGTGTTTCTCTGTTTCAATAAATAATCCTTCTCTCGACATTCACGAATAACTTTGTCGAGAGCCAAGGTTTTCCAGGTGAGTTAGCGGCCGCGTTATCGAACATCGTCCTTCTCTTCATCTCCCTCCTTTCCCTATTTCTCTTTCCTCTCTTTTTTTTCCAGTCAAGATGAAAAACATACGCGTAAAAGTGTTATCGCACGGCTCGTAATCTTTACGGACAGCACGTCGATGAAACGGAACGACGCGTCGCCTCCCGCGGAGTTTTCGAAATCGGCGAGGCGAGATCGCCTCTTTTCGCACGCGGCCCGCGCCGCGCCGCCGGCTGAGCTTCGATGATCATTACCTTTACGATCAATCACACCGCTCATTATGTTTAAGAGCGGCGTTACACGGCGGCCGCGCACGCACTCGCCGTTACGGAGGATCGGCCACGCCGCCGGCCCATTATACACGTCGAATGGAACTTCTTCGTTACTTTGTAATTTCGCTGACGTTATCGGAGAGACTCGTTCCAAGCGAACGGCCGGGATCATCGCCGACGAATATTACTCGCGATGTCTCCGGCAGAATGATCTCTCATTCGCGTGTCGATCGAAAAAAATCTCAGGTTCCTTTGAAAGGCTCGTCATCCCACATCTGTTCCACGCGTTCATATATTTAAATCCGAATAAGTTGACTCTTTATTTATAAAAAAATATCCACGTATAAAGAGTGGAAGGGGTTTGAGACACTTCCTGCTTGTCTATAATCGTTTCTCGCGCTTGATCGCGCGTAGGAATTAAACTGAGAACGATCTGGAGCAGCCGGAATGATGGAAAGGTGCGACCCGAATCATTTAGCGTCGCGGAAACTGAGAGACTCGTAAATCAGTAAACCCGACTTTGCAGCGCGCGAGCGCGGCTTGTTTTTCGACGCGATAGAAGCGCAATTAGTACCTGTCCGTGATCAATTAATAACATCTCTGGTGTGCAGCTAGAGCTCCTCGTCGTGGACGTCTTCTTGGCATTCGACGTACCGTCGCTCAACGAATTCCCTAATTAATCCGCGCGCGCGGACGGCGGATAATGATTAATCACGTCGCTCTCGTCGGAAATTTCGTCGTCTATCGTTCGATCAGTCCTGTTATTATCGATATTATTATAGACGAAGAGAACTCGCTGTACATCGACACATGACCTGACTTTTGATTCGACACGGTCGCCCGCGAAGAATGTCTTTCGCCGAATAATCCTCGATTGAAAACCCGCTTGAGGATAATAATTACGATCTTTCTCTCTCCCTTCCCGTTCGTTATACGCGTCTCTTCCTCTCCTCTCTGCCGGCCGCTTAGAAGGCGCGCATTAGGAATAATTGTCGGCTGTCACGCGCCTCACCTCGCGTCTGACCCCTCCTGTCGTATTTCACTCGATAATAATTGTCGGTGATAATTCATTTTATCCGACGCAAGTGAAGTAAGAACGTATTTTCCGGCAACGTATTAATTACGACGGGGCCTCGCGCCCGGAGATGTTTTCGAGCGTCTACGCGCGACGTTCTCGTCCTCGTTGCGGCGTATTATCTTCGACAACGTGATTGTCGACGAACGTAACGTGCGTCGTAACGGTATAAGTGTATGTCTCGAAAGAAGCCGATTGAAGGAAGCCAGGATATTCCGCAGCGTATACGCGTGGCACGGGCACGCGATTGCAAATACGTTATTTTTACATACGCGATCCTCGGCGAGGTCCTTGTAATTTCAGACACCTCTGTTCGGAGACCACCGAGACGCGAGCGTAATAAGAAGACGAAAGGGAAGTAATCGTCCCCGAGGCACGACACCGCGCGGCACGTGACACTCGACGAGTCACGAGCAAACATTTCCGCAGCGGTTCCGCAGACGTGACACGGTCTCTTCCACCTTCTTACGTGCTCGTGCGTCGTTCTTCTTTCTCTTCCCGCCATCGTCTATTTCGTCGGGAAGCAGGTACGGACTGGCTAAAATAATTCATACGAAAAGAATGGTTTTTGCTGAAGTATTTAAATATTTAGCTGGACGTAGATCTGAAAATAATTTTGTTGGGCTATCAAAATGATGATGTAGAACGCTTAAACATTTTTAACAATGCCGCAAAATGTTTTAACATTGTTTACATAATCGTTCGAAGTTTTACAGTCGTTCTTTCTACACCATCATTTTGATCATCCAAACCAAATTATTTTCAGATCTGTATCTAAATTTTTAGATACAGCAAAAATTTACTTCAGCAAAAATCGTTCTTTCCATTTTTTATTCTGTTTCATGGAAAATGGAATTTATCAAATTTTCTTTTTCGAAGAATACATTCTTTTCTACAAACATTTTTTTATTTACAATCATGTTTGGTATTAATATAAAATTATATATATTAATCGTACGTTATACACGAAGTGACGTATAATATATTATATAACAAAAAAAATTATATAATTTGTAACATAATAATTTGTTGCCCATCAAGCTTTTTTCTTTCTGATGAGTATTGCTAGCCCGCCCCTGATCAAGATCGATACGGAAGCCCACGTGATATTCGGCATTGAAAATGCACGTCGCGAAACGCGCTCCGCAGGCAACTCACGCGCCGTTCGGCGTCGATTTATAAACGTTAATGGGTTAATATCGCCGCGCGATTCTCGGAGGAACTCACTCGAGAGGGCCGGGAGGTATCCGCATATTCGAGGGATGCGCACGGGCTCGATCGAAAGAACATCGATCGTTGAGATAAAAAACGCGGCTCGATTGACGGTGCCTGGCTGGACCATGCCGTGTATAATCTACAGCTTCATATTCGTGCGGAGCGCAACTATACGTCCGAGCATTCACGATAAACGCATGATGGATGAACGTACAATAAATAGGAGGGGCAAGGTTTTTATTCGTTATACGGCATACTATCGATAATTAATCGTTGCTGATGAATCGAATAAATAATCCAATCGCGAATAGGGAGCCCTGGGCGAAGGGTTCATCAAAGTTCTATCAAAACAGCCGGACAATTAGACTTGTTACTGTACCGTTGAATAGGACCGTGTCGAGATTCGCGAAGAGGAGCGTTAGATAGAGCGGTCCTTATCGCGATTAATGAAAACCCAGGCGAGAGGGTCGTGGGAAAGTCGCCGCCTGTGATCTCGATGGATCGTACGTATCCGCGAACGGAGAGCTGGATCAGGGAGAGAGGAAGCGACGGCGAGAAGCGGGAAGAGTAGAGGGAGAGACGCGGGAATCGCCTCTGGTGGTCAAGCGAGCAGACAGGAATCTCGATACTTTCGTCGGGCTCGCGCGTACCTACGCGCGCCTCGACAAGCAGAATCGATACGATCGATATTCTCCCGTCCCGGGGAGAGATACACGCTGGCCGGCCTCGGATTGATGGATCTCCTCGCGTCGACGTTTTCGTAGTCGAACCTTCGTAGCGCGCGCCATTGTGCAACCGACGTCGCCGCGCGATCGACGCGGGAGAGAGAAATTACCCGAGACACTCACGGGATCTATGGCAGCGTTCTCGCGCACCCGCAACAGCGGGTTTAATTGTTCGATCTCTCGAAGCGAACGATGTTTAAGTGCAGTCACATTAGGTTCCATCAGTGAATGGAACTCAGTATTGAGTTCCCGGGATCCGAATCTCGCAAGTTGAGAACTAAAATAGCACAAATATACAAACTAAAAAAAATGCGAAACAGTTACGTTTAAGATAGGAATGGATTAATTTTTAGAAATGTTGAAGCAAGAGAATATTGCCACGTAGACATTTAAAAAAATTACTAGAGGTATACACAGAAAAAAATTGGTTTCGAATCAAGATAGATATTTTATATAAGAATATTATAATCTTAAGAAAATTTTAGTCTTAATTTAATTGAACTTGTTTTGATGCATTTGTATATAGAAAAAATGGTTTTGCTGAAAGATCTAAAATTTTAGTCCGATCGGAAAAGTAATTTTGTTGAACTATCAAAATAATTATGTACGTTCAAACTAATTGCTCGAACATCAAAATTTTTTGTAGCATCGCTATAGATAATTTTTAAGATTTTGACAAAATTATTTTGATGGTCTAACAAAATTATTTTCAGATCTGCATCCAACAAAATTTTAGATCCCTCAGCAAAATTGTTCTTTTCGTACATTACTTTTGCAAAAGAATATTATCTTGACAATATTAATAAGTGTAAGCTATTTATTAATGTGATGAGCTCTTGAAATATTAACAATAATCAATTAATCTTAGAAGGGCTAATAAGAGCAATAACATTATTAACATTAATAACATTATTAACGTAAACCCATTTGAACATCGAACGTTGACTAGAATGTACTTTCATACACTGAGGATGACTTAAATGAAAGCCGAAACGTTTGTAAATATAGATAATAAATTACATTAATTGATTATGCTCTGTTAACTGCGGCATTGCTCTTATTAGCCCTTCTAAGATTAATTGATTATTGTTAATATCATCTTGATTCAAGACTGATTTTTTTTCTATGTAAAAAGATTTCTCCCAACCTCGTCCTCGTGACATTACAATTACAAAACGATGGAAGAAAGGAGACGACGGAGACGGTGACAAAAAACGGCGGCTTGTTCCGCTTTATAGAATAACACGGCTTCGACGTCGTCAACAAGCATCGAAACTATGATGGCAAACGACATCGGTCGTGCACGATGTTGTGTAGAAGTGGTCACGCGGGGCGGCGAGGAGAAGAATGCGAACGAATCCTCCGAGTCGTACAAAGACGCGCCTTTACGAACGATCGGTAGATCGCAGATAAACCGCCGAGCGGACGGGAACGTATCTCCTCGTTTGCGCCGATCACGTCGGACAAACGCCGCCGAGCGTAATGCGCGGCGCTGCGTGAGCTCCGCAGCCAGCCGTGTGTGCGCAATCTTTCGAAACGCGACACGTTAACGACAACATTAGCAACGCAACGAGAGTCCGATTTACAGAGAGTTGTGTTCGTGTTTGATCCCGAGATATGATCTCTCCTGAGAAGAAACGATCACAAGAGAGATCTACGCGAACCGTAATCGTAAAAGAAATTACAGGAGTTTAGGAGTCGAATAAATATACAGGACATTTCTAGTTTTCCGCATAAACTTGAATGATATTTCATGCGAAAGTTTAATCGTGGAATAAATTGCAACATTTTATAAAATAGAGATTTTTCGATTAGTAATAGCGATTTGAATCGATAGCAATTTCGTTTTTCGACTAAACAGTTGGATACACTGAGAGAAAAGTATTTAGTATTTGTGACTATAATCACATGGTAAAATAAATATGGTTAGAAGCATCATTTTTATAGTCATTACTTCTATAATGTTAGTAATAATAATTATATTAATAGTTCTGCTAAGAGGGACAACTATGTATTTCTTTCATGCCAATCATATATATTTTTTAGCAGAACTATTAATATAATTATTATTACTAACATTATAGAAGTAATGACTATAAAAATGATGCTCCTAACCATATTTATTTTACCATGTGATTATAGTCACAAATACTAAATACTTTTCTCTCAGTGTAGATTTAAAAAAAATAAACATTTAATTTTCAGAGCTTTTAGCAAAGTTTTCCGCTTTTAACACCTACTTTTGCGACACGATTGGATCGTTATCGGGTATGTCGTCGAGTACTTTCGGCTGCACCAGGTCGCAGTGTCGGACACGCGCGGAAATCGGCACGACGGTGGCCGCGATAGCGCGAGGACGGCCCGGGCACTTCTGATCGATGGCCCGTGTATAGTCGCAACGCGTGACTATACGCGGGCCCGATCCTTAACTTGTTAACCGGGGATTGCCGACCTGTGATTAAGGTAACGGTAGTCATCAATTCGGCCACGTGATCGTTAGGCTGTCAGTCGGCGACCGACATTTAAGCGGCCGCCGCCGTGAAATCGTTCGACGGTAATTTGCCACCGTTCGACGGCTCGGGCGCGAAAATGACCTTTTCGAATTTACTACGGATTCTCGCCGTGTAACTCCCCTGTCCGCTCCGCGGTGAATTATAAAAGAGAACACTTCGTCGGCTCTGTTGATCCAAACGCGTCGGCATGCGCGACGGAATGCTTCTCGTGAAACTCGTTACGTCACGTGTCTGACGGATAAATCGATGTTGATTATTTTATTTTACTTTTTTTTTTTAACGCACTTAATCACAGAGAATTTTATACTCTTTATGACGTAAGACAAGCGTGGTGTATCTCTCCAAGACAAGCTGGTATAAATTATTTTATTTTCTAACACGTTGAGTAAACGCATGTCTATTCTTTAAATAGTTATGGTGCAACGTGAGGTATCTCTGGCATTGTTCTTAAAATAGCTCACAGAGCGATCGCTTATCCGCTCGTTTATCCAAAGACTAGAAACTTCTTTCGGTGTCGGGAAAGAAAAGAGTTATCGTTCGTTCTAACGAGCTGTTAATGAGACGCGATTTTTCAACCTTCCTTACCCATCTTTTCGTATATTAATCACATTTGTTCTTGCAAAAATCAAATTGTCAAATATTAAATATGTAAAGGATGTTTAATCATAAGAATTTTTATTTTTTATGACGAACTTTATCCAACTTATTATCAATCTTTTTTAATTAAAATCTCTGCTAATAATTTCTCTGAATTATTAGTTAAATAACAAAATGTCGATCTATTTTGTTTCATTAGAATATATTCGAGTACTATAATCACTTCTATTTTTTCAAATTAATCGCACTTGCTCCCGCAAAAATCAAATTGTCAAACGTTAAATATCTGAAAGATATTCAAGAATTTTAATCACATTTTTCATGACAAACTTTATCCAACTTATTATCAAT
>JANQDE010000055.1:206334-225472 GCA_037157785.1 Cephalotes varians
TTCTATTTTTTCAGATTAATCGCACTTGCTCCTGCAAAAATGGAATTGTCGAACGTTAAATATCTGAAAGATATTCAAGAATTTTAATCACATTTTTCATGACAAATTTTATCCAACTTATTATCAATCTTTTTTAATTAAGATCTCTGCTAATAATTTTTCTGAATTATTAGTTAAATAACAAAATGTTGATCTATTTTGTTTCATTAGAATATATCCGAGTATTATAATCACTTCTATTTTTTCAAATTAATCGCACTTGCTCCCGCAAAAATGGAATTGTCGAACGTTAAATATCTGAAAGATATTCAAGAATTTTAATCATATTTTTCATGACAAATATTATCCAACTTATTATCAATTTAATTAATTAAAATCTCTACTAATAGTTTCTCTGAATTATACTTAAAAATAAAATCTTGTTGATCCACTTTGCTTCGTTAGAATATACCTGAATACTGTAATCGCGTAGGAAACATATCCGTGTTGCGCACTTTGATGTAATACGACGATTAATTCGAAGCGGATCTACGCAGCTGATACAGCCGGATTACATACGAAATCGCTCGTGCTCACATAAATATTCAGCTTCGGAATGCTCGACTAATGACGCGGCACAACGTTTATCGATGATTACGAAGGGGGTGTTGTGGGCGGGCGCTGGATCGATCGCTGGAAAGTGGATTCCATTCGCTCTCCCCTTCTCTTTTTTTTCCTCTTTTTTCCACGTTTTTTTTTCCACAACGCACTTTTCGTTTCTGCAAGATGGCCTCCGCAGACGGATCGCGCCGATTGGCCATTTCGTCGCGATTATGGGCATAACGTGGGCGAGATACGTCGATCGCGCGCGTTTCCACGGATTTATGCGAGCTCGCTAAATGTCCGGAATGTCATTCGATGTGTTCTCGTATAAACGGCGGTTTGCGATTGGGGACGCGGCGTCTGGCATCTATCTCTCTCTCTCTCTCTCGCAATACCTGCATTCGATTTTCATCGATTGTCCCGTGAGTAACGTGTTTTACGACTCGGAAGAATCTCCGGGGCTATAACTTCATTTCTTCCACGCGGCGAGCGAATCGATTCTCTTTGGTAATGATCGCTCGGCGTCGTTCCGCGCAGTTGCACGTCGACTGATGCTTAATTCTTCAGTTTTTTTTTTCTACGGTGTTTCAAGTTATCCCGCGATATCTTACGGCGGTGAATAACTCTTCCGTCGGGAGAATTATTTCACGTGGAAGAAATAAACCGCGCGGGATACGGAGCACAAGATTATAATTACGTGTGATTTTTCTTATCGCATAATAGTCGCGAAATCAGGAAAAATCCTATGCATAGCTCTGATCGCATACGCCTCTTGCAATATTGATACTTTAGATGCAATCAGTCATCGGTGAACGACGTCCCTTTTTGCGCCGAGCGTCTTCTTTTTAATCATTTTCCGCCGCGCGATGAACCTATACTACGTATCGATCATGCATTGAGTCGTCGGCGTCGAAAATCGAGTTTGCGCCATCAAATCATTAATCATCGTTGGCGATTAATAGCTATCTGCGGAAGTGCGTGCGAGCGGGGTTTGCAAGTACAATAGTGTCACGGCGATGATTAAGACACCACGGGTGCGATCCCCGCGGGATCTAAAGGTCGATCGTGGTATGTACCAATTTAAAACGAGACACGAGCGTCGTAATGAAATTCGCGCGCTAAGAGAGCGCGGCTAATTTGCATCGGGACGAACGACGCGTCCCGTTTGCGATGTTACTGCAATGATGCGGCGCAGTTATTGACGGATGCCATTGCGACACCGTCCTTCACTGGCCGGTTATCAAACCGCGCTTTCCGTCGCTCTCGACACGGCGTCAACAATCCATCTGACTGACACATTGACGTCTTGTAATGTACTACGATTTGTTTGCGCACCGAATAGGATGGACAGGTAGATGTTTTAAAAAATCAATCTTCAACTCGCGAATAGGTTAAAAGTCGCGCAAGGATAAAAAAATCGTCTTCTCCGTAAAGATTGATTGAACGAATTCGCTTTTAAAAATGGAGCTTTATTGGGAACATAAGTTAATGTTCTTGAATTAATCTCTCGTAATTATCTTGACGTTTGATTTCAATCCACTGGAATCCGCTATTCCAATTTTTGAAGACGGAGCTTCCTCTCTCGACGCGAAGGGAATATTCTCGCAGCGACTTTCCATCAAGGCCGCGACGAGGCTCAATCCACTTGCTTAATTTATATGCGCCGTATCGAAGCGTTAGAGGCTGCGTCGAGGCATTACGTATATTTAGATTAACGAGGGAGATAGGTTACACACGGATTTAGTTTGTTGGAAAATTAATACCGACGCCGCGTCTCTATACACACGTTTAAACGGGCGTAACGATCGATCTAGAGTCTCGTGTGAACCCCATTCACGAGACGAGTGCCGAGTGTCCAGATAAACGTAACTGCGCGCACGCTGCGCCGTCCGTACGCCGGCCGATCATAGATTAAGACACGAGAAACTGTTATGGCTTATGACAAATGTAATCTAGAACTTGACAGCTCAATCGGCGCATCCTGCGCGGGTAAACATTGGTGCTCGTGTTTCTCCGTCGGACCACCGATTCCGTTTAGATCGGCCGATATATCGAAGCTAGTATCCCATCACCCGTCCGTCGCTTGCATCATTTGGATTTGATCTTTTCAAGAAATTAGCTTGTAAAATATAATAACTACGAGGAGAAAGGCGGTCAGCTATTTCATTGAACAGATGCGTTTCGAAATCATTATTTCGATATTGTTTATGAGAAGTGTACAGTATATTTCGTTAATTACCGAATATTAATTCGGCCTTGTCACTCTTCTTTGAACTCAATAAATTACACTTAGCGCAGCCTCATTGTACATCCACTTAATTTTCTCCCCGCAAAAAACTCGATAATAAGATTTTTTTTTCCTCCGACGGGAGGAGGACCTTCCATCTGTTTCTGACCGCGTTTCTCGAGATCCTTTTGCCGCGGCGCGAATCTCAAAAACGCGCGAGACGGGAGAAAAAAGAGGGAACGTCCGAAAGTGAGAGAGAAGGGAAAGCAAGCCGGAGAGTTAATTATACGTCGTGCGAAAGAAGATTTATCGGGCGTACATTTTCCACGAGGCGCGCGCGAGTCTCCTACGCCCGCTTCACCTCGTCATCCTCGCAGCCCCTTCCGGCTCCCTCCGTCGACCGCGTAGGTGTCTCCTGACGACTCAATATTACTACCACAAAACATACATACGGTCGTTACCGCGGGCGAGCCATGGGCGTACCTTGGACGCGCGCGTGAAACGAGATAAGAAGCCCGCACGTCGAGAGACGGAGAAGAACGGATGAAAAAAAGTCTCGGTGGATGATGGTGGTTGCTGTGGTCGTGGCGCGACGGAGGCCTCGGACGGTAAACTAAACCTCGGCAAGTTACGACGGCGGTAAACCCGCGTCGGGGAATTCAGGAATATCGCCCCACGGAATATCCTCGGCGCGCAAGATAAACAATCTCTCTCCCACGCCACACGATCGTCGATCGATGCTAATGAAGAACCTCTCTTTCTCTTTTTCTCGGAGATTTCTCCCCGAACTACGTTCTCTTCGCCGAACGTTTTCTCCTCCGAATAAAAACATGGCCCGCGCGAGGCACGCGCGCGTGTGCGAAAAATTCTCTCCGACGATCCACTTCGCGTTTCTAACGTACCGTAGAAATTTCAGGCGGGGGATCGCTCGAATTCCTGGATCCTTCGCCGCTGCCTCGGCATCCTTAGAATTCCCTGTAAAATTACCTCGACACACGGATATTGCACGCTTCTGGGCGCCGCAGGGCGAATAATGCGATTACCCGCTTGAAATATTCGTCAACATCCTTTTGCGCTCGGGGCCACGGTTGACAAGATACTTTAATTAAGATTCTGAATATATTCCTTTTGTAGGATGTGACAGATTTAAAAAGAAAGTATGTAGAAGAAAAGAGAATATTTTTTCATCTTAATACAGAATTAATCTTTTCCTTTACAATTTAACTCTTAACTACCATCCACTTGACCCGGACAAAACACTCTTTTTCTTAACATAACTTTTAACATTATTCTTAAAATCTCTTTTTGTTTACAGACCTGAATTCCATATAATTTATTTAGGTTTATTTAAGAAAAAGTAAAATAAAATACATTGAAATTTATGGAGAGAAGATATAACAAAAGGAAGTCCCGTGTCCAAAATGACCATGTAGATTAGGGAAATTTCGTAGAGTTGTAGTTGAAGATTAAAACAAGCATGTTTCGGTGGATATCTCAAAATTCTCGAAAACTATAGGGCAACCTCGTTTTCCTCCGCGATGAGGAACGACGAATCCCCGGCTACGTGCCGTAGATTTTAATATAATTTGGTTGGATGCCGGCGAGCGAATAATCGAGACAGGGTGATGCATGCCTCAAGGTTCATTGTATTATACCACGGGGGGAAACCGGCATGAGGAAGGAGGAGGAAAAGAAGAAGAAGAAGGGCTCCTTTGTGAAAGCAGCGTCAGGAAATCAGGATTGATATAGGGCTGCGGTAGGTTCGCTCGTAACTTTGTCCCGCGGTACCTGGGACTCGGTCCCGATCCATTAATCACCCTCGTACGAGGCCTGAACTCTTGGGTGATTAGCAGGCGTGAACACCGACTCACCGGAGATATATATGCGATTGGCCGCCATTGTCGACCACCGCGGACGTTCCGCGACGGCGATTGAGACGTCCGTCTTCTTCGTGGATTCTGAAAACCGCCGCGGCCGGAATCAAATACACGATTTCACGGCCAGCTCGTGCCACGATTCTCATTTGCTCCTTCTTTGTTTCCCGCGTTCCGGGATTACGCAATAACGCCACCGCAGATATACAAACACCGTTGATAATAACGTTAAGTAAACATAGAAAACTCCTTTCCGCTGCTTTTCATGAATTTTTAAAAAGCATTTCACAAACATAAGTATTTTTTTTTCTCTAAACAATTTGAAAAAGAATTGTAAAAATCGATTATTAAGTAGTCTGAGATATATAATAAAGGGAGTATCTTCTTTTATCTTTCTTACAATTATCGTTTTCAGAAACATCTCTCTTTCTCTAAATATTCGTAAGACGGTATCAACATATGCGCGCTGCGTGATCAGTGAGCGGAAGCGAATAGACCACAATGCGATATTAATCATTGGCTTAAAGCTTGCTTGCGATAGATGAAAAGCCTGGTTACGCGACTCTTTACGAAAGGGACGCTCATTATTCTTATTTGTAAGCATTACGTCGGTCTTAAGTCATTCCCGTTTGTCCGGCTTCGTGATCCTCCGGCTTCTAAAAAGAGGCACTTAATTGTACGGTGATTTAACCGGAGGGGAACCACCCGTGGGGACTGCCACGAGATTCCCGCGAGTCTCGTGGGTGTAACTTACGAGGTAATTAATGCAGGCCGTAAGTTGCGAGCCTGCCTCGAGGATGGGGACCCGCTTCGTGCTTCTTGATGTATCCGAAACTACATTTCTTGAGCACGACTTACGCTGGTCCACTCGCATCACTTACCGAAAACTTACCGTTACTTAATACGCGCATTTCGTCGATGTAATTGACACGATATGAATGATGCCATAATTTCTTTCATTTCGTTATATTTAACAGTCACATATACATATGCCACATAATTTTGCCAAAATGTCTAAAAATTTAACTAGATACACATCTGAAAATGATTTTTGGACCATCAAAATAATTATGTAAAAAACATAATTATTAATAATTATTAAATACAAACAATACTGCGAAAAATTTTGATATTTTAACAATCAGCTTGAGCGTCTAATTATTTTGACGGTTCAACAAAATTATTTTTAGATCTGTATTTAAATAAATTTTTTTAGAATACACGATTTTGCTGAAGTATAATATCTAAAAATTTAACTAGATACAGATCTGAAAATGATTTTTGGACCACCAAATAATTATGTAAGAAACATAATTATTAATAATTATTAAATACGAACAATACTGCAAAAAATTTTGATATTTTAACAATTTGCTTGAGCGTCCTAATTATTTTGACAGTTCAAGAAAATTATTTTTAGATCTGTATTTAGATAAATTTTTTTAGAATACACGATTTTGCTATAATATCTAAAAATTTAGCTAGATACAGATCTGAAAATAATTTTATTGAATAATCAGAATAATTATGTAGAACATTCAATCACACAGATTGCTAGAATATTAAAACTTTTTGCAGCGTGCTTGAGTTTCCTACATAATTATTTTGATGGTCTAACAAAATTATTTTCATCTGTATTTAGTTAAATTTTTAGATATTTGAAAATTTCTGTGTAGATATGAATCCTTTAAATATTAGAGATTTTAGAGAAATGCACATGAGAGATTTTAAATCTAAAAAATTTCTATATGTTGATTTATTCTATTAGTTTCTTGTGGCCTGATCCGTATTGTTTCCTAAACATTGTGTAATGTGTTTTATCCTTCTCTATTCTTTCGTGGAAATTGAAATGCGCCGCGCATACCGATCTTTCTTCTATGCTCTATGCGCGTGCATCGAGATCGGTCCCCATCGCTCTTCCCTGTCTCTCGTCGATCCGCCGTCTCGAATCCAGGGCGAATATCCGGGGAACGGCCGTTCTTCGTGGAAGAGCAAAATCGAAGAAAGGATCGCGCCGGACGATTTTAACGACGAAAGCAACGGATACGAAAGCTCCGGAATTATTAATTAGGCGGTTCTTATGTGCGCGTCGCGCGGCACGGTGCCGCGGGATCCACGAGGATATAAAATTAGCAATTTTATACCACCGCCACCGCCGGTCGATTCTCAGACTCGTGCCAATATCGATTATTGGACGGGTTTCTTGCCCCGTGGGGCGATCTTCCGTATCAACCGCGCGATAGGACTTTTTCTCACCCGTCATTTATTTTATATTTCTCCCCTTAATTATCTTGACGAGAGAATTATGCGGCCGCCGATGTCTTTCTTCGACTAGTGGGAATTTAATTGAGAATTCACGATACGCGTTCCAGCTCGAAAGCGGAAGGCGTTATTACGCGCCGCGTAAATCTCGTATCAAGGTATCAAGGTTAGACCTTTCGATTCCTTGCGCGACTCTAGAAAAGGATTCGACGGATTTCGTAGCAGGTACACACCTGGGGCACGCGTGGGCCCACACATGCACGCGCCTATCACGCCTCCTCGCGTGACGTCACACCTGGCTATAACCGCCGGGATCCGCCGGTGGAAGAGAGGAGTGAAAGGGCGAATGAAAAAAGGCCCCGATGAAGGGAGAAAAAAAATGACCCGAACCGGTTCATGCCGGGTCAACAGCACGCCACCCCCGTAAGACCCATCGACTTAATGCGCATCTACCGGGTGTACGAGCATGAATCGCAATAGAATTCTTTGTGGTAGAATTTGGCTTACTCGCACTTTTCGGGGGGAGATAAAACACAAGCTCTATCTTGCAAAGCAAACTGTGCTTTTGTGTTGACATTATATTTAAATATTTACAAGATATATTTAAATATCGTTGAGAAAAACGTACATGGGACTGTTTTGTTTGCCGTGCGAGTCATTAGCGTCATTAGCATCGACTTGGGTCGTCTTATCTGGAATCACGCCAATTACGCGAAACTCTGTCGTGGTCGGTGAAATCCATCGACGCGAATCCAGAATTATCTAAAGAGACAGGCAAAAGGCCGTCGGTCCGGTCCGATAACTAGTTTTATTAGTCAATCGATAAACTCTTCGTCATCGAGCACTCTTCGTTCCAAGTGCTTCTCTTCTCCCTCTTCCTCTCTTTCTCCCTCTCTCTCCCTGCCAGTTCACTCTTGTTGCGATTTCTCCGCCGCTCAATTACCGTAAATACACGGAATAATAGCCGCGAGATTATTGCCGGCGTTTCGGAAGTTTTAATGAAAAGGACGCGGCAAGCCCGGTAGCAAATTATTCCGCTCGCAACGCGCCGAGCCGGCTTTACTACTTCGACGCGCATCCTGTCATTTATCATTTGCAACGTGCAATCGAAGACAGAGGAGCAGAGCGTAACGAGAGTGTTGTACAAGGTTTCGAGCTGTGTACCGGTGTCTTGTAGCTGGCGAGAGGAGAGCAAAACGGCGGGATAAGCCAAAACGAGATCGCTATCGAGGCGCCGTTAGGCTGTTTGTCACCTCTCGCGAGCGCGTGGGTCGCCATCGTCGTCGTCGCGCTCGCGAAAGTACGAGTACGTGGTGTGGTGTAGTTTTTAAAGCCGCGCTGTGGATATCCTGGTCGCAAGGAGAAGTCCACGAAGAGCCGATTCGAATTCAGTCTGACTGCATTCGCGTGGTAGCGAATGCGTTTATCGCTCAATTCGTGTGTCTCTACTACAATACTCTGTCTCATATCTTCTTCGCGGGATGCGTTAAGTTTATAAAGCGAAATTTTACAGGAACCTTAAAACCTAGGTGACAATGTAAAAGGAAAGGTACCGTCATTGCAAAGATAATCATTGTATTATGTATCTATGCCCTATATCCAGAAATATGTATCCAGCTAATTAGATTGTAATCTTTGCATACAACCCGTAATAAAATGCAACTGAATTGTTCACTACGTGAATAATTTATTAAAAGGGTATTGCGCATCTTTCGAAATCTATATTCAAATAAAAATAGAAATTAACAAAATTTGTTAATTGAAAGCAGAAGTTTTCCGCTCTATTAAGCAACTGGGCTCGAGACTCGCGCTTGTTTCTTCGTTTTTTTTTTCTCTATTTGGACGCTCTCGCGTTATTCTCCCGGACCGCGTTCGTACCTCATTTTTCTCGGACGTTCCCGGAGATATGGCGAGAATGTCGAGGATAAATCAAAGATATATCACCGGTAGCGGCCTATTAGCGAATCGCTGCAAAGCCGTTCGTCATCTCACGCTTGGCTAGTTATGCCGCGGCACAAGCTCGCTTTGCCGACACGCGACCTACACACGACGGCGCGCGACAGCTCTCCCCGTCCTTTTTCCGCTTGCATAAGAACGGCCGAACGAGGATCCTTTTTCCCTCTTTTCCTCCTCTCTCTCTTTTTCTTTCTCTCTCCAATTCTCGCGATGAGAAAACCCTCTCGCCACCCACTGATCCGACGACGAGAGCTCGCAATGGCATAAGGCACAAGGGAATAAGACGGAAATAAGATACAACTGATACGCCTTCGCCCATCGATTACGCGCGCTAGGTGTACGCCAGAGATTGTCGATGATGTCATTCTCGACTATGGATATACTCGCGGCGAGCCAAGTGCAGGACATTGGCTGACCGATTATAGATACGAAGGGCGCCGGCGACGGCGAGGAGAACTTTCAATGGAGCGTGCAAGTTTCATTATCGATTCGTAACTAGTGCGAAATGCGTTTCAATTGGGTGATTCGATAATATTTGTTGACAGTCATGACGCTTTACCATTCAGAGAAAATTAATGAGCTAGAAAATGACAGAAAACTATTGACGTAAAGAATCAGCTGTGACATGACAATACGTCTCTCTCTCAATTTGTCTCGTAGCTGATTTTTTATTCTTATCAGTATATAATATAAAAAAGTATAATGTGTATGTATGTACTATATATATATATATATATATATATATATATATATATATATATTTTATATATAATCTCTTAGAAATCTGCCCTTTAACATTGTTACGATACTCATCTTATGAGAGACCCTGTGTATCTTTCTTTTTCTACTAATTAAATTAATTGAATTATTAGTGTTTTCATAAAGACATCGTCATTATCATCCATTCAGTTCATTCAGAATTAACGCTGTCAAATTATTTATATTCGCAATAATTGCATAACGATAACCGTACCGGTTATATGGGTCAACCTCAATAAATTCGCTCGACAAACCCCGACGGAATGAAATTCGTGTCGGCGACAAAGTGAAGGGAGGTTTGTGTGTTGTTTGGAGCCGGAGCAAACTGCACCAGCGATATCAATCATCCTGCGCGACCGAGAACGAGACTTTCACCACGACGACGACGACGGAGTCGTCGATGCGACCGGCCATACGAAATCCTAACGGCGTACGCTACAGAATTCTTCGATTTGACGACCATCGGGGTTCTTCCGTGCGATCACCTCGCGTCCACCCACGATCCATCATCGCGCTACCATCGCCAAGGAGAAATCGCGTGGTGATTCAATGGTATCGTTGAATCCGTTCCGCACGGCGGGGATCGGTAGCGCGCTCGATCCGGCCGATCGAACGTGCGCTCGATCAAGACGATCTCCGCTCGCGTCCCGCCTACGCACACTCGCCGAGATAGCGAGATGATGAAGAAATAAGCCGAGCGGAAGGAGAGACGCCGAGTTCGTACATCGGTGTCGTTGACTTTTCGTTGATCATCGAGTGAATTCGGAAAGTTGCTTTCATTCAGAAAGCGACAAATATTTAACCATACTTTTAACTTATTTTCTTTTACGCGTTTACGTTAGCGAGCTTTACATAGCTGACACAATTAATATTATATAATTGAATTATTATATTATATAATTCAATTATAACTCAATTATGTAATTGTGACCTAATTACAATAATTGAATTATCTAACTGTAGTTTGATACGTTTACAATATAGATGCGTCGTTTTTCGCGCTGACGTTTAATGTCAAGACATTTAATAGAAGAGACCTGATGATGTATCTCGCGGGGAATATTGTCGGGAGAGAACGCAACGCGAAAGGGAGCGTTAAAAGCTACCACTGATGTGCTGCGCCATATTTCTCAGGACGAATTTTATTGAGGAAGTTAGGAGGAGGCCCAGTGAGAAGGAGGAAGAGCGGAGGGCCGGGAAGTATTGAATTCATCGGTACGCATTGTCGACAAGATATACGAAGCTGGGGGTTACGGGTTAAGTGGGCCCTGTACCTCCGGTAAATAAGTCTCCCCGCGCTCGTACGCGTTTCGCGCGAGCGAGTGAACGAGCGAGCGGGCGCGTGTGAGAACGTCGCGGACCCACATGCATGCATGCGTGCATCCGTTGTCTCTCGCGTGCCTCCGAGAGTGCATACCGGCCACGATGCGCTCGCACAGGCCAACCGCGCTTTCTCAGGGCAATTTATAATCGTACGGGTTCAATGCGAGCCTCGTGGAACGCCCGGGAACAAAGAGACACCCCGTAGTAGTAGGCGCGCGGCGCAACGCGGCGCGGCGCTCGCTCTCTCGGCGGTCTTCCTCGCGAGAAGAAGATCCCGTCGGGAGGAACGGCGGAACGCCGCCTTCGCCAACGTGTCGTTGATTAGTCGCTTGAGTACGCGCACGGAGTACTCGTTAGAGTGATTCTTCGGGATCCCGGACGTTGGTACCACCCTCTCCCCCCCCCCGGGACTTCTCTCTTTTGTGGCCGCGACGCGCCCCTCGACTCCAATTAAAACTTTACGACTTGCGGCGGGATGTTAAATAACTGAAACCGCGCGTGCGTCGCGTGGTGTGTCCGGGGGACGCATTCCGCGATTAATTTGTGTTTCACGCGTCATTATTGTCTTTACAGTAATATTTGCGCGACCAGTCGTGAGAGGAGACCGGTTCCTTATACACTCGACGACGGTAAACCTCGGGACTGATTGTACTTGAGTTCCGCCGAGTCGAATGTTTAACGTTCCTTGAGATTCATTCCTTTTCTTCTGGTTCTACGACGTCAACTAGCGTCGTGTCTATTATATCTATATTTTACGCATGTCACATGTTTGCTGTAAAAACGATCGAGAAGATATTTTCAATTTTTTATCATTATCAAGAATGACTAGAGACACGATGCGTACGATTCCGCCAGAGATCGCAGGAAAATCGGCGCGAGGATAAACGCTGCTGATTTCTCAGATCAGAGATCATATCTGATGTAATCCGCGGTGAGGAGGCGATCCTGAATACGATTCAGGAAAAAGGGATCTCCGTGCGTGGATACTGTTTGTACGTAACTTCTTACATATACAGAAACAAGGTACAAAGCGGCGGTTCCACGTGACCCACGACCTCGCCTCTAATGAGCGGCAAAGCTTACGGCTATTGTAAGAGAATCTCCTCCTCCTGCCGCTTCTCTCCGTTTTCTTCGTGCTCTGCCTTCCACCCGAATCCTTTCTCCGGTCTGCTCTTGTACGTTTAGCTTGAATACAATAAGGCAGAAGAAAACTCGATCTTCCTCCGTCCCTATGATTCCGCAGTGGAGGCGCATTTATCATAGCTTACGTATGCTAACTTGCCCGCGCTACAAAAGGAGAATAAAAACGTATTTTCGAGAGTTGATATGCAAAATGCAATCGGGACCTTCATAATTTTAACAATAGATTTTATAACTTAATTTAGCATCGAACTTTTTCTGCCAAAATCGAGATATTGATAGATTTTTAATTAAAAAAAAACAAAATTGTTAGCTGTCGACATTTTCTATTCAGAATCGGAATAAAACGTTCTCGTTCGATTCGTGACTTATATCGTAGGATCACTAGATGATAACGTCTCCGATATTTCGCGCAAAATCTTCGCGAGTCGCGATGACCGAGCGGCCATCGCCAAGAGGAGGAAGATCGGTGATTCCACGAAGCGATCGGCAAGAGAAAAAAAGAATGAGACGCAACGGGAGAAGAGAGACGACCCGAGCGAATCCGCGGGATCGTCGCACCGTTCTTGTCGAGCGAATCGACGGGCACGGCGAAGGGGAACACCCTGTGCATGCCGACGACATTCCCGAAGTGCAGCGTGCAGTTTTTCGCGGCTACCAGTGCAGCGGGTAGCCTGTGACGAGCGAGCGAGTGACTCAGAGGCTTCGAGGTAGACGCAAGGGCGAAACAACACGCACGTGCTCCCTCGCGTATGTGTCTCTACGTGCATCCGCGTACACGTGTATACACGCGCACGCTCCGCTCATGCGTGCGTGCGTGCGTGCGTGCGTGCGTTGCGTACACGCGTGTGCTCACGTACGCGCGCCTGCAGCCGGATCGCCGGAGAAGAGAGGAAAAAGGGAGAAGGGAAGTGCGAGATTTATTTGCCCGAATTTCGATGGTCGCCGCCGTGGCCGCGCCGCTTCCGAAGAATGCATCTCGCATTCGGGATCTTTCGCGGAATACGTCTTACGGCGGATTCCCTCGAAGGGGTTCCCCTCGAGTGTTCGATCGTTGCTTTTCCATCGCCGAGTGTCTTCGGGACGAGGTCGAAGACACGAGTAAATATTATATTTCGCGATTTACATTCGAAAACTTTAGCGAAATCGCGATGCACTCTGGACTCAGAATCGTCTCGGCCATCTTTCAACGTTAGCACTCCAGTTTCATCCTTAAAATTCAACAACCGATTATTATCAGCGGATCTTGTGATCCAAGCTGAATCGCGATGATATCCGATAAATCAATATCTGACCGACGATCGGAGACGTGCGTCTCGCCGATGATGTATCGCTTTGTGGATTCTCTCGAATTGCTCGCTATTAGGCCATCGACATCGCCGATGCTTTTTGTGAGGGAGAGTCACGCGAGGACCTCGCGTGTCCCATGTGTCCCGTAAACGACGACGACTAGTACCGCGTTTAACTAATGTGTCGGACCGGTTAGGAGGCGTATTGATCGGAGTCCGAGGCTAGATTTATGTCGGCGAATGATTCACGGCACGTGATTTACAGCGGATTGTCCGGTGCGCGCGCATACTGATTGAGCATTTATGCCGCTCTCCCGGCACCGTACGGCACACTAATCATTTATTGGGTTAAGGTGAAATTCTCCTTCTTTCCTACGCCGCAGGATACGCTCGGATTTCTTATCCCTTTCTGCTCTAGCCTCTCGCCTCAGCATTTCGATACGTGGCAAATGCGCAGAAGACTCGCGTTTGCAAAAAGAAATTAAAACTATTGAAGTGTCGTGTCGAAATATCACGGATTTCGAAATAACTCCATTCGCAGAATGACCTTTCTGCGTTTAGACACTTCTTGGCTTCGTACTACTCTCCTCACGTGGCGCATTTAAACACTTTATATTTCCTGAAATTTGATAAGTAATTTATTGATGAAATTTCTCAGGAAATTGGGTTACGGAATCGAAGTTACGTACTCGATTCGCGACGTTTATGTAAAGCCGCAGGCACGGCGGTCAGCGTGGTTACGTTTTAGAAAGCGCGTTCACCCTAACGGCGTCGCAAAAATCGCGTTTCCGTCGCCGATCAGAGTATTCGAAAGTCCCTTAGGAGCAGCGCTCCTTGTTTTTCATGTCTCGCTCTTCTCGATCCTCGATTACGAAGGCAGGACACGCGTCTCGCCCGTAGAATGTCGCCGTAACGAAGGGGGTCTCTTCTCTTTTCTCTCTCTTTCATCTCCTTCCTCGCGTCCTCGCGAGAATACATCGCAGACCGTCCTTTACCTCCTCAGCGTCCCACTGGATGATCCTTCGGTACCGATGAACGTTTAAATTAGGCAGGGAATCCCTCGGAATGCGCGAAAGAAACGGCGAGATCGGCATTCCGCGAAGTTTTGATACGCCTTTGGGCGTATCGCGCTCATGGGGCATTATTAGTCCTTATGCGGCTAAGGAATGACTCTTAAGGACCCAACCCGCGATCCTTCGCGCCGCGGCTTCGAAACATTTTGCACATTTTAAATCCTGATGCCCGCGAGCAGCGATTTGTCCGTGATGACATCTTCGCCTTACTGCATACATAACTTCTTTTCTCTTTACGCTCATACTTCGTCATGCTATTGTATTTATACGTATTCAGTTTAATAATAAATATGTATATGCACCGTGTCTTTAAATTAAACTAATTCTATATACTCTCTCTCTTGGTTTCAGAGTCTGGCCACAGGTTGGACAGCGGCTCCCCGTTTTGGAGGATTCAACTTGACCAGGACCTTCTGGATACCATCAGCGCGATCTATCCGGAGTGGTTTAAGGTAAGGCCTATTTTTCCCCCCTTTCCTCGCACCACGCCCGAATCGGCATGCTCGTTGAACGAATGCGGGATAACGAGGTACGCTCCTCGTGCAGGATTACACTAACAGCCGAGCAGCATCGACGTCGTCCCCCACGTCCGCAAGCGCTTCCGGCGCGCAATCCTGCAACGACAGCGCCGCCGTGGTCGTCGTCACCGAACGCGGCGGTGAGCACAAGGTCGCCAAAGGCGACGCCAAATCGAAGTCGAAGGCGAAGAAAGCGGACGGCCATAAGGATAAGGACCGGGACAGAAAGGACTCCAGGCGCGACGCCAAGGACGAGAGGTGAGATAATTTGCGTGTCGCGCCGTAGATTACGCGACGCGAAAAGCAAGAAGGTGGGACTCGCTGGGGTGAAGAAGGCTCGAATTATGTCGACCGAATATCAATAAAATCTCGCGATATAGCGCAAAGAGAATATCCGAGTCGCGTTATCATCTTTCATTGGCTTCCACGCGAGTACAACCGATACACGCGTCCTGCATACAAATAGAAATAATAGACAAAGTACGTGTGTTCGCGCGCTGGACAAAGTAAAGGCAGAGTGTTATCGAGAAATAAACGCGTCGCTCGGCACCTGCCTCGATTATTTTAACAAGCTCCGCGGGTTCCTCCTCGACATTTTGTCGCGCGTCAGTCGCGTCATTATCTCGGGAGACGTTATTTCTATTAGGGTATGCGTCGCGCCGATCTTGCAGAAATGCAGCAGGAAGAAGACAGCTGCTAAGTAGCGGGTTATATTGCACGAGCTCGGGAGACACTCTTGCCTGAGATCTTATGATTCTCGCAGATTCTTTAAAACGCAGAGACCTTGAATTTATAGTAATATTTTAACTCACGTTAATGATATTAATATTTTGACTATATCTGGGTGACGCGTAAGTTTCCGCGCAAGGACTTCGTTACTCATTTGTGAGTCACTATTTTATTTTCCGATTAAATGATTTTACTTGTAAGTGTTTAAGCTATTTGAGTACAGCTTAGCAGTCTAAATGTTTTAACACTTAAATTTAACAGTCAAAAGTGTAATTTAATTATAGTAATCAAAGATTGTGCGAGAGAGATGATGAAGCCGTGAATTAAAATTTTTATTAATTATATAGATATTATTATAATATATTAACTGGCAATGTTTATATGATTTTAACTAACAATTAAATCAGAATTTGTGACTTGAGATTTTTTCATAACAAATCGCTTAAATGAATGATAAACGGGATTCTCGCGGGTCTCCAAACGCTTCGATCCGCCGCTGCGAGTTGCGAGATCGCGCGAGATGCTAGGGCCGCGCCGAGCGGACGATTAACCCGCAATTTAGTATCAGTACCGCGTGTAATCGTTACGCGAGAATATAAACGCTCTTAACGATCGGCTTCCTATCTCCAGCTGTGACGAGTAATCTTTTCTCGGAACTTTCCCCTCGGCGTACTTAAACTGCCTCGCCGGATCGTTGGCTCTCGACGCTTTAAAATCTTTAATCGGCTCGCCAACTTCTCTATGGATTCCGCGCAAAGCGTCGCGCGCGCAATTTTCTCTGAACTTTTCGTGAGATAAACCGAACAGGCGGATATTTTACGTGACATTTCGCTCGCAATAAGGCGCCTCGTCTGTACGTCGCGCACCATCTGGATCCGCGAAGCTCTCACGGATCTATCGTCGGGTCCATCGAGATAAATGTTTTCACCCTTCGACGACTGAACGCTTATTCTTACCCTTTCGCTGCACGAAGGAGCACGACTCGATATTTTCTCTGCCTATTATACCAAGATTATCCAAGATTATTCGTGCGCGTTTATTTTACAATATTTATATGATATTTTCGTTTGACATGATATTCGCGTTATCTGGGAACGAGAGTTAAAGAGGAGTTAAACATTTGTTTTCAGAAAAATATTGTAGAAACTCAAAATACACTGTGATATTAAAGAGTTTAATTTTTCGCTAAATATTTTTCCTCGTAACGTTAAATTTATTTTTCTTATAAAAAACTATATAGTTTGTACATCTTTAATTTTTTGAAACAGAGACGATTCGCGGAAGTTCTCGATTATTTTTAAATTTGTTAGTTTATTTAAAATCGAAAGTAGATTCGCGGAAATAAAAACTCTCGACGTAGATACAACTCGACGTCAGATATTTCTTGTCCGAGGTGAAGATTCGCCTCGCGCTCGAAGAGAGGAAAAGAGCGGCCGTTTCCGACTTCGTTTTCTGATGTCGTCGAGTGTCGATTGATCCGTCATTCCGTCATCCGCGGCAAAAACACGTCGCGAAGGAACCGGGATCCGATTGACACTCGAGCGTCGATCGGCAGGCTCGATCGGTTCCTCTCTTCGAGCCGACGTATGAAAGATTAATTCACAAAACGGCGACGTTTTGCTCCGTTTCGGCCCGTTCTTCGGGTCTGCAGGGACGCTGGAAACGGTAAGAAAGGAACGAAGCCCTCGCCGCAGCAGGATAAAGCAGCGGCGGACGCGGCAGGAAGGAAAGCCGCGAGTGCTGTTCCAGGATCGGAATCGAAGATGGCCGAGGGCAATCAGTCGCCGCCGAAGGCGGAGGTCGACGATTCACCCCTCCAGCACGCCATGGATCGCAACAAGGAATGTGAGTACACTTCTTCTTTCGAAAAATATTTATCTAGCGTAACACTCATAGAAAATTATTTCCGAATTCAATGCTATTATCCCTCGATCTATCATAAAATGGGATCGATATAAGGCCAATCATATTTATTCTTGGAATAGGAATATTTTATTCTTAATGAAAATTCTTATTCTAAATGAAAATTCTTATTCTATTCTAGAATAAAATAATTTTGTAATCGGCGTGCGGCAAGTTTATTTACGCACGTCGGTAAAGATTTATTTATTCTAAACGTAAGAATATATAAACTAAATTTATGTGCGTTATTCTTTGTCTTAAGTTAATAAGTCAATTAAGTATTTAATTCGAGGGAGAAGAATAGGAATTATTGATTTAATCTTAATATTGTTTTATTTTTATGTTGTAAAGTTGCGATAAGATTAAGTATGTCAAGAATTTTTGTTTTGTGTTTTGTTATAAGAAATCCTTTCTGAGAATGAAGAATTTCGCGAAGAAGTAATCGCCTGTGTCGGCCAGATCTTTTGCCGAGTCTTTTAGAGAAACGCGTGTTCGAACTTCAGCTACTTGTATATTGAAAAAATTAAAATCTATTTATTAACTTCTTCAAAGACATCGACACGAATTTATATTTAGTTTTTTTTTTTAATTATTATATTACTGACAAAAGAAAAAAATATTCACTGCAGTATTTTTAATTGTTTTTGTTTTTTCTTTGATACATTACTATATTTAATACTTTATTTATACTCTATTAAATTAATATAAAATTAAATTATTTTTTCTTATTTTAAAAATTCGTGAAGAAATTAAATTCTTATAATTTGGGAGGGGTTCCGATTTCCAACAAAATTATCGTTTTGATCATCAAATGTATCATGTTGATCAGATCGCATATCGGTCAATGAAAATAAAGACGAGATAAGAATCGTCCGCGCTTTGTGTACGTTAAGTCTCATTTATCGACACTCGTTTTTCCTTCTTGTAATCCGCTTTGTCACCGTTTCTCGCGACGTATCTACTTCCCCTGCTGTAGAAACGGAAGCGTCGCTTCTCGACGTCCGGAATAAATGATGAAAAGACCTAACGGTCCCTGTCGCGACAATCGCTTCCGATCGAATAATCGCGCGCGGGATATTCGCTATTATTATGCGATGCAGTCCGAGCTGTTCATGTTGCATGCTCGCCGTCGCAGTTACATACCCTGCGATGTTATATGGCCAAGCATCTCCTCGGGAAGGCGCCTATAATCGAGAAGGGAGGCGGAGATGGCTCTTTTTAACATTCGCGGGCAACTTGCCATTATATCCCACGGCGACTGTAATCATCCGCTCGTTATTCGGCGCATAGCGAGCGGCCCTCGATTATCGATTCGGAATCCGGCGATTTTTTATCCAATAAGGAAAACGCACGGAGCTTTTATCGTCGTGCAAAATGCAGCTCTCCGACCTATTCGCCACTTCCGTTACTACTACTACTACTACTACTACTACTATTACTACTACTACTACTACTACTACTACTACTACTACTACTACTACTACTACTACTACTACTACTACTA
>JANQDE010000055.1:226832-265046 GCA_037157785.1 Cephalotes varians
ATGCATTTGTATCGGAATAATATTAATTTAAAAATTGATATTCCATATTCGCTGCCTTTACCCTACATTATACATCGAATAAATGATTTCAAAAAGATCATCCGAAGACAGGCGTGTAAATATCTCTCGAATATCCCTTTGAAAACTTCGCGTGGCGGGTTTCTTCCGCAATGAATCGAACGCGTGCCCAGTTTTTTCGTCCACGAATTCCGCGGTGTATATACATATATACGCGCCGATTCGTCGTGGTTGACTGCTCGTTAAAGTCACAGGCCATCGCGTGCGCAGTCTTTAGAACGCGTCATTTTGTCGCGTTTATCGATCGCCTTTTTCTGTAATTACTTGCCATCAGTCGCTCTCGAGGCGCTCTCCCTTCATGGTCTGCGCGAAGGACGCGCATCGTCCAACGAGAGCGCACGCGGCACGCCTGAACAATGCGTGCGTACCACTTTTACGAAGAAACACAATGTCACCGTGGACGCTCGTGGAAATCAACAATGGCCTTTCGAAACTCTTTCAAAAAAAATTTTAAAAGCCATGTTTCGAAATAATTTTATCATATATTTTATTATAAGGATAATAATTTATCATAATGTGATTCTATAAAAAGTTGAGTGTCTATAAAGATTTGAATATGCTTTAATGTATTCGTAACTTTTTTTTATTAAAAAAAAAGTTACGAATTAATTTTAATACATTTAATAATGAATTTCTTCAGAATTTATGTGTGTATCGATATTATTGTCGAATTCCCGAAAAGTTTGGCAAGAAATGTCGCTTGATCACCTGTACGTGTGCGCACAGCCTGAAACGTGTGTGTGCGACTACAGGAAAGAGACAGTGCCGGGCGTTCGTGCAGACAGGTAGGTACAGATTCGCGTGTGAGAGCCATGTACACGCGTGTACGTATATACACACGAGAGACAGGAGGCGTGCCTATTTATAACGGTGATATCATCGCCGATTACCTACGCTTTCGCGTGGACAACCGTAAATTCTCGTAGCAGAAGGGTGCGGGTTTGATGCCTCACTGAATATCCGTTGCGATCCTTCCTTTCATTTCTTTTTACCTCTCTATGTCTTTATATGCATATATATAATACATAAATAATATACACGAAAAGAACGATTTTGCTGAAGGGTCTAAAATTTTGCTGGATGCAGATCTGAAAATCTTATATATGTATAATGTATAATATTATAATTAATTTTATATTAATTTTATATATATAAAACTTGTTTCTTTTCATGACCATTATTATTAACTCATCTTTTTTCACTTAGTTTTTAATTATTTTGACGAATTTCTTTACGATAAATACTGATTTTTTTATACCTCTATTTTTTCATATCAAATCGAGTGTAATTCAGATCTTACGAACATCTCTCGAATAATCAAGAATTTCTTGAATCTTTCTTGTCTGACTAGAGAGAAAAGAATATTCCTTTTCATTGACTTTTACAAACTAGTTATACAAATATTTGATCATACATTTGTAATATTCTAAAGTGAAGTGAATAGAGATTATATAACAAAAGGAAAATAAGAAAAGAGCACACTTGAAGAGAATAAATTTATTAGTTTTTATTCGTATATTTTTTACAAGTATTACAAGTAATGATATAATATTAAGACATTGGTAAATACCAATGAAATTCCTTACTTAATTTGTGTTCACGATCGATCGGCACAATCTTCTCAATTTTTATTTAAATGTTTTCGATTTCTCTGAGTTTGTACGGTTTTTATAGTTTGCGAAACTCGCTGTAAAATCATTTATATCGCATCTCAGATGAAATTTCAACGAGTTATGTTGATAAAATAAGGATGTCTGCTCTCCCAATCGTATCTCTATTTCATAGTGTTGCAAAGCGACGTAATAAAACTCTTAGTGCTCATTCGCGGATGTATCGCGTGTACTTGAAACGCGAAAGTACACCGGTCGTCGATTATGCCGAGCTAATTATCGTCGGCGTATCTCGCCCTAAACGACGACGATGTATGCACTCGTTATACCGGCGCGCGAATTTGCGCGCTCGTTTCGTAATGGGAAATTATGTCAGAATTATGCGCCGTGCACTCGGAGGCCTCCTTTCCATCCTGTAAAACCGATAACCTCGAGCTCCGCGACCGCGCGCTTAATGAGACATCATCATTAATAAAACGTCTCACACGACAAGCTTGTTCGGTCATTACAAAAATTGGCGTGTTTTTTTTTCTTTTTTCTTCTTGACAACAGCATTTGCAAACGAGCGATCAATTAAAGCTCCTGTTCTTGGTGATTTTTCTAAAGTTGAAGCCTTTCTAATTTTATAATCAGGTACTTGTTTTTTAATAACTTTTTATACGATTATTTTCAAATTCCTCTAAAATGAAAAATATTTTGTGAATAAAACTTTAATCTTATTAAAAACTTAACATAAGTTATCTTATATTTAAGATTTCAAAATTTCAGAATTTGCTAATGAGAGATTAAAGTTCTCACTATTGTGTATCCTCCTCTTTTCTTTAACTTCATGACTATTCCTTAACATTTTTAATTACATGGTTATTTCCACACTTCTTCAAAGCAAGAAATAGTTTGTGACTAAAGCCTTGCCTTGCTTAAACGGCAACATAAATTATCTCGTACTTTAGATTCCAAGATTTCAGAATTATTTCTCTGCGTTTAAAAATGAAGTTCTAAATCCGCCAATGAATGGTGAAGAAAGCGTGAAGCGCCAAGCATTTTCGTGAAACGAATCACGCGGAAATGAATTTCATGCGAAGCGTTAATTGTCGCCAGCGATAATGCGTACGAGACGTCTCAGGAATTTTGTGTAATTAAAAGGAAGAGAGATCCAGCTTCCTCTTCCCCGTAAACTCGCATCGCGATGACCCGCGCCAATCGTTACGCTTATCTGTTACGTATCTGTACGAGGATCAGCGCGATACGAACGACAAGCGAGCGTCTTAGAGCTTCACCAATATTCGGCCTCGCTTCTTTACCTTTCATACGAGTACCGCACGATGACCTTCGTACTGTAGCATTTATCAAGGCGGCGATACACGATCGCCAGGTACTAGTTAGCGTACCGAAGAAAAATACTATTATTAGATAAGACGTTATTAAGATAAGACATTCTCGGCGATTTATGGCAACAGCAATATTCACGAAGATAGTTCCGTACTGTTAATCGAGTATGTTTTTGTATTTTCTTCTATATTTCCGAGTCTTGCCTTTTTCTACGTTAACCTTTGAATATTAGACAGTCACACCGAGTAGGAAATTGCGCGTTGCGAATCGCGGGCTATGATACTCCGCGCATCCACTTTTTATTGATTGCTCGTTACTGACGGTGTCTCCTTGTGTAAGCAAGTTAACTTAACAAGACGGATTTACGGGGTCGTATCTTTGATTCCGGGAGGTGGGTTAAAATCTAGAAAAACCGATTCGATCAGCACGTACCCGCCGTCCGCGCTTTTTCACCTAAACGTCCGAAAGCCGCGCGCATTATCGCGGCGAGTCGACCCGGTTTCAGGGTACGCGGCGCGCCTTTACCGGATTTAATTATATGACCGCTCTCGTTGGTGACTACTTTGAAAAGTGGCGGGTACACGGCGCGCCGGCCAATTACGCGGGTCTGCGAAAATCGCGTTTTTCATCGCGCCGCGTAAACGGCCCCTGCGCGCAATCGCCCGATTTTCGAGGATCCACGGCAGGGCAACGGCGACGACGCACTGAGATTAATTAAGTGAAATGCAAGATCGTAACTCTCGGCTTTTGTCGGACCGTAAAAGCGGGCCAGGTAACGCGCTTTTACGGTCTCGCCGAGACGGCCCTGAAAACACCGAAGTTAACCCACTTCGAGCCCACAACCCTTCCCCGTGAATTATTTCGTCCACGAATTTTCATCACGTACTGGCAGGATGAATTTAAGGATTTTAATAACAAATTATCTCTTTCTTTCCGAGAATTTTAATAGTAATTTGACCGTCAATTTTGTTTCATACTCCTTTTTACTTATTAATATTTAAGAAATGTCTCTTAAGGGAAAAAAACTTAAGCGTTACGTTATTTTTTTTGTTCTATTTCAGATCTTTATTACTTCACAGAAAGAATGATTTTGCTGAAACATCTAAAAATTCAGCTAAATATAGATCTAAAATAATTTTGTTTGGATCATCAAAATAACTTACAATTATATAACATTACATAAATTGTATAATAATTCTACGAGACGCTCAAAATGATTGCTGGAACGTTAAAATTTTCGCAGCATAATCACCAACGCTCAAGCTTCTATAACCATTTTGATAATTCAACAAAATTATTTTCAGATCTGTATCTCGCTAAATTTGTAGATACCACAGCAAAACTGTTTCTTTCCATATTTATATTTCCGTTAATCTCACATGTGATAAAATAAAAAAGAATTTTAGATGTTTTTACTATCTTCGCCCGACATGGATTTTTCGCAAAGCGATCTTGTATTTCGACCGCAAGCGCGCGCGATTTTTCCCCCCGCATGGAAGGATCGATCTCCGGCGTCATACTTATAAATAAATCGTGCTTTATCGTTGCATATTCATATGCGCACCGTGGTGCCCCGGGTACTCGTGGGCGAACCGGATCGGGATATGTCGAATCGGAGCCGTTCGTGGCCAGAAAGTATGCATTGAAATCGACGAGTGTGCCACGCCGCGCGGACGCAAAAATCGGCGCGCGCGTGCATGCACGCGCGCGCACGCGAGAGTAAAAAAAATATAGGCACACGCTCGGTGCTTGCGCGCACGGCCCACGCACGTAACACGTTGTCCCGGCCACGTGCCTTCAAACGTTCGAGACGATTATCTCCCTGCGCGCCGGGTTTGCCGCGATTTTATAACTTTTCGCGCGCGGCTGTAAAAATCGTAAGATCGACAGCGCGTCATGTGTGCAACGAGCGCAAGCCAAATTTCGCAATCTGCCGAGTGACCGTCGTACATTACGAGCAGGGAATAATATTTTATTTATGCATGCGGATTTTAAGGGACATAAAAAACGAGGGACGAGTTCAAGGTTCGTCGTCTCCATCAGTTCTCGGCAGGGTATTAATTTTACATTATAAATAAATTGCGGCAAGCAACACTTTATCTTTTTGCACACGTTGCGAGAGGATTGCGAAATGAAATTAAAATCTATCTCGTACCGTCAGTTTTCCCCGTTGATCGAAATCACTGTCGCGGCTGTCTTTGCGAATTGCAATCGAGTCGCATTCGCGAGTCGAGACGCGACGGCGAGGAAGAATGCGTGCATCGGAACGGGACGGCGGAATTAAAATTCACCGGTCAACGGCGACGGAAAAACATCGACGGGAGGAAGGAAGTGGCGATCGTTAGTATTCAAGACTGGCTACGATCGAACGGCCGCGAGCACAAGCATGGTGGCAAGAAGGAAAAGAACGAGGGGGGGAGGAGGAAGGGCGCGAGAGAGGGATCTCTTGAGCCAAAGAACTCCGGTGACCGAGTGTTAACGTTAACCGCCCGCCACCGCTCACAATTGATTCTCGCTCGGTGATGCCCACGCATAGCGAATTAAACGGGACATCTTCTCTTCCTTCCGCGAGCGATCGTGCCCGGAGACGCCTAATTCGATTGTCCGCCGACACGTCGATTAATACGACACGCTCGTCGCGCTTCATCCACGTCTCATCTTACCAATTATCTCTACACAGTGATACTACGATACCGTCGTGTGTGTAATAGGAGATGCCTATAACTTCGCCGTTAGTTAATAAAATTATATCGTAGTTAACTTTACGTTACTCGCGTGGGGTGTAAGTTACATTCCAATCTTAGAAATCTACTAATTAAATTCACAGAGCAAACAATAGCAAAGTAAACAGAGTAAACCTTTATCGATTGAATATGAGCAACTTGCTTTACAATTAAAGCAAAATTTTTGCAACTATCTTTGCTTAAATATCTAAAAGATACATGAAATATTATCAATCTTTATTTAATTGTAAATCATTAAAAAGAATAATGAAAATTGAGATATAAAGTGTAAAATACGTAAATAATTAAAAACTATGTGAATATAAGATTAATATTAACAAAATTACATCATTCAATTTGATAATATTTATTTTGATCGATATTTCTTGGCTCTACAATTATCTCTCATCATATCTCAATAAATTCAAACAGATAATTTTATGACAAATACAATGTAATAAAAGTAATTTCAATTTATTGCTAAATAAATACAGGAATACATTGAATTTTACAGAATAAACGTGTATTAGCGAGCTTGTTTTTCTCTCGGTTTGAAAAATAGGACGACGGGGTTTGACCAGGAAGACTCAGCGATAGAACGACTTCACGACGAAACCTCACGACGGCGTTTCGTCACCGCGACGATAGATATAAGCGAGATGGCCCCGCGTGTCCCCGCAGGACAATTCCGCGGCCCACGCGCTATTGTGGTCGCGGCAAATCGGTTGGCCACCTGGCCCGATCCCTGGCGCGTCATCGCACAGTGGCCTTCCTCCTCTTCCGCTCGTCGTCTTGGTCCCTCCTTTCTGTCCGCAAAAGATAATCACCGTGCCTCGTACACCTGAGAAGAAATCTAATGACTAGAAGAGATTGTCTTCTGCATTACAGTTTACCGCGTGTCTTTACTACAATAGAGAGTTTTTGCAATACCGTCTCTCAGATACATATACGACCTAAAATCACGTTATCGGATCGAAAGACGAAATTGATTGGAGCTTTTGACCTGATCACGTGACTTTAGCGTCATATCTGAAAGACGGTATTGCAAAAACTCTCTATTATTGGAAGAAAAAATATTACTCAGATGCGAGTTTCGCATAAAAATGCGCGTTTATGAGCATTCGCCTGTTATCTTTTTATTCTCCTTTCAGAAATCTACGTCTTAATTTTACTCTATTTCAACTCCTATAAGGACCTTACAGTCTTTAATACTATCGGTCAATAATATTGTCACTTTCCTAAATATTTTAGGGAAGATCGACTATCACAGAGCAATACTGTTGCTCGAGAATCAAGAAATCCAGACAAACGATATTCTATAACGATTCATCAATATCAACTACACATGAACAATAAATTGTTAGTATTTATAATAATACTAACTATTAACCGATCTAATCCCTCTATTCAACGTACTTTTCTGACACCTTCGACCAATCCTTCGAGTCTTTGCGCTCTTCCTTCGAGGTATCATCGCGCACGGAAATTGGAGCGAGCCGCTTTCGCTCGACTACTTAGAATTCATGTCACTTTTCAGCGTTTAAACCCGTCACGCCGATGCGGCCACGGCGGCGATTTCTTTCTGCCGGCCACGGCCGCCGTACACAATTTCCCACATTAGCGGCGTAATTACGGCGGCAGCGGCAACGACGGCGGCTCGTCCCCGAATCGCAACGTAGTTATTACCATTTCATTACCTCCCGGCGAAAAGACGGCGAAATGACGCGTAAATTACGCATCGTGACATAAAGTACGCCCAATTTGCTCGCACGCACACGTACGCGCGTCGACGAATACGCGGGCGGCGCACCTGCGTAGACTTTACTCGGGTGTCGCGATAAATTGTCGCGATTTGCGACCCCCCCGCGCGATACGACGCTCGTCTTCGACACCCATGGCCAGCGATATGCCGTAACCACCCACCACGCACAATCTCGATCGACGCACGTCTCTCCGAGGGAACTTCGGTTTCTTCGCGCGGCGAGAAGAAAAGAACGACAAGGAAAATAATTACCGGCCTGCGAGTAATTACATGCGTCGTCGGGGGAGTCGGGGGACGAAAAAATGACGCACGACACTCTCGTTTCTTTTTCGTCGTTTTTTTCCGCTCAATCTTTTTCATGCGGACACTTTCACGAGTTCCGCGATTGGATCGAGACGGCGAGAAAAAAAAGGAGAGGGAGAGACTGAGGCGCGAGAGTTCCCCTGCGCAAGAGCCTCGAGTGCGACGTAGCGCCGTGCTGATTACGCAAGGGGAAGGGCTTTGATTGAGGCGAGATACAAATTGCTAATTATACGTAATTAGACCCACTGACCCACAATGGGCGACCGGGCGACCACCCGGCATGCCCTCGCGTGGTGCGAATCACGTCGTGCCTCGCCTCGCTTTACCTTTCATCACCTTTATTCTAGCAATTTTCGCGGTAATATCTCGCAGCATTTATCACATTCTAACGGCTACGATATTACCATTCACCTGCAATGCACTCGGCGTAGAAGATTACAATGCTTGATAGAATGATTTTGCAGCGAATTGAGGAGGAAATATGACTGCGTCTCTGCGTGTATAACATTCCTATTTCTGAAACAATTTTGTTTAAATAGTAGCATTGTAAACATAATATTTTACATGTACGCAGAATATCATAGAACTTATCTTAATTTTAAAACATTTATCGATGAATTTGTAATTAATTTCAACTTCACACGATATAAAATGTTTTAATGATTGAATGAGGTTCAAGATATCTAGTACATTTCATTTCAGATTCTAGTACATTTATTTGCAAGTCTGTAGAAACTACTATCGGGAGAGAGCGTCGTTCCCAAATTTTATATTCAAGCAGATATTTTATATGTAAGCAAGCAGGTTGTTTCAAGCATCACCCATCACGTTTCATTATAATCGCCGCGATTAAAATTATGCATCGTCGCACGGACAAAAATTGCATTGCAAATTACACGCGGATCATTGATTTATCTCTTGCGTAATTGCACATTGAAGCTGCGTGAGAAACAGTACTCAAGTCCGAGATTAATACGCGAAATCATTTTAATTGTTACACCGAACAACTGATTTCTCTAATCGGTGCATGAAAATCGGCTCGAATAACCGTCACACTACTGCGCTCACGAGCCATTCGCGCGCTTTTTTCTTCCTTGGTGAATTTAAATTCGCGTTCGCATTTGCTCGTTGATAAGGACACGGGCGTAATCTCGTTCGCATTAAATTTAAACCGCGCATCCTTTCTTACGAGAACAAATTTCACCACCGAGTGGCGACAGATAAGCCGCGCTGTGGCGTCATGAAGAGACGATTATCTTAATTAACTGGGGAATTGTTTTGGCCCACGCGTTTTGCGGCGCGCTACCCACGTGCGCAGCCTCGTGTCAGGGTTTGTGATGTCGTTGCGCGCATCGAAGCGCAATTTCAAAAATTCTTATTAGAAGCAGAAAAACGGAAGATTCGATTTATACGACTCATCTTTGATGACTCTGGGTGCAATTCTGATTGTATAATTATTAAGTTATTAATCGTGAACACTCTGAAACATCTTGCAAAACTCTCCAGTCACATACTTTTGAACTTAAACTAGATGGATATTCTTTATTATTTTTGGACAATAATATCTACGTTACCATTTTATTGCAAACTCCCGAAGGAATCGGAGAATTTTACTTTTCGTGTAACGCAGTTTGAAAACCGTTGCTGTAACATCTAGTAATAGCCTCAACACCATCGTCACATCGCAGAAGATACGCGCGAGATGGTGGAATTAATTACCGCCCACTTTTTATGTCGCCTTACCTATTGTTACGCAATCCAATTAAGCGTCCGATCTCTCGGATTATGGATTGCGCAATCCTCGAATAATTTCTCACGAAATGCGGGCGCGCACGCGAGTCCGAGCGACGGAGACGGTGGTTCCTTACGAAATTGTAGGGACGTTACGTCGTGGTTATCCTCTCCCGCAAAATATTTTATTCACGACTTGTTTTCGCAAGCGCAAGCGCATGGAGAAACGGGAACGAGCGGAGGAGGATGTTTACCTCAGATGAGTTTTACGGCTCGTCGTCGCCGAGGTGCCTGCTTGTCCACGCGTTCGAGTCGCGGTAATGATGGTGCCGTGACGCTGTCCTTGAGCGGCTAAAGGCCACGTAGGTGGTGTACGACACGCGGAAGATGGAAAAGCCGTTCTCCGCGCGCGTGTAGGCGAAATGTATCAAGGCTAACGCAACCACTCGACACTTGTCCGACCGATCGTGACGTTTAAATAGGTGAACCCGCGTGACAAATGACGATCGCCATGAATGAACTCTCTCGAGAGCGAAGCTGATTTGTTCGCGCTCGACGTGTTCTTTCGTGCCCGGCTATGCAGCGAATTTGATGAAATTAGATAGTGACAGCCGCGTTTCGGATTCCTGCTTACGTATAAGCGAACGAGTACCTATAAACATTTGGAAAGAGACTCAAGGAGCGACGTTATAACCCTTTCTTTACAAGCGCGGGGAGCAATTTTGAATACGCCTTCGTCATTATATCTCCTGTAATTGCGTCGGTTACATCCCGCGTATATAGTGTCTCCTCTCACATTCGTACGCTCCGTGCGCCGTAACATGTGGCAGAAAAGTAACGTGGAGATACCCGAAATATTTCCGAGCATCGTGATTGAAAGACGTGCCACCGGTGCCGGGGCTTGTACCGCGCGGCGAAACATATCTTTATTACTTCAGTCGGATATGTTAAACGCGCGGGAGAACAGTAAACTGTCGGCGTCGGATGTCTTGTTGCCGCTACTGGCGGGAGGACGACTTGTATTAAGCGTTGCGCGCTTTAACGCGCTCATAAGTATTTCGTTACTTCCAGATTCCATTATTTTAAACAGCAGTAGTATGTGCATCGTCAGTCCGAATTTACTCCTCGAGAATGATGGCTCATGCTCGGCATTCTTGATCGTTCGGAGTTGCAAAAGATCCTGTATCACCTCCCTCTCGTTCTCTCTCTCTCTCTCTCTCCCTTTCTCCCTCACGAGGAGATCGAGATGGTGTCATAGAGGGGGAAACACGGGGGGGAGGAGGTGAGAGCCCGTAATGACTGTACGGCGCAAAAATTTGCAATTAACTTCTGGCGGGCGCGGTGGTGTCGCGTCGGCGTAATTGGTTTTGCAGAATACTTTTACGTGTTTTCACGGCATTTGCATAATGTGCGAGGTGAACACGGTCGATCGATCGGTTAATTTAAATACCGAATGCAAAACGCAACCGCCGTCGCCACCGCGGCGCGTATCGAAAGCGCGAGCATCGCCTCCATTAGCTTGTAATTATCGTTACTTATTGCTGGTAAACGCTGGTCGGCCGACTGGTCGGTTGGCCGGCGATGCGTGTACGTGTCGATGCGTAAGCTCATAAATCCTCAATTCAGACCTGCGCTTCAGACTGCTCTGCAAGATATAGATTAGAATAGAGCACAATCCAATGATCCACAAGATTTATTGAAAAACTATGTGAATCGCGTCGCGATTACTTGTCAAGAAGAATTCATTTATTCGGATGAATTAGCCGAATTGGAAGATATCTTGACTGAAAATAAATGGATAAATAGTAAAGTGTTTATTAACATAAGAATTACCGGCGTAAACTCATCTTTTGACGGATCTTGGTGTATTTAGGTATTAGGTACATTAGGTAGATAATTAAAATATTTGAAAGGAAACAAATATAATAGTTGTTCCATCTTATTAAAAATCATCATAAATTCTTACAATTCTTACATTATAGTAACATTGCTAATAATTTAAAAAAAAAATATCTGACCCGTTATTTTGATGGATTCTAATATTAATATTAAGACGAGCTTTTTAAGAACAAACAGAGAAAAAGAAAACAAGCAAAGAAAATAACAAAATAATATAAAAGAAAAAATAATAATAAAGTAATAAAGTAATAAATCGAAATATCAAAGATGTAGAAAAATTTTTATTACGTTTCATAACAGTATCTTTTTATATTGGCATAAACACGTTAAGTGCAAGATACAACATGTCGCCGAAAGCCACGTTTCTTGCAGCCCCCTTCGTACCCTCGGACATCTCGGCGAGAAGAGCGAAAGGAGAAAAAGCGGCACCTCCATTCACCTCCGACACGACGAATATCGCGTTTCGCGTCTGAAATCCGGCGTAGCGATACGACGCCGGTGAGTTTCGTGAGAGCGAGCCCTCCGGGGATACCGCACCGTGTCGGCGTGTTTCGCGGTTTGGGACCGGGGGGACCCCAAAGACCCGCGTCCGACTCTCGACGGGCAGAAAAACAGCGGAGGTCAGAGGGGTCAGCACCGAGGCTCTCTGTGTTCCCCGGGGCTTCTCTTGTCATACGATATGTTGCTCGTACGTTATGATAGTGGCGTCGGTGATCCCGAGGCTTTCTTGTTTTGTCACTGACAATGCTCCGCGCGATGCCTTTGTAGCCGCGCTTCTCTCCGTCCTCTCTGTCTCTCTCTCTTTCTCTGCCGGTGACTACTTTTTGTTTCGGAAAAGAGAGAGTGCCGTTTAAGAACGAGAGATATAATAGAAGGGCACGTCCTCTTGTCCGCGCGTTAGAAATCGTCCCCGGTGAATATATAAACGTTTGTCGGTAACACGATCATTGCTCACGCGGCGACGCGAGCATGCGTGGCGAGTGCTCGGTATTTTTGACGGGTACCTTGGGTAAATGCCAGAAATTCCTCGCCCGACGACGGTCACGCGAGCAATTACTGTTATCGCTCGTACGAATCGCGCGGCTTCCGGGGTTGCACGCGAGATAATCGCCCGTTTTGTCACGCTAATAAAGACCCCGTTCTGCGACTCGCGTACTAAGTCGCGATATTAGCGCGCATCAGCGAGTGCCGATCTAAATGACGTTCTATGATACTTGGACCATATTCGTATCTATTTACGTTGGAATCATCATCAATCCTACGATTTGTACGCTTTGAATTTTGAAACGCTCGATTTTAAGAGAATATTTTTCGTAATCCCTTCTCTCTTCATCTAGAGACTCATTTGTCGAAGAGATCGTAACTTATTAACGGGCAAGTTGTGACATCTCGAAAAAAAAAACAGCATGAATCTAGCGGAGAATGCCTGTTGCGTTTTCACTTCGAACGACACCCCGTAGACACCTTTATGTCTATCCAAATATCCTGCTCGGTACGTATGTTCCTCTTGGGCGCTGCGGGATGCGAGGGGGAGGATACGATGTGGTAACCGTGTACGAACGACCGATGCGGGATGGGGAAGAGCCCTGGTACAAATTTATCTTTGTTCCGAACTTTCACGCACTGACAGAGACGCCGACTCTGGCTTCTCAAACACGGACGTGACACACCGGCGTTATCCAGATATTTTTCTTGCTCTCTTTCACTTCCTTGCGATTCATTTTCGCTTTCCTTCAACCAATAAAAATTCCTTCAAAATTCGCGAAATCCTAACTGTAAAAGCCTGTTTTCCGAGATCTAAGATCGCGACCGACAGAATTTGAAGAGGTTGGTGAAAGTTTGAACGTTCAAAGAGGATTTAAAACATAAAAAAAAGTTACAATGTTATATTTAAAATATTCTCAAAGAAGAAAAGCGAATGTCAATAAAGTCATAGATATTTTCTGGTTAAATTGTTCTTTATCGAGAATGTTTATTCATTATCAAGTTTATTCCGAATCGTATGACTGTTACGTACATTCATTTCTTGAGTAAAGGGAGCATCGTCTTATATCGAGGGCGGACAAGTAAAGTATGCGTCGGCGAAGTAAAGTATACCGGTGAATCAGCGCATGCGAAGTTCACTGCATCGTGGACGCGCTGAACTAGCGGTCGCGCGCGGCGAAATGGCGAAAGGGCGGCGAGGACCGAGAGCGAGGGAGAAGAAACGGAAGGAGGAGGACTCCGCAGGAAAGAAGGGAACGGCGAAGGAAGAGGCCAGAAAAGAAAGAAAGAGAGAGAGAAAGCGGACACGGGGATAATAATAAAACGAGATATCTCGTACGTGGGCGGTCGTATTGTTAGCGCAACAAGGTATGCGCGGCGCTTCTGTGTCGCGCGATGCGCGTTCGTGCGCCGGTTGCGCCCTTAATAAAGGATACGCGTGTGCGTGCGCGCGTGCGTCGTGTGCGTGTGCACTCGCGAGCGCGTTTAATAAGAGGAAGGCCCCGATGTGAGTGCATGGGCACGGAGCTCTCTCGGCCTTATGTAAATCGGTCGGGCCCATCTGCGCGGGGATCCTTCTCCCGCGCTAAGGTGAAAGGGGGACGGGAAGCCGCACGATGGAAGAGAAGAAGAAGGAGCAGCACGAGCTGCTGCCGGCATCAAAAGCAATGCCGCCGCCGCCACCGCCGCGATAAACACGCATTTATTCCGGAGTGTGCTGCATACGCGCGAGGCGTGGGCGCATGAGCTCGTGCGGTAGCGCATGTGCGCCGCGATAAGGCCGCGTTCACATCGCGTTGGGTGTAAATCTTGCCCGTGGAAAATCTTCACCTGATACTCCTTTTTCCTGCGTCTTCCCTCGTTCGTCGGATTCGACATCGGTCCCGAATCAATGGTTGCGTTCAGCAAAAAAAGCAGCTCAGTGAACGCTTTGCGCTGATTGGATTATATTTTTAGATCTAAAAATTGAGATAGGACTATTCTTCTTGATCTAAAAATATAATCCGATGAGCGCAAAACGCTTACTGTGTTGTTTTTTTGCTGAACATAGACATTCATTTTTAGTAATTTTTACAGCTTTTAAAAAGCTCGTCTGAAATTAGAAGTAAATTTTATATTATTGTTCCACAAGATATGAAAAAACGAAAATGATAGAATCTTTCTTTTTTGAGAAGCTTTGTCCGATCTTACTCTAATACTGTACCTTTTGTGTGAAACGACGTTAAGATCGCGCAGGACTAGGGCGCTATCGCGACTTTATATTGCGTTTGCATCCTAACCGTTGTAGGAACGAGTGTTGGTGATTCTTCCACGGCAGATAAGCAGATAGGCAGATGAGTGTACATGTACACGTAGGTAACGCTCAGATAACAAACGAAGACTCGAGATGAAAGCTAAGCAGATGCTTTGACCGCCGCACGACTTTTTCGTTTAAATCGGCCACGCTGACTTTGTCGGTAAAATACGAGAAAAATCCTCAGATTAGTGAGATCTGTTTTCGGTATCAATTTATAACAGAATAGATAGGAAATGAATTAGCGTTAAGGACTTCGTGAGGGACGCATTTTAGTTGAATTACTGAAATTTGGGCATCATGTTTCGCAATTCTTGAAGTTTAATTATCAAGATCTGTTGCTTCGATATTTTATTAAAAAATATTTGTTTTATGTACAACACAGACAAAGAGTTTATAATAAAGAATATAATGTAAATAAAATGCGTATTAATTTATTTATTTACAATATAATAATTTATATTTATAGTACAAAATTATTCGACCTACTTTTATCGAATCTTAATCCGAAAGAGGCGAACAGATTCGTTGCATTTGCTCTTCTTCGAAAGATTAATAGGTCAGTTTCCTTGAGACGAAGTGCGTGACTGAATAACCGCGCGCCTCGTGAGTTACGCAGTGTTTCTTTCTTCGATCGTAGGCAGTTGTTTGTAAAAGAGAGAGAAAGGCCTTGACCCATCTAGTAAGTCGAGGAATTATCCGGAGCCCACGGAAAGTCCTTCGGTCGTTTTGTCTTTCAGCTGATTCTCGCTCGTATTTTCCGTGTTCGGCTTATCAGGCTCCTCCTTGTGCTACTTTTGTAAAAAATTTATCCAATTTTTTAAACCAATAATTGCATTTAGTTACACAGGGTGTTAAAAAAAATATATACAGGATTTATATGACAAATAACATCAAGATGAGTTAAAAACTCTTAATAAATACGGGTTCAAAACTTTTTTAATCCTTTCGAAGTCAGAAAACTTTAGGATTCTTTTAATTTTTTATATCAGAAGACTCATTCATTTTCAAGAACCACGTACAATCTGTCAATGAAGTAGAAACGTCAAAAAAAGAAATCTTTTTGTCAAGAAATATATCATAAGATTATTATTTAATATCTGTTAAAGGATATTTCTACGATAAGCATCTATCGAAGTATCAGAAGAAGAAGTTCTGTAAGTGTCGCCAAATTTTTATGACGCATAATCAGGTTTGAAACGTTATTTATTTAATAATAAGACAAACTTGCTGAATCGTTGTAGTTTCTAAGTAAAAATCTTATTGACATCAATCTCGGACGACACGTGCCCTAGAAACTGCGGGACAAGCGGTTTCGACGCTTCCCGTCGAGGATGTCGCGGTCACCATCGCACAGGCACCAGTCTACAAGTGGTCGTGTCGTAATTGACGTTACCAGTTTATCGCGTGTCGCGGGAGATGACGGTCGACGTGTATAAGAAAGCTCACGACGAAGATAGCATCTCGATAAATCGCACGCGGTGGTGAAAGCGCGTAGTTTTGGATGAATTTTCGCGATTACCTACCGTATGCGCGCGATAAATCACGCACGCTCGCTCTCGCCCGGCATCCAGAAGGTAACTTTCGGAAGCGTAATTAAACGACGCGGCGTGGGCGGTGCTCGTCTCTCGCAGCGATTTCCTTTTTCTTTATCCCCGTTGTTCCTTTTAACCGTTGCGTAAAACCGACGCGCGATATGCGGCCGCACTAAAAATCTTCATAATAGATTCCGTCGACGACGACACAATCGCCTTATTGTGATCTATAAATAGGACAGCGTTGAAAACAACATAAAACGTGCTAAAGGCGCGTTAAGATCGTACATTAATTTAAATTGTTTACCGGCGACTAAATCTTCTGCACGTTGAGAGATCGTTGGGTTTAAGAATATCCGACGGAAAATGCATATAAATCTGTCTAGATTCTGTTACATTTATTCTAACTTATCTTCTTTATACATTTTTTTAATTCTTTTTTTTTGTGATATTTGCGAGGACAATTATGCAACCGAAGATCGATTTTTGAAGTGTGTTACGATGCAATTTTTAAGAAAGGGCAAGGGTAGAAATAAAATCGCTATTTCATATCTGACACAACAACAGCTTGTTCAGCGAGCCTTCGCGGTGGTCGTGCGTTCTCCTCGGCAACGCACCGATTCGCAACGGCGAGATAGGCGCATTCGACCCCTTCGACAATGTATCGGCGGCAGTTGCAGGCCATTGGCAGCTGGCCAATTGCCCCGACGCCAGCTGCCAGCTACGGTCTTATCGCGATAGCGGAGAATTAATGCCGCGGTTTGTAGCCGCGGTAAATAACCCGTTCGTTAACATCGCGCGCGACGCTCGCGTTTCCTTCCCGCGATCGATGGCACCGGGGACGAAAAATCGCGCGCGGGCACGCCAGGCGCATTCTGATCGGTCTGAGAATGCGCGCCCGTTCGCGAGGTGTTCCTCGTTAATTAAGGTCACGCCGACTGGCTGGCGCTTCTAATTAAGCGAAATACGATCCGCGTCGACAGCCGATACGCGAAACTCGGTCACTCGTCACGATCTACGAAGCCGCCTGGATTGTATCAATAACTTGGAACGGGGACAATCCGAGGTGTCATTCCGTGGAAATAGACGAGAGAGAACGAATTCTGTGAAACGGAAACATTTATTCTTGCGATTGAGATCAAATGCACGGCGTCGGGCTTTTTCTGCCAATTTTTGGACCAATTCCTTACATTTTGTAGAAAATTGTCTTTTCGTAGTTTTTATGTATCTTAATTTTTTACAAGAAAATTTATGGATATAGACGTATAACGAGAGAATCATACATTTTATATCCATAATTGATTAAACCGGTCGATCTTCTTGTCATAATGCCTCTCGTATCAATTGTATCTCGTCGTTTTAACTCCTTATCGAGCAGCGATCTTGTCTACATGACGTCCCTATAATCATCTTTTGTCTTGAACACTCAATATTTCATATACGTCTGCCGCGATAAAGCTTTTAATAAGATCAATTAATTAATGAAACGTCATATTTCGCATACCTCCGCTAACGATCGCAGGAACTCGCGGAATGCCGACTGGACGTTATTCAATCATCGTCGCGGTATCGATTACGTGACCGATGGAATTTTCTCTGGCGATGAAGATCCACCGGTTTCCTGCTTCGATGCGTAGAAAAAGCGGAAATGTAATGGAGCGAAAATTAGAGGTGCAGGAAGATTTTTTTACAAAAAGATACTTTTAAAAACTTTCCTTTAAAACAAAATTTATGACATCAGATACAAAATACCGTAAAACTCGGCACTTAATATTTTATGCCTACGTTTAGTCTGCATTAATTTTTGTTAAGGAAAGTTTACAGTTAATTTCTCAGTTAATTTGCTCTTTACATAAAAATTCAGATCTTAATCATCGGATCGCTTAAGACGCGCGTGGGATCGACGCTTAACGTTTCGATCGTGCAAAAGAAAGTGGGAAGAATAAAGGAAGGCGTCGATAATAAGTTCGTTCGACACGCCGTCGAATTAACGATCGACGAGGCGGTGATTCCTTTGGGATCGCGTTACTTCACGAAAAAGCCCGCGTCGCACCGCAGCTGTCCGCCCGTCTGTCTGTCCGCGATGCTGCTTTATACCTCGTCCCGCTTATTCTCGTATTCCTCCTCGCTCTCGGCACTCCGCCGCGAGAGTTCCCTTAATCACTGCCCTCTCATTAGTAGGCGTCAAAGGCACCGACGACGCGGCGTTTGAGAGAAAGGGAGCTCAAGTCGCCTTTCTTCGCGATTCCCTTTAAACTTCGATTCTGCCTTTTTCTGTTGGCGATCGGAGCCCCGTGAAACCGTGAGGCGGGCGGGCCGCGCTGAAAGAATGATCTCTTCGGGCTTAATGAAGCGTAGGAGCCGCGCGAAAAGTTCCGAGGAGAGCGCGAGAGCGCGCTCGATAAAAAGGTGCATCGCCCGATGTTACGGCTGTAACGTCGTGCTTCACGGTTTCGCGCCGTCGTCGACTGAGCGGGGTGTAAACGAAAGTCTTTGAACATACAAATTTGTCTTTTACGAAAAAATATATATATTGGGTTGAAACAAAAGTTCGTAGTTTTTTAGCTCTAAAATTTCTATATTTTACAAAATTAGTATGACACCATTTGATAGAGCAAAGTTTCAGCTTTCAGAATCTGTTTTACAAATTACGGTACGATGATTTTTAATGGAGTTATGAGCAATCGAAGTCAGAATCCCTGTTTAACTTAACTTGCAAGTAACTTAAGAATAAAAAATCGTAGGAACATTTGTAAAAAACGATTTTGTAGGGAAAGCTTCAAGCTTTCACAATAGATAGTTACAAATTTTCTCAAATTTAATTTAGGCACGTTACAAACCAACAAAATGAAAAGAAAATTTTCCATCTTTTTCAGCTCATAATTTTCTGTATGTAAAAATTATCAAACTTACATAAACTCAAAATGTTTAGGATAAGCTTTTGAAAGTAGAGATTTCAAGCTTTAAAATCTTTTTTTAAAATTTAAATTTCATTTATTTTTGACGAAAATATTGTATATACAATTTTAAGCTAAAAAACGTTATGAATTTTTGTTTCAACTTAATATTTAAATAATCATATATACTTATATATTTTTTTATAAATATATAAATTTTTTTAAAATAAACAAAAAATAAATTTATCTATACATATTTTTCTATTTATAGATAATATATTTTATATTTAATTATATTTATTTATAAATGTACACACAAAAATCAGAAGTCGCACGAGATATTTAATGATGCATATTGAGATCGCTATATCGCGCGTAAGGGTGCACAATTTTAAACATTTCCGGAGATCCGCCACAATAGCGCCGCTATTTTCCTCTCGGTCGCCCACGCGGCTACGCCCCGCTTTACGATTTGGCTCGTCGCGAGTCAAGCGAGTTCGCGAATTCTGGGTTGGGACGAGTAGCGTCTTCGAATAGTCACAAAGAGAAAATAAACTTCCGTCACTCTCTTCCCTCCCTCTCGTCCGCCACCCCTCTCCCGTGGATTATGTGGCCTACTGTACAGAGTTAGGAATCTATTCCGAGAGCTATCCCAAGTCCGTCTACGCGACCGATGCGCGCGCGAACGCCGCCGTCTTATTAATGCAGCGGCGCTTCTCTCCGCTCTTCCGCGAGTGTATAGTACATATACTTCGGACGATCAACGAGGCTAACAGCTGCGCCCCGGAGAGACTGCTCCATAATAGAAGGACCATATAAACTCGGAGAACCGTCTCGATCTTCCTCGTCTTCGAACTTCTTCTCTGCGTCGTCAAACTTCCCTAAAGATGACAAGAATAAACGTTTGACATCATTATACGTCTATTATTTTTCATAGAGATAAAGACAAAATAAATTGTTAAAAATGTACAATCCGCAAAAATTTAGCAAAAATTATATAATACGAGAGTCATTTGAAAACTTCGTGGCTTAACTCATACAACTTAAGGTTTTAAATTACTTTTATTTTTCAATATGGTCTTCTTCAACTTCAATGCGCTTCATCCAGCGATGTTCCAGTGCTCTTATGCCATCACGGAAATCCGTTTCTTGAGTTCCTCAAAATAGCTGGTTACTGTAGCTTCGCGGTTAGTTAGCCGCGAAGTTTTCGACTGACCCTCGTAGTTTAAGAAAATTTAGGAAAATCCAGAATTTTTGCATATGTTGTTCTTCAAATTTTTATGATTCTTATTTGAGAAAGCCAATCGCGCAAATTTAAATTGCTCGGAGCGATGAAATCATCGAGATCATTACCAGAGAGAGAGAATCGCGAGAGTGGTCACGGCGAGATCGAGCAAACCAAGGAAGAATTGGCTTTCGTAGTCAGTGTGGTGAGAGAGCAAGAACGAGAGAATCTCAAATGCAACGAGAGAGAACGAGATGGAAAGAATGCACACGAGGGGGGAGGTAGCTCCCTAACGGTAACAAACGACTCGCAAATCCTCGCCGTCAATTTAATCTCGCCGCGAATTCCAGAGAAAATGTTAATAAGGACCTCGCTACCACCTCCGCCATCCTCTTCCGCCCGACAACATCTCGCGTGTGCTGGCGCGCGCAACGACACTTTATTTTCGCGCAAAGATACCGCCGCCGGCCGGCCCCGACTACGTGGAAATTGTGTGCAAAGCGAGTTGCGCCCGCCGTACGTTTCTCTTTTCCCGCCTCTCGCCTCTTTCTCTATCTCTTCCCTTCTGCTACCCCTTTCGGCCTTCCACCCTCGTAATTTATCGCGGTTATGCGGCGGACGCGCGCGGCGGAATCTGTATCACGGGAGAGAGAGGAAGAAGAAGAAGAAGAAGGAAGAGAAGAAGAAGAAGAGGAGGAAGAGTGGCTGCCCGAGGATCCGCAATACTATCGTTTCGCCTCGATCATCCGGCCTCCACCTTCGCCACTCTACGAGCAGAAGAAGTGATGCGATGAAGAGATCGCACGGTTCGATGCAAAGGAAGTGCAGTCCGCACAATACATTGATTTTCGCGCTCGCCGTTCTAATGGCTTTTAGTAGGCTCGCAGAGAGGAAGCTGAAATGGAAACATGGAATGATCAGAGAATCTGATTCGGCGAAATGGAAAGAGAAAATTGCGCGAAGGACTAGGAAAAATAGAATTAAAAAGCGAGAAGACAAACTTGGAAAATTGGAAACATTATTAGAAACAATATATTTCAATTTTTAATATATCAAATAAACATCTTTTATAGAGATCTGCGAACAGAAATTTTGGAAACTAAACTTTCTTTATGAAAGTAATAAGATGTAGGGGAGAGTAGAAATGGTGGCGATCACTTAAGAAAATTTATTAATATTTTCTTTTGAAATTGATCTTTTTCTCAAATTAGTTACAGAGACATACAGTATAGGATTATAGCTTTATAGAAAACCATTAAAACAAGTATGAAACTTATTAAATTTTTATTTATCGATATAAAAAGATATAATAGTTTTGGTCAGTGTAACTTACCTGTGTGAGGTCAGGGCGATTAGGTTACAGGTCGTGATAATCGCGATGAGATTATGACGATTACGTCTATTTGATTGGATATTTCAATTGCAGATCATGACATTTTCAATAAATCAATTATATGAAAAAATTCGTTTATTAAATTCTTTTTTAATTAGATAACATTTTCAACATCATATATTGTTTGAACAATAAAAAACAACATTTAAGTATTTTTTTGCTAATACACTTTTGTAAGAACATAAATTATAGACTAGTTTATAGCATTTTTAAATTATATTTTAAATTATACGCATTCTGCGCACACCCGAGCGCCGCGTTCCGCGCTTCATGATTTTTATGATCCCTATTATCCGCGTAGTAAAAAAGTTTCAGAAAATATAAAAAATGTGGGTAATCATATTTGATTTTTTTTATATGAAAAATTTAAAGAATCAGACATTAGTAATCATAAAATACAGTGTATATGCATTTAAGTGTGCTAAAAACCTTATTATAATGTTATATTACTTCTTATATGAATTATCATTGAAAATGTTCATCGAACGTATGTTTTTTATATATAGTAGTTATTTATATATGCCTAATAATGTTATTTTAGATAAATTTTATATCAAGTAAAATATAAGATAAAAAGAAATATTATTCTTTAGAATTCTTGTAATTAAGGTGATCGGTCCGATCATCTGAGCGCGATCATTATGACCTCGTTCTTTTCTACTCTTAATGAATAGAAAAATTTATTTGAATTAAAATTTTAGCTTCTTAATTAAAAATTGACATTATTCTATTTGCCAACAATTAAGTTGGATTGTTTCACTGATGTAACGCTTTTACACGTAAATAAGAGTCAAATAATTATTTTGTGCGAGTAAATGAATGCTATAGCCTTCTTGCGCACACGAGCGTATATCGCGCGCTTACGTGACAATAAATCCGACAGATAAATTTATTAACTGCCGCGCCGAGCGCATTGTAGCAAAGATTATTCCGTCCAATTATCAAGAACTCGCTAAGCGTCTCGCGTGGGATGTAATTGGTTCGCGCAACGTTACCGGCACGTTTTACGCAGTGACAGCTCCCTGAGATGTGTTTTTAGCGCGGTGGATAAACGCGCACGCGGTGCGGGAAACGTTATAACATCGCAATGCCCGCGCTGCAACCCGACAAAATTTAATTGCCCAATAAAAAGATCGTCGATGCGGTTTATTGGAGACATCACTTACACGCGGGCGAGCTTTTATTGCACTACTGTTACATGCGGTCGCGCACTCGCTTATCTCGCGCATTGAATGCCGAAATATATTGGCGGTAAATACGTTTTTTATCACGGCGGTATTTTAAGTACCCTCTCTCTCTCACACACATACATATTTTCGTCGCGATGAAATCATTCTCTCGTCGCGATATCGGACTGCTTCCTAGCGTCGCACCACATTCGACGGTCTCTTGTAAGTCGTCTCGTGACGCCGACTTAAGTCACCCGTTTTAATTAGGGGAAATTTTTACTCGTACATTACGAGACTCTCCAAATTGTCGTGGCTGTCGTACCGCGTTACACCCACAATTAACCGGCCACGTACGAGACCTCCTGTTTACAAGCCTCTTCACCGCTTCCACATGGTGCGACGGCCATCGGTTCTTATCGCCGCGTAGAAATCTGGTTCCAGATATCGGTCAAGTGTCGTCGAGGATGCGCGATTGTCGCGTGAGAAAAGGTTTCATTCAATCTTCTCCGTTGCGCAACTCTAACTGATCCACTCCACTTTGTTAAACAATATGCGAAACGCACGTAAGAGAGAAAGTCCACTCGCGTCTGAAGTAATCTGCAAGAAAGTCGCGTTACTTGTTTGTGAGGTAATTTTTATTACAACGAAGAGACGTGCTACTGCCGTTTGACTGTCGCAAATTAAAATTTAATATCGAAGCGTGAAGGAAAATATTGTGCGAGAGAGATGCTAAGAATGATTAATTATAGCGTTGCACGGTTGGTATGAAAACTTGCAAGCATTAATGTTAATACTGCCACATCGTTATCACAATTATTTGTAAATTAATACATAGAAGATATGACTATTAAATCTCGAGTCTTATTTTCAGAATATGCTTAATGCTTCATCATCGAATTTATCTCGCTTAATGCGAATTCATGATCGCCGATTCGAATAGCTTCTTCAACGATGGATGATTTTGTTAAATCTGCGAGAAACACCGAGACCCGAACACCGAGAGTCACGATATTTAAGAAATAACAGAAAAAATCATTCTAGTAGCTCGCGGATAGTCACGATGGTTCGAAATCGGCCTGTGGCGTTCCGGGTTTCAACAATTGCCGCTGATGCAAATGATGCGAATGATCGATTGTTGTTGTCTACGGAACTCCCACGTGAAATCACGCCGGTGGAACATAACTATATTTATGTAACACTGGCGCGATAATGAAGCAGGAAGCAGTTTAGGGGGACGCGTGGGCTTTCGTCGATCAAGCTCCGCGCGCGCGCGAGCGAGCGAAATGTTATTCCGGCTGAAATTCGTAGTCTTTCGACAAGTGTCTCTCGAGATGACATCGAGATTTCAGCGAGTGGCACTTAAGAATCGAAGCCGGACGCCGGATTACAGCGGACGGATAAAGCGAGGAGGTTGAGAGAACGCGCGACGCGCATCATTAGACATTAGTCACGGCGTGGTGTATACGTCGATGGGCTCCTCAAGCCCTGTAAGATCCGCCGATAGAAAGATATGGCCAATCCGAGTGATTTGTCAACTGGACTCGCCACAAGTCCTATTTTCTTAATCCGGCGCGGCGCGTCGAACGCAGCTTTTTGTTGATTTGCAGACGGAGATCAGGCCGACACGAACGCTCGGGACGTGCATACATTAAGTACTCGTGATGATTTTTAATAAAAGAAAAATCGGCTGCTTTATCGTCGATACGCAGCGGAAGGAGATAATCGATATTGGGCAACGGGGCGATCGAATATTCAACGCGATATTCTTAGGAGATCAGCCGACGATCCATATATAGCCTCTCGTTCGCAAGAAAGCAATAAACATCTAGCGTTTTATTGCGAAAGGACAAATGAGATATCGCCACCGTCCGTCGAAAAATTAGTAGGCGACGTAAACATCTCTATGAATATTCAATATGCCGCAATAATTTCGGAAACGCCGGACGTGCCACATATAGGGCCTCCTTCAACGGGGGAAGGTGGAGGGAAATCGTCCCCCACAAAATATCGTTGGTCGCGCGTGGCCCTCTGTCCCCGGGACCAATGAGATCAAACGTGGACGTGGGCGAAGCACAGAAAGACGTTATTTCGGCAACCATCGCGTCGGACCCCGATTCGCTGCGTGGGCGCTCTGTTCAGAAACAACCGAGCGATTCCGAAATCAATTTTTTGACTTACAAAACACACATCGGTGGGCGAAGTTGGGACCAATAACAGACGGGGAAGGACGGAAGAATACGAAGTATATTTTGCTAACGTATCCGCGTATTCGGAGTTCTCCTTCAATTCTATATTATCATGAATTGATTGCACAGATGTAAGATTATTTCCAATTGTATCGCAATTCAAATGTTTTTTTAAAGATAGCTAAATTGAAGTCCATGGAGTTACTTGTAAATCATAAAATCATTAATTAATTAGTCTCTCTAACGAACTATCTGCTATTTATTTGATACAACTATTTTTCTTTAGTGAAATATAAGAGAAGCAGTCATTTATGAATCAATCATTTTAGCATATATAAAAATAATAGCTTTAAAATTAAGAAAATAGATTGGAGAGATAGACTATATTTATGCCGTAATTATGTTTAAAATTATATATTATATATATGCAATTAAATAATTATATATATATATATATATATATATATATATATATATCTAACCAATCTATTTTCTTAATTTTAAAGCTATTATTTTTATATATGCTAAAATGATTGATTCATAAATGACTGCTTCTCTTATATTTCACTAAAGAAAAATAGTTGTATCAAATAAATAGCAGATAGTTCGTTAGAGAGACTAATTAATTAATGATTTTATGATTTACAAGTAACTCCATGGACTTCAATATACATATATATCATAACATGTTAAATATGTAATTTTAAAATGAATGATACACATATGTAATATGTATAATGTATTATATATATATATACATATATATATATATATATATATATATATATATAATGTATAATATTTCTAAAAATCTATCTCTCTGTAATATCTCTAAAAAGACACGTACATGTATACATATACATAAATACACGCATTATGATATATAAGTATAACAGGAAAATTGGAATGATATTTTAACTTAAAAAGAAGAAACTAAAATATTTTTAAATTTATTTAGTATGACTCCTATAATTTTGAATCATTAACATTAGTGTTCGAACCAAGATTTAGTTCAATCTTCTCTTTCACCATCACGTATCTATTATTTTGACATCGAATCGAATTAATTATTTTAACATTTTTCTTTATTATTTTTAATTCTATGATTAATTCTTCCTCCAGTTATAATGGTAATTGTAAATTCTTTGGCTACAGCAGAGTACTGATAATGAATGCGAGGCGTATTTATCATTTAAGTACCCGTCCTCATCATTTGCGCGACACATTTAACCTTTTTGTCGGCAAACCGTCGTTTGCATTGCTGACACGTGGAAACTGGATAAATACACGACTTTTTCATTGGCTGCATTCAGCAGAAAAAGCAACTTAGTAAGCGTTTTGCACTGATTGGATTATACTTTTAGATCTAAATTGAGATAGGATTATTCCTTTAGATCTGAAAATATAATCCAATCAGCACAAAGCGCTTGCTAAGTTGCTTTTTCTGCTGAACGTAATTGACTTTCCGCCAAGGGCTCGCTACTGACGCGCACAAAACAAGAGTCGCCACTTAAAACGCTCCTCGTAATTGAAGGGTTGTTATATTAACCTCTTAACGAGTTTTCCACGACGCGTTGCATCGCGTAATTTATTCGACACTTGATTGAATACGGTTCTCTCAATCCTCGGGACTCAAGGAAAAGATATCGATAATGAAATATGATGAATCATATATATATATATATATATATATATACATTATTAATTCCTATGTATTTCATTTCATTTATAATAATAAATTCTGTTTAATTGTGCTTATACATATTTATAAAAATTCTAGAATTTTTTTCTTATATCGCTCTTACTTTATACAAGAAAAAATTCATTTAGAAAGTGCTTTCTATAATTAGAAAGGGTTATATAATAATCTTATGCAAGTAATTTAATTTTAAAAGCAGCGAGTAATATGTAAGCAATTCACAAAAGTCATAATTTCTCCTATAATTAAAAAATGACTATCTCAACTCTTATTATTATAATATCGTTTAGATTATTATAATATCGTTTAGAATTTGTAAAGACTCTTAAAATATCAGTTTTCTACATTGACTGCCATAATAATTGGTGGCTATTAAAATTTTTCAAAAAGTAAAAAAGGAATCGCTATGTAATATAAAATTTTAAATTATAAATATTTAAATAACAATATAGAATAAATAATGCACTATTAAGAAGCACATATAAGAATATAGTCTTATTTAATATTACATAATATTTTATCATTAAATGCTTGATAATCAAAATTCCACCGTGGCATACATGCAAAATTGCTACGCAAGCAACACGGACCCTAGACAATATTATTATACAATTATTTTGTACAATATCGACGCCTCCTTTAAACAATTAAAAAAAAAAGCAATATAGTTTCCAGACGATTAATAATATCGTGGAATATCAAATATTGATCAATATTATTGATTCCTGTCTAGAGACTTAAAATATCAGATAATTCTGCAGCCTTCTGCAGCAGAGTTTTTTATCGAATATTCTCGAGATCAATTTTTTGCATTTTTATCCAAACAGCTGTCCATTTAAGATTCCATCCGGCTTCCACGGAAATTTCGACTTCCTCGAGGGGTACTCGATCATCAGGATCGTGATCAGGCAATCGCGTCACGTGTCGTATACTCTTCGCTTTTCGTATATCTTTTTCACCTGCGCCAACGAATAATTACGTTGTAGCCGACGTCGCGCGATGAGTTGCCACGGACGCTCGACGACACTCGTATTTACGGGGCTTCGTTTACGAGCCGCTTTTAAAGCACCTGAGGCTTTTACTTCCGGTTAAAAACTCTAGTAAGAGGTACTATTTATATGACCATTAGCGTACAATCTCCGTCTACGTTTCTATAAATACGCGGCAACGCGCGGTGCAGTAGACTCGTTTCGTCATCACTCGTCGACGCGCGGCGATTCTCGTAAAATCCTCCTGACAGTAAAACCTGGCTCTCGTCTCGACAGCGTCTTCCTATCCGTTCTCCATCGTGTCGCGGGAAAGTTCATAACGTCGCGAACGACTTAAAATTCCACCGGTACGTTTTTAATTCCGTTATTCGCACCAATCACACGAAGCCAGAGATCATGATGAAGATTAAAGACATGTCTTCGGAGCTGGTTGTACAAGCAAATCTCAATCATGTGGAAGTTTTTGATAAAAATGTTGTAGGCACGAGTGTGGATGATGATGAGGCTTAACATTTTCTCCGTGAGCCTTCTTGAGATGAAAAAGCGAAAGACAAGAATGCGCCTGAAATTATTTCTGGTCAATTCATTCAAGACTGATTCGCTATTTTTTTAATTTAAGTAAATGAAAATATTTTATCACTTTTACTTATTCTCATAAGAAGATAAAAAAATTAAACTCTTATGTCATAAAAAAAATTTGAAGTAATGTTTAGTATAAAACATATTGCCGAAAATTTGCAAGGAACGTCTTGAATTTTATCTTCTTGCGAGAAATGTGGATGTATACCCTGAAGAATGTTAATAAGGCATGAGCTCCATAATGCAGCGTCCTACCGAAGTCATCTCGCGGGAGAGCGGTTAAGGGCGCGTGCCCGACCGGTTCTCTTCAACTCGCCTCTTCTACGAAAACTTCCATGGGATCATTAGTTCCGCATCCCCGGTTAGTTGCGTCACATGAAACTATAAAAGAATTATTTCGGTGCGGACCGCGCGCGGCGTCGTCAATCGCGGTTTACAACCGGCCGGGATCCGGTTTCGTGGTGTACACGCGGCGCGCATTCTCCGCACGACATTAATCGCCACGACACATCTCTCTCGTCGCACTAATATCTAGCAATATCTTATCTAGCAGTTGTACCTACGTATCTTGTATACCGCTACTCTCTTGCTCTTAATGGTACCGCCTACGCATGTGTTTCCCCTTAGCTTTTTCGCGTGTCGCGTATTTTATGTCTCCTGTTGGTCAGCATGATGTTTCATCTGTAGATAATATCTTTTTTTGCGAGCATTTCTCAGGGGAAAGTAAAAATCAAAATCAATTTTTAATTTTTGAAGAAATAATTTTTTTGTTTATTTATTTATCTATTTATTTTTATCTATTTATTTGCTATTGTATATCTATAAGATCTTATGATTACGTTATATATATATATATAGCTAATATAATATATGTACTGAATGTTGCGAAGTGAAATAGAAATTATTCGAGATATGAAAATTTAATTATTATAAAAACATTTCAAAACGTCGAATAGTTTCATAAAAAATGATCTATTATAACGTATGGCAAACGATATACATTGTATACACATTGTATACATATTGTATACATATTTTCTTCAGTGATTGCAAACTTGGCAGTCCGTGTTGGTTAATGATAGCATCGTGATCGATTTGAACGCTTCGATACCCTCTCCGTGTTCAAAGTATCAAGAGCACCCAACCTGTAAAATTGATCCGCCTATCTGCCATACAAATAGCCTAAATAAAAATCGGCGACTGTAAAGCGGTGTAGCCACGGCTCGTTATCAATCGTGCGCGGTAGACCATGCGAGCTGACTCGGGGCACGCGCCTGGCAGGGTCGTAGGCCGCCCTACCTCCTCATCTCGGGTCTTATGCCCCTCATTTTCCTGCACCTCGTCGAGTAACGTTCGCGAAAGAGAATGAGAAGGAACGAGACCGGGGGAGGTGACCCCACTTCCATTCGGTGCCTGTAGCGGGGCCCGCGGACCCAGTCCTCCCACTCAGCGCTTCTTTACTCCCTTCCTCGCAGCACTCTTCTGTTCCCTCTCTCGCAAACAACTCCACCACTCTGACCCATGAACAGCGACGGTCCCCCTTGGCCCGCCTATGCGCCGCTACGCTCCCTTTGCGCGGGATGCGACGGCAGACCTGCGATCTCTCTTTCTCCCTCGCTCGCTCACCCACCCTCGTTTGCTTGCTCGTTCGCCCTCTTTTTGCGCTCTTTCTCTCGCTCCATCTAATTTTCTTCTCATTGTCTTCGTTACTTCTCTTCTCTCCTTGTCCCCTTTCTCGTTCGTTTGCCCCCTTCTTTTCTTCTCTCTTTCTCTTCTTCTTCAACACTCGTGCGATGCGGCCCACACGCGCGCGCGCGAGTTCCGCGYACGATACACAACACACATGGCCGATCGGCCACTCTTACTCGCGGAGTGTGCGGTCCTACCTCCTGCAGGGGACCGTGTCACGTGGCCCCCAGGCCGCAACGGCACGCAACGCGCAGCACGGGCTGTGCTCTCTCGTGAGCCGCGCACACGACACCAGTCAGAGACGAACCGAGAGACCGGACCGACAGATCGTATTCTCTCCCAGGAAGCGCGTGTGGTGCTTTCTCCCTCCCTCTCTTTCTCCGATTCTTTCTTTCTCTCCCTTTCTATCTCTCTTTCCCTCGCACTCTCTCCCTGTACTACAACTCTCTCCTCTCTTTCTCTCTTTTCGTCCCTCTGTTTTTCGGCCCGTTGCGCGCGTGACATATCACGCCCTGAGATCACTCGCGTGCGCCCCCGCGTTGTCTCTACCATCTGACGTTCCCGCGGCCACGTGATTCCCCAGTGTTGTGTGTTTACGCGTCGCCGTGAGGCCCGCGGCGAATCGAGGGATCGTTGGAGCATTGGGATATTTTTGTGGTACCTCGACGCAGGTGAACATTCTTTCGGTGATAAAGAGGATCGCAAACCAGTCGTGAGAAGTGCAGCACGTCGCGTTTGCTTCTCGGCATCATGCCGAGATGAGAACGGGCGATAGTGTGAATCGGCTGTGCCGATGTACAGTGCGTCGTCGTTGTGGGATGTGCAATCGGTGCTGTGTGTCAGCGTGTTATCGGTGACGTTGTCACGGCGACGGTGCAACGGAGGCTGCAGCGAGGCTCTCTCGTTAAGACGACCGACGCTCCGACTGGCCTTCACGGATGAAAATGAATGTGTGCATTCTGCTCCACTCTATGAGACCGATCGACGCGGGATCGATCGTTGTCGGCCTCTGTGAACGCGTCGCGCTCGTACGTTAACGCGTTAAATGTCCCTCTCAAGTAGGGCTTGATGAAGATCGACGATCGTCGATGACGGCATTGAGATCTGCCGTGGCATTCCGAACTGTGCTAACGATAGTCGTCGATGTATTACTAAAAACGTCATTTGACATAATGCAGATTGATATTAATTTTGTACACATGTTCGTAATTGAGAAGTACAGATCATTTGTCGCTGTCGTTCGCAACTAATTAACGTACTGATCGGTGTCGCTAACGAAGAGAGAAACATCGTTGACTACGGTTACGCTCTCGTTAAGAATGAGAAAAAAATCGGCGCCTGGCAGATCGCGAAGTGCAAATCGAGCGTGGCGTCGCGCCTCGCCTCGCCGCACGAGCGTCCAGCTCATTGAGAATTACAGACTTGCCAAGATCGTGACGGCTTTGGTCTTTGTCAGGATGACAGCGGTGGCAACGTGCCGTCGGATGTCAGACACGCCAGGTGTGTTAATTGTATCCGAACAGTGACAGCGGGTGTCTCGCTAGCATCCCTAGAATCGGAGAAGTGAGTCGTCCGTGGGGAAATCGATTTCAGTCGTGATAAATTATCGATGATTTATTATTGCAACAGCGCGTAAGAAAAGAGCGGGGGAAATCTAATGCCGAGAACGTGGCCGACGAACATTTTTTACGATGTCGGCTCGTTGGTCGTAGCGCCAGAAAGGTGGCAGCAATAAAAAGCGCATATTAAAGCTTAGCCTGTGTTCGCGTTCGAGACTCGTTAAAGATGCACGAAGCGTAAACTCTTCCCACCTTGACGGTCAACACAGGCCCGATAAAATCAGATCAGAGCGTAGTGGACCCACAGCCAGGCGCTTGGACCTTGGATTTGCGTCTCCGCGAATTGATGATGAACTAATGGGCCGCGATAATTACACGGTGTTTATGTCGAAGCGCGATGTTTTCAACGATGTTCCTCTCTCTCTCTTTCTTTCTCTCTCCTCCCCTTTCTCTTTCTCTTTCTGTCTCACCGGACATCGCATTCTGACTGAAAACATGGCGCGCACTTAATGAAGCGATTCCTATCGCCACCGGTCGAATCTGATAATTAAATCAAGCGCCAGGCCACGGCGTCGGATATTAATTGAATCGCGATCCCTTGGATTCGATCTACCTCGTTTCGCAAACACGTCCGGCAGGACCGGGGCTTGTTCGCGACGGCTCATGACGATCCGGTGCGCGTTTCTCCGTCGCGAGATCGCACCGCCGATTGCGGTCGATTTGGTCACTCGTATCTTCCCTCGTCGCGATACGCTCCGGCTGTTCAACGACCGGCCCCGTCTTTCAATCTGCGCTGGAGCATATTAACAGTCTTGTTCTTGTGATAATGGACAGATTCAATAGTCTCCATGACCGTCTGTTCTTCATTCGATAAATTAATAGCTGAGATATGATCGTGCTAGTCGTCGCATTCAGAATTGTCAATCATTCCGTGAAAGCGGGAATATCGGGGAAAGTAAGGAATACGCATCATTAAGATAAAAATATTTTTTTCATCAAGTTAATGAATCCGAGGATTGGAAAACCTTGGATTTCGATACGGAGTCTTTGAAAGTTTTAATTCTATACGATTATCTTCGTTATTATTTCCTAAATATTTCCGTATGAGACTGAAAGTTCGCGTCGTCAACATTTTATTTCGTCGTTTGCCGCATCGGATGTTGATTAGATCATATTTGTTAAAACATTAAGAGCTCGCCAATGTCGGTCGAACTTACTTGTAACGCAACTCTAGTGAATTTAATTAATTACTTGCGCGCCCATGCCCGATGACGCGTATGATGTTTTAACGACATTTCTCGAATCGTCATTAGTCAGCAGGCAGTAAAAGAGATGAATCGTGATAATCATTTGAATTCGCGTTATATTCAGTTTCTAATCATTCGCCATACGTCTTGTTTAATGCTTGCCGATCGTCCGAAGGAACTTGTTCTTCTTTTCCATAATGGTAATTTGCTTTATCTTCTTTTCCATGATGGTAATTCGCTTTAGATATCGTGTCTGTTAAGAATCTGAAAGATTAAGATGAATTGCATTAAATAATTAATTCGCAGTAATTAATCCATTAATAGATCCGCTTAGTTGCGTGAACAATTATACAGCAAAAACAAAGTAGTTTAATAGCAAAAATTTATTCTTTACATTTAGAAAGACAAGCACACTCGTTAAAATCATTTCTCTATTAAAAACATTTAGAAAAATACAAAGGTGTATAGCTTCTTTTAATTAAACTAAAGCACAGTCGATATCTTTGTAAGACAAGTTTAGAGTGCGACTGTTCCCTTGATTAAGATCTTATTTTACAATTAATCATATTTGTGTGCAATTTCTAATTCTTTGCCATAGGAAACGAGACTTTTCAATCATATTTCAACTTCACGAGAAGCTTGATTCTTATTGCATAAACTACAATTGCTTATTTGTTTTTATTGCAATTATGCTTTATACTCGCTTGCTTTTTTTATATCTTGAACATTTCTTTGTCATTTTGCTTTCTTACTAATCTTCAGATCTTCAAATCATTTTTTATTATTTTGTTAAAATTGTGTTACTGTTTTCTTTTTAATTTAAATTGACAATAACCATTTGAAAGTTAGAAAAATTTCATTACAATTATGCTTTTTACGCTGTTTGCTTTGTTTATACAAAAACAGTTCAAAGAAAGTTTCAAAAAAAGTATAAAAGACAGAGAGAGGAACGTTTCCGATAAACCGAGTTAAATTGTCGAGATAAACCGATAAACCGTAACGCAATGTCTCATAATTAATTCGAGATATTACATCGTTTATCGGAAAATCCTCGAACATATTAATCGCCAATTAATGTCCCGTCGTAAAAATATATTATGGCCATGGTTGCGCGATATCGATATAAAATCGACGTCAATGTCGACAATTAAAGTATCACAAATCGTGATTCGGCTTTGCCGGCTCGCGTCTCGCCTCGCGCGAATAAATTCGTGCGAGAGGGGGCCGTATAGTGAAAGATCATGAAGATCGGCACGACCAGATAAGAATCGACGGTACTCCGGGGGCTGATGGGTCCGTGACGACGAAAAGACTCTTTGAAATGCGTGTCGAGGCCGCTGCCTCGTGGGAGGGGCCCCGACTATTTCTCTCACCGGCGCAGGGGGTCCGTTCCTTGATTTCTCTTTCGCAACCCTCTTCATGGGGCCGTAACCAACATACCACGGCCGCTTGTTTATCGGAAAGCGCTCGAGTCGTCATACAATAAAAACGTCCCGTAAATTAGCGCCCGGTGGCTGTCACGACGCTTGAGTGCCCGCCTTCGTCTCTTGCGGTTGAAATTAATGCGCGCGAATAACACTAAAGATATTGACGATTTAATACTATTATCTGTACCCGCTCGGTCTGACGTATCTTTTTAATTTAGATTGGCAATAACCGTTTAAAAGTTGGCAAATTTTATATTGCAATCATATGCTTTATTCTCGCTTGCTTTTTTTTATATCTTGAACATTTTATGTCTTTTATATCTTTTATATCTTTCCTTGTCATTTGCTTTCTTACAATCTTCAGATCTTCAAATCATTTTTTATTATTTTATTTAAATTGTGTTACCTTTTTTCCTTAATTTCTTTTGGCAACTGTTTGAAAGTTGCAAAATGTCATTACAATTATGTTTACATTATGCTTTTTACACATATTTGCTTTGTTTATGCATTACTTTTGAATACTTCCTTATCGTTAATTTACTTTTTCACAATTTTCAATTCTTATTCATTTTACTTTAGTTGTATTAATTGCGCTTATGTGAAGTTTTTTTTTAAATGGAAAGCATCTTTTCCCATTATAGAAGCCAGGAAATGTAAAGAAACCGTCTCTCTCCCGGTATTCGTTTTTCTCTCGCTAGATATCCAGTTAAATATTCAGCGACGGCATAAAAATGAAAAATAATAGAGCGCGCGGGGTTAAACGAGTGGCGGCAACGTACGCTCCTCATCTAGATCTGCCACGTTAATTTCGTAACTTGATACGTTATTAAAGTAACAAATGGCGCTATTAACCTGGCCACGGTTAATTAGGCGAGGCGTTATAAATGGCAGAAAAGCTCCGCGAATTAATCAATGCTCGATCGAGCCCGATCGCGCGCGGCCGCGCATCGCTCTTTTCGCCCTGTCGTTCTCTTCTTCTTCTACTTCTTCTTCGTGTGCCCCCCGTCCCTTAATAATCATAAGCGCAATAAGTAGGTTGAAAATGAAGATGAAATAATTTTGTGGACCGACCTGCGGGAGTGTAATATTAACAAACGGCCGGTGGCAACGAGCGCATCATGATAGTAATTACGCTAATTACACGGCGTGTACCACTTGGCTAAGGTAAAGATAGCCCGATAAACTTGATTATAATGACATAATTCCGCCATAGAACGAGTTAATTCGACGACATTGTCGTAATTCTGGCAGTTTTGCGCACGAAAGACGCGCGGGGAAATTCTTCGGCAATATTTTGCCCGTGATATTACAGAAAGTGGTGACCGCTAATTCGTATCTTAAAAGAAATCAGCGAATCCGTTGACAAGAGAAATAATCTGTTTTTTTTTATGTCGAGCAATTTTTTTCAATTACAACCGAGTATCTTTTTTTTTAAATATTACATCCGCGTATGGACGACCTTTTCTCCGAATATTAAGTCTTTCTTTTTCTTTTTTAAAGAACGATCGTTCGAATTAATTGCCACAATTAAGAAGAATTTTACATAATGATCGAATAGTATGGGTGTAACGGTGCACAGAGGAATATGCGCGTGAGCGGTTATTTAGTGTGTAGACAGTGCGGAGTCGTCCTTAATAATTTCGGCGTTAATTAAATGCCGATGCGTGGGTGCCGGGCCAGAGAGTCCGACTCGGTTTTGTCAACTTTCACCGGCGGCTCTTCCACTACCGGCCGTCCTCCGGTGCGTCTTTATGACCTTCTCCGTTACGCTAGTCGTTAAACGGCGACTGTCTTGCGCATCCAGTGGCAAATTAAATTTCATTCTCGCGCATCAGTACCGTGTTAATCGCTTAATAATTCCTCGCGCCGGCCGATATCAATTTGTTGCTCACGGAATTACGTCGAAGGTAGTTCGGGTATTCGCTGCGGATTGCACGATACAATTCCGCAGTTTATCGATCGATCGATACGAGCGACGTAACTTTTTCACGGCGGAGATTTCACTTATCGGAGAGACGTGTCGGCGCGACGCAACGCGTTTAAAAACCGGCAACGAACGACCGGGCGCGAAATATTCAAAAACTTATTCACCGGCGGTGAAATATTTTTTTGTCTCGCTTTCACCTCTCTCGATTTTTCTCAATGAGGAGCCGTGCGGCGAGCGCTGCCTCTCACGTTTTCGAAAGTTACGCGGCACTCGCCCGCCTATTCGCCGATCCGCTCGGCTCTTTTCACGTTGCCGGTAATTTTACCGTAATTTACGACGGCGGAATGAATCCTCGCCCACGCGCCGAGCAAGAAGAGAACGAGTTCGCGGCGCGGTCCCCGTCGCCTCGATTCCATTAATTCGATACGATTAGGCCGACCGACTGCCCACAATTCTTCGCGCTAATTGCCCCGAGGGGAGCTACCCCGATGAGGAGGGGGTTAATTAAATTGAATCAAGCTTAATTAGCCGTGACCGCTCGTGACTCGAGGTGCAAGGAGAATCGCCTGCGGCGCAGTGAAATGACAAACGAGACGAAAAGTTCGAATTGAATATTTGCCACGCCAGGCATTAATCCTCCCGCGTGAGGAGAAACACGCACTTAAGTTGGGGAGACGAACGGTATCTGAATAATACTGTGTAAACTTAGGAAATTTATTGCTTAATACGAACTGGAATTCAACTAGAATAAATCTCGTTTTGAAATTAGTGCAACCTTTTAAAGTTATCTAATTAATGTGTGTAATAATTGCTGGTTAATCGGGTAACTTTCGCTTAAAAGATAGACTAGAATTCTAGTCAGGACGAGATGAATCTCGTTTCGGAATTAGCGCAGTCAATTTCATGAAATTAAGATATATGTAATGACTGCTGATCATATAACACATATGACACTAATTAATGACGATTACTTCAGTGCGTTAGAGATCTTTTTTAACTTATTCGCACTCATGTCATCGCGCGCGAGGATGCAGATCTCTCAGCTGTGAATCAGTAAATTATGAAAGGCGAGCATAGCGCTCGCGTAACGAGCAATCCGAGGAGTTAACAAACGCGCGACATGTCGTTCATTTAGCGTGACAATGTCGGGCGCGATCGATACACGCGAGTCGAGAACTGTCCATTAAAACGTTTAATGTCATCGGGGCATGGCCGCATCATAATTTGTTTCCCCGAATCGTAATACAGAAGCGATATGCAAATGAAATGATCTAACCGATAAAAAAAAATATGTCGCGCCACGTCAACGTGTTGCGGTCCGCAACATTCGCGCACGTGTGACCGTTGACGCATTAAACGGCGATCAACGAATCAAATCGTGCAATCATGTCCTCGAGAGCATTGTATATCCGAGAGCCTCTCGTCGTCAGGGAGAAAACGCGCGTGAAATTCGGACCGCGCGCGCGTGCAAGGCGCAATTGAGACGCAAGAACGTGGGTGAAAGCGTTACGTCACGAGGGGCGATTGTCTAAAAATACGCGGGATTAATTAAGGATCGCTGTGTAAGTTCCGAATGGCAGGAAGTTCCGAAGCGCAGCGTGCGATTTCACAGAGGCTGGAACCAATGGAAAATATCGATCTCGTAAAAGATAACGGACGTCGCGAGGCGTTGAAGCGTTGAAAGATAGAAGACGACTCTTTTCTCGTCGTTTGAAAATCATGTTTAGAAATTTGAAGATCATATGCCGTCGCTTCGTCAAACGCCTCGCGACGGAGTGTCGCTTGTGAACGAGTTTCTTCTCGTCACGCTCGACACTCAGCCGGCCGAATCGTCGACTTGCAGGAACCGATAAACGCAGGAGCATCGTTCACCGTTTTGAGGGATGGATCGAGAGTAATCGTTTCTCATCAGTCGCATCAAAACAATCATCATTTGTCGACCAATCCATGAATCTCGTGACAAACGCGCGACCCGCGTAAA